>VZRM01001215.1:1985894-2158797 GCA_013397955.1 Grantiella picta
AACCGGTGGCAGCAAAAAAGTTCGGAGAGAAAAGCCGGGAGCCGTAAAAAACTGCAGGCGGAAAAACTCGTCCACGTTGTGAAAAAGCCAACTGTTACGATGGGATAAGCAGGCAGAGACAGAGCTGCAAGGCACACCAGGAGTCTCCCCTGAGAGCCAGCCCCGCGCAGAGCCAGCCCCGCGCAGAGCCAGCCCCGGGCACAGCCAGCCCCGGGCACAGCCAGCCCCGCGCAGAGCCAGCCCCGCGCAGAGCCAGCCCCGCGCAGAGCCAGCCCCGGGCACAGCCAGCCCCGGGCACAGCCAGCAGCTTGCAGGAAGCTGCACGCTGAGCGGGGCGAGCGGGGAGGCGCCGGGGAAACGCACCCGCCGCGGGGCCAGTGGCGAGGGTCGGCTTGCCCGGATGGAAGGCTCATCCCGGACAGTCCGGCTGTGCTCACCCCAGCCCGCAGGCTCCAGCTGTGCCTCCCGAGCCGGAGGAGCCGCCGCTGGCGTCCCGCTGCCCTCCTGGCCGGGGCCGGCCTGCCCTCCCCAGCTCAGCCCCGCCGAGCCCCGGGCCGGCCCTGCCGCCCTCCTCGGTCCCAGCACTCACGGTGCGCCGCGGCTTCCAGCAGGCTCTGCAGGGACTTCTTGTCCGGCCCGTGCGGCAGATTTAGGTCCCCGAAGCCGGCCATGCTCACTCCGCGGCGGGCGGGGAAGGCCCAGCCCGGGCATGGCAACTGCGCACGGCGGCGGCACCGCCCCTGCCCGCCCGCGGCAGCTTGGGCCCTGTAGTCCGGGCCGGCGGCACTCGCAGCACCGCGGCGGCCGGCGGAGCGAGTACCTCACTCGGCCGCGGGTGCCTCGCCACGGAGCAGCGATGGCCGGGGGAAGGCCTGTGGGGTGGATTGCTCCGGTCGCAAGCGGGGGCTCTGAAGGAGATGCCCCTGGTTCTCAGGCAGCGCACCCGCGGCTCTGAGGTGATCCCCTGGGCTCTGAGGGACGTCCCCTCAGCTCTGAGGGACATCCCTCCCCGGCTCTGAGGGACATTCTTCCCGGCTCTGAGGGACATCCCCCCGGCTCAGAGGGGATCCCCTGCGCTCTGAGGGACAGCCCCCCGGCTCTGAGGTGATTCCCCCAGCTCTGAGGGACATTCTCCCCTGCTCTGAAGGAGATCCCCCGGCTCTGACGTGATTTCCCCGGCTCTGAGGGACATTCCCCGCGGCTTGCCGCTCTCCGCAGCCAGCGCGGTGCCGGCCGAGGCTCGCCGCGCCCCTCAGATCCGCCGGGTGCCCACCAGGTGGAGCGGTGGCCCTGCTGCCGGTGGCGTATTTATCAGCTATTTAACTCGTTGAGCTCCATCTGAACAATAAAAATCAAACCCAATCTTTTCTATTTATATAGTTTTACAGTTATCGTCTTTCCTACAAAGCCCCGAGCTGCCGTGTCAAAGATATCCCTTGACATGGAATAGGACTGAGGAATTCTCACAGATCAATAACCAGGTACAAGTTCACTGAAAAGAACTTCTACAATAAGTACAAATATTGTTCTACCGCTGATAAATAGCATAGAGTATGTGAAATACAAATGGAAATTCTCAGCAGGTGGTTTTTGGTGACTTAGAGTAGCAGCTCTGAAATTCCAGTCCAACTTCAGGTGGCCAAGCTTTCTTTATCTTCAGATTGGGCTAAATGCTCGTCAGGGGAAGTCAACGGGGTATCTGGAGCCCTGAAATCCTAATGAGGCAAAAATGCTTCTAACCAAGGCTGCTGCCAAGGCCTGGATCATCCCCACTTACAGGGCCTGACCTTGAAGCAGTTTGTGCCAGCTATCCACAAAGGGACTCGTGAGGACCTGTGGCTCGTCACTTGGTTGACAAAGTATGGCTGAGAAACAACAGTGCCTTCTTGGTGTGTTTCTGCCCTTGCTTATCTGATGAGTTACAAATACCTGGGATGGTAGCAGAGAAGCTACTTGTGGGCTGCAGACGCTGGACTAGGCATTGAAGCAACTTTGAGGGTCAGTAGAAAACAGGCTGCCATATCTGTATGGCAGGAAAAAAGCATTGCTCTGAAAGGGGGAAAAAAACCCAGCTGGTAAACCATCTTTGGCAACATCTTGTTGTTGAGAATATTAGGTCAAGATATTTCAGTAAAGAAGCTCTGCTTTCATCCACCTGCATCTGTAAGGTGCTTGCCTGTTTCAGCCAATACTGCTTCTCTACCAGCCATTTGAATTAGCAGCCTGAATGGTATTGCCAAGGGTTTTCTTTGATGTGTGTGAAAATTGAAGAGCTCAAGATATTATTCCGGGTTTTCTTTGACACAGTGTGTGATGTAACTTGATTTGTCTTAATGAACATAAAAAACCTATCCACAAGCATGTATCAGTTATTTTTGAATGGCCCTACTGCAGCAGTGTTCAGAGATACCAAACAGGATTAAGCAGGCTTTATGTTTGGCAATACACAAGCAAAACAAACATTTTCTTTGAGGTGTTTAAAATGGAGGACAAATCTTCATCCAGAAGATCTGCAGAACCCTGTTTGCTGTAATGGTGTAAGAATTTGAGTATGAAGCACTTTTAGGATCATGTATCATGAACCATGTACTCAGACCAGTGTATAGCCTTATTTCCTGTGTTATTATTTAGATATTACTGCTTTTATTTATGCCAGCCCCGGTGGTCTACTTAGGACTTCCTTATGGTGCTCACTGTTAAGCTGCAACTTCTAACATGCTTTGTTTCATTGCTGTCCTGAAGTTCTCCATGGTGAAAACAGATTTCCTCACTCCAGGTGTTTTCTTTCTCAATACACTTAGACCTCAAAGCCTCCTTTCAGTACATTTTAATGCAGAAACCATAACAATTCTAATAGGTTTTCAATGGGCAGCCCATGGTAGCAACTGTCAGAGTTTTTTTGATTTAGTTCTTCATTTAACACTTTTAGGGACCTAACATATTATTTAGTACTATCTGTCTCAGCAATTCAGTAACATGAATGTCACAGACACTTTTATCATGACCTCATAACCTCAATAAGCTACTTTGTAAAGGTACAGATGGAATTTTCAGTGTTGGGAGCTCTCATTTTGATTCTCTCATTTTGAGAGAATTTTAAGCCTAAATGTCATCTTAATTGTTCTTTTCAGATACCAGCTTGCTGTTGTTAGTATTTGCTAGTTCCAAGAAGAGGGAAGACATAATTTTATATTTAAGTTGCACAGATGCAAGTATTTATTCTGACAATGGTAAGAAATGGCAAATATGGGAATAGTTACCTCTCTGTTTTTCTGCCACAGAGTGATGATGATTTATCTTCACAAAGACAAGAAAAGGCAGAAAAGAAAAGTGCAGCTGCAACATATTTGCTAGAAGTTAGACAAGAGTGTTATTTGATAAACAGTACATGCTGGGAATAAAAATCAAGGTTTCAGTAATATCTCTAGCCAGTCTCTGATAAAATATTCTAAATGCTTTGACAACATATTTCCCCAAGGCAGAAGAAATAAATACCTACATTTTATTTATTGTTCCCAACACCAGGTCCTCACCAGTCTTAGATTGATTTCTAAGAGAAAAGATGAAAAGTAATTACAACAGACAAATAAAAACAACAGTTCAAGGAGATAAACTGTCTCAAGCAAGGAAGGATGAAAAAGGGGGTGATAAGAATGGAGAAGAGCAAGAAAAATTCTGGTCATTTTATTTATTGCATTGCATATTCATGTTACCTTTCTGCCATGTATCCAAAATTGAGTGGATCGAGGAGAGGAATGTAGCAGTGCCTTCAGCATTTTAAGCTGAGTAGGGTGATTGTTTTCTAGAGGAAGCTTTGTGAGGGAAAGTGTTATCTTGCTGGGCTGTCAGCATGTTCTCCTCCACTGCTGAAACTCTTGCACTGAATTCCTTGACCCATTTCAGTCAGGATCTTCCAAGTTAGCACAGACCTGCTGTCTGCAAGCATTAAGTCCTTCAGGGAAGGATGAAAGATCCAGGATTTAGTGCAAGATTTTTCAACACAAACACTTTGATAGATACAATCTGGCCCCAGTAAATCAACATGTGCTCGGGAAACTGTATTTCCTTGGCTAGTCCTCATTATCTGTCTTACCTTATCTTACTAATATGGGGGCAAAGAATTTATACCAATACCCACTGTCATACTATGCACTTAGTATAAATCCTGAAGATGTTATGTGATTGGTACTATTTCTGGAGGAGGTGAAAAAATTAAACAGTGAAATTAACTACTTTGGGAGAGGAAAAAAATCGAAGTAAAAAGTTGTCTTGTGTTTTTTTCTTTTTTTAATCTGAAACTTTTCTATATAACAACAATAAAATATCAAAAGCGAAATTTGCAAATAAAGTACATTATCACATGTTAACAAAATATTTTAACCTCAATAAGTGCAGAAAGAATGAGGGATAAAGGACTTAGCAGAGAGTAGGAGGTATACAGAAATATTAACAGGCTTTTATGCATAGAGAGCCTAAATTACTCAAAGGACAGGATTTTACTAAGCTCAGCCAGAAGATGATTTGATGATATTTATTTAAGCCTAATGGAAGGTGAAAAAGCAATTTCTTGGGGAGAGAACAAATATCAACTTGTTATTCTCGACACCTAATTGGACATTGGTTTCACTTCTGTATGCTGTTGGGAACAACATGTTGGACTTTTTAAATAGGATCACTGAAGACAAAAATGGGGATGTACCCTTGGAAAGATCAAGTCCTATTTTCATGTATCATTGGTTGAAGTACCTAGAATAGATGCCTCAGGGAATGATGGATTCTCTGCTTTCCCAGGCGCTGGGCATGTGAAACCCTCTAAAGCCCTCAAGGAAAGCACCTCCCCAGATTCAGCCCAGCCCTGGAAACTGGAAGTTATTTTGGGTGTGTCCTCGTGAAAACTTTCAAGGAACATATTTTAGAGGGGTGTCAGTTGCTTTGTCTTCCAGGGTTTCACATCTTCTCTGCAATAGTACATAAATCCCTTTCTATAAGGGTACATAAATTGACTTAAATTTCTTTGTTTCCTCTATGGTAAGATTATGACTGCAAATACAAAGAATGGTGACATATGACCTTTGAGAAGGAAAGAAATCAGGTGATTAACTTCTAATGAACTGTAAGGGAAATTAAGATACAGAACAAAAGACAAGGTTCAATCCTTCTTTTGGGTTGGAATTGGTAGGAGTACACACAAATGATCCTGCATTCATCCACTGAGAACATTTAGAATGTCACATTCCTGAAATGTATTGAAAAACTGTCAAGAAGAATGACTGATTTAATGAACTGTGTTAACACATTTGCAGGAAGCACCAGATTATAATTTGCTCTGCCTTAGTGACATTTTAAGCAACTGAAAAATTGCTTTTACTGGGAGTATTAAACTGTATAACTTTATAAGCTTTTGTGATCATAATCTATTTTGAACAAAATTTACTAAGTTCCTAACTCCTTAACTGTACTTCAGGCACTATTTTTAAAAAATGTATTCAGCCAGTAAGGAAACATTCTCCTCTCCAAGTTCTCCCTTAATGCTTTAACTTATTTAGATATATCCTTGCCATTCCCAAAGACCTTTTTCTTCCTAAAATTTGCTTAACTGAGGAGGACAAAGGACCTGAATTATCACCTGGTGGGGTAACTCACCTGAAGCTCAAGGCTCATGAACACATTCTGGGTAGTTGAACAAGGATTTTAATTTTGTGATTGTATTGCTTTTATTGCAATTGGACACAATAAAGCAACTAATAAAGCATAGGAAAGTACTTGACTGAACAGGAAAACACTTTCAACTTGCTAATGGTCAAAGAGCTGTCCAACTAGATTTCATCCTTATCATTGCTTATTTTATTATCATAGTCAAATCAAGATGTCGGGGTGGACGGGAAAGGCAGCAACTGAACGATCAAACTCTGCTGCGTTTCTGACCACAGGAGGCTCTGCCTGTGCTCAGCTTGTGCCAGGCACAGCTGAGGCCAACCCCTCAGTCCCGTGCATATGGGCCAATGCAGAGTCATGCATGCTGGAAAGCCTGTCTGCAAAAACAGGAGATGCTGACAGGATGGAAGATATCATTAAAACGAAGACATTCCGTGAGCCAAGTATGGAAGTCTCAGTTGGATTTGAGTTTCAGTAGTCCATACAACTGTCAGTTGAGGGTTTTGTTTTTTTGGGTTTTTGGGGGGTTTCTCCCCAATAGCTGGATACTTATTTGGTCTGTCTTCAACGCAGATATTTTCAAGTCTGTATGATGTGGGGTCATCCTGCACCCTCTCTTACTACTGGGACACACAAATAGTTCTCTGTCTGGTGCATACTTAAATGAAACTTGCTATGTTGTTTCTACGTGCAAGATCTCCATTCAGACCTCATGGTCCATGGTTATTGATACATCTGGGACCAACGGTTTTCATTTCCTTCTCTAGTTCATCTGGCTTCTGTTTCATGTTAAAAATATAAGGAACATTCAGGAGCAGCTATTTCTTGGTTTTAGTACTTACTGTCTGGCCTGTTTCTCTACCAAGAGGTGTAATCTGCTGGCATCCCATGGGTAACTGATAATTTCGTTTTCACCCCACTTGGAGGCAAGAATAGGTCTTGAAGTATTGAGAAAGCTAGTGAGTTCCAGAAATGGGCTTGTATTTAAGAGTCCAGGGAACCTGCAAGAAAAGCAAGTAAGTCAAAACAATGGGAGTTTGTGGGTTTTAGCCTTACTGAAGAATTACACATGGAACACTGACTAAATTCAAAATAAGGATATATAAATATTAATAAAAGAGAAACTATAGGTGACGGGATTCACATCAACTTAATATGAAGGAGAATCTGCAAGCTTGGAGACAGGTTGAAGTTCTTCCGTGCTGACCGCGTTGTTGAGGGTAGATCTTAAAAGAGCAGCAACTATCAACTCTCCAAGCATCAGCCAGGCTCCTGCCGGCCCGAATCTTTCTGCACGGACGTGCCGCCGGGCTTCCGAAGCTGCCGATGCGGCGGCAGGGCTGTGTCAGAGCCGGCAAACCGAGAGGCTCGTGCCCCGCTCCGGCCGGGGCAGCTCAGCCTGCGGGCGCCTCTGCTCCAGCTGCGGCCACCGGCGCGCAGCTTCCCGTGTGCGATCTGTGTATATATGTACATATACACATATATTCAGGGGCTTCCCAGAGCGCCCCTTGCTTGGAGTGGCCGCGAAGGAGAAGCCGGAGGATGAACCGGCGCCCCGGACTGCGGGGAAGGGGCGCACCCCCACCTGCAGCTCAGAGGGCAGGAGGGAGAGGGAGGCGGAGCGGTTCCCATCCCGTCGCCTGTCGCCTTCGGAAAGCAGCCGCGGGTGGGAGCGGGCGATGGGCGCGGGTGGGAGGGGAGCTGCCGCCACCCCCGCCCGCTACTCTGCCCGCGGGCTGGGGGCGATGGAGCCATGCCGCGGCCACCCGGGATGCGCCGTGGGCGAGCTCGGCTGCCCCGGGGGAAGTTGAAGGCTGGGCCCCCGCGGGCCGCTCGGCCGGCTGAGAGGGGGCGGGCGGCGCCGGGCGCCCGAGGAGGAGCCCGAGCATTCTGGCGCCGGGGACAGCCGGAGAACGGGCGGCGGGGCTTCATGGGCTGCTCATGCCAGCATGGTGCTCGCCCTCAACGGCAGCCACCTCTACGGTAACCTCCGGCCCCTGGTGCTGGAGGAGCCGCGGGCGCTGAGCGGCGGCAGGATGATCGCCGGCTCCTGGCCCCCGCGCAGCCTGGCGAAGCTCGGCCCGTCGCCCCCCCCGTCGGCGCTGCCCACGGCGAGCCCCCTCCCCGCCAACGACTCCCAGTGCGGGGAGCAGATCCTCAGCTACGGCAACGCGGAGAAAGTTCTCATCGGGGCCGTGCTCTGCCTCATCACCCTGCTGACCATCGCCGGCAACTGCCTGGTGGTGATCTCCGTCTGCTTCGTGAAGAAGCTGCGGCAGCCCTCCAACTATCTCATCGTCTCGCTGGCCCTGGCCGATCTCTCGGTCGCCCTGGCCGTCATGCCCTTCGTCAGCGTCACTGACCTTATCGGCGGCGAGTGGATCTTCGGGCGCCTCTTCTGCAACGTCTTCATCGCCATGGATGTCATGTGCTGCACGGCCTCCATCATGACCCTCTGCGTGATAAGTATCGACAGGTGAGAGAGCCCGGCGCCCCGAGGCTTGCCCTGGGGTCCCGCCGCTCGGGGGGACCGGCCCCGGGCCGCTGCCCGCAGCCCCGGGCACCCAGGACAGCCGCCGGCCCCGGCGCGGGGCACCCGCCGTGAGCGGTCCCGCCAGCGGTCTCCTGCCTCCTCCTCGGGGTCCCTTGGCAATGAGCCGTGCTCAGAGCAGGGAGCGAGGCGGGTGCCAGCCCTCAGCCTCTCTGTTCGAAGGAGCCCGCCGGAGCAGGGTGAGCTGCCGCCCGTATGCCAGCCCAGGTGCCTGGTTATCCCTCTGGGTAACTTCCTTGCTGTCACTCGAGAGCCAAGGTGTCAAAGCAAAACTGGACTTAACTGTCAATGTTTACCTTGGCTTTATGCAAGTTAGAGAGCATTTCCAGCTGCTTTAAAATTTGGAACGTATGTCTTTAAACTGCTTTATACCACAGATTTGAGCTCGTTCTTCCAAAGCTGGTGACAGTGTAGCCTCACTGGGTTCAATGGAGATTTACCAGACCAGAGAAGGTGGAGAAATTATAGCTTATTAAGTTTTTATCTTCATTCTAGAACAATCTCAGAATAGCTCAATTTCATTTTTGACAAATAATGTTTTGTTTGAAGGAAAAATTGCTTTCAAATATTTGATTTTTAAAAATTTTCACCTGCTGTCTTAAAGACCAAGTTATGCTCGTTGACATTTAGCTTCTTCCAAACGATACAGTCACTGGGGCAACAAAGAGGTGTGTACAGTTCTGATGTAAAAAGAGATACCTAAGAGCCCACATTTCCCTGTGTCAGAGTTCTCCTCTGCAGAGCAAGGTTAACAGATTCCTTTATTCCACGCAGGTGCTATTCTAAAGTAAGTTTCAGTCTGTAGCTCCTCTTTTCCACAGTCTAAATTCCATGCCAAGAATTTTAGCAGCTAGAGGGTAACTTTTTGTTATAACTCCACACAATTGACAGAAATTGAAGAACTTCATAACTATATTGTAGAAATAGTTTACCAAGTGTGATATTCAACAGCAGCCTTGATGACTGTTTACTTCAGAAAGTTTTTAGGAAAAGCTCTGCATTAGTTTTCTGCAAAGAAATAGTCTTTGAAAAGAGTGTTGTACAGGAAATGGAGGTTGTTTCATACCAAGGAGCGTCACAGTTTGTATTAATTTCAGAACTTTAACTTCTGTACAAGCATCCTCTTCTCCAATGCTCTTTATTTTGTGACTTCTATTTTGGCCAGTAATTATCTGAATGCTGCAAAACTTTGGTGGTTTTGGTGGATTTTTAAAAAAAAAAATTATTGCTGTTACATTGAAATTTGCTTAATTTTAACTTAACTAAGTTAATTTTTTAACTTAAGCTCTGTATTGTAAGTAAATATGAATAGGCTTATCTACCTTCTCTTCACTGCTTTTCTATACTATTTGTAAGAGAGGTGATTTCATTTTTCCACTCCCTCCCCATAAAGTATTTCTGTTCTTTGATTGTTCTTATGTCCATCTCTGAGCTCTCTACCTCCATTTCTACTGACCTTTTGAAAACAGGTGAACATAATTAAGCTTTCCTAAGGATGTGTGGTGATTCACACAGTAGCACTGGAGTTTTGCTCTTTTCCATTTCTTAGTGTAATATTTGAGGTCACTGCTGTATGCTGAACAGGGGCTTTGACTGAACTGGTCACACTGATGGCTGCATCTCTTATCTTCTTTCAGTTCTCCCTTCACTCCCCTCTCCCCCTAAAGTACTAACAAGAGGTATATCTCTGTATTGAGAAAGAATATAACCTCTTGTAAATGACTGATTTTCACCAGCTAGTGCTGATTTAAACTAGAATTATTCTCTCGTCTTTGCATTCTCACTTCTATCACTGAATGTTTATCCATCACTTTAACCATCTCCTAATAATTCATTATACTGTTGTCTACTCCCTACTTGAAATTAAAATTCGGTGACTTATGATGCTTTAACCTCTGTCACCGAAATCCATTATATTGTTAAGATAGTAGGTATCATTGATAAAAGGAGACAAGCCAGCAATTCATTAACAAAATGTCTCTACTAGGCAATAAAGAATTTAAAAATCTCCGTGATTTATAATTTTATTTAAAAAATAATTGATCTTATACTGTTGTAACACAGCTAAGCCAGGCCAAAGATTTATCTGGGATGTTAAATAATCTTTGAATAGTGCAAACATACAAAATATGCAAACTGGGGAGACATTATGAAAATGAAATGTGAATGATGAAATGTTGCCAGTGTAGCACTGATTGTAATTGTGCTGTCTTATCGGCAGTTGTTCTTACATGTATGTAGTTAGGAAATCCTTGAATGATCAGTGAGGAAAATTTATCTCTGAAAAAACACATACCTGCAGATTAAGTATTGTTTGTGGTACAGGAGCTGCAAATCACAATGCATATAGTAGAGTAGAGGGTCAGACCATTTTCACAAGGTCCATTTTTCCAAAGCTTTGGTGGAAACTCTTCCATGTTTTCTGTTATGTAGGAGGAGAAAATTACCACTGATACCTCCCTTACTAGCCTTACTATCTCAGGGCAATTAATACTAGCACAAATATAGGACCAGGAAATTTCAGTTGAGGAATTCCAGAGGCAGGGACAGTGAATGAAATTCACCATCCCTCCAGTTGGCCACGATCCTCAGAGGCATTTAGATGTACTTAAATCTTGTAGATCCTGGGGTCATATGGGAGACATTTGTTTAGGAAGGAGGGTTAAGACAGGACAAATAAATATGCTTGAAAGACAATTAGGAATTGCAGTCTCATCTGGTTCTTTAGGACACTTTAGGAAATCTTTGTTGTGATCCAGTACCATCTCTCCTGAAGTAAAAGGCGAGGCTGTTGTAGGCAGTGCAGAGACAGCAAATAAATTGACTATTTTAAAATTTAATTGTTAAATCTCTATGTTCTTCCTGAAGCAGATGTAAGAATCAGGTAAATAGTTGAAAGAGTATTACTACTGAATTAAGTTTAAAAAAAAGGTTTGTCACAAATTGTTAGGCAGGGTTTGTAAGTAGAAATAATACCTTTTATTAAAAAAAAATTACATTAGTAAAACAGAGGCTTTGATGAGCTACCAAGCAGAATAAAAGAGTAAATTGAAAAAGCATTTTGATTTGTTTCCCTTGCGCAGATAGATCCTACTCAGCTTATGCCACTGAGAGCCCTGAAATGCCAGCAGCTGGCAAGCCTATTGCTCGCAAGAGAGATTTTGCTGCACAGCCCTTAGTGGCGGATGTGTTTTTTAGCTGAGTTTATCGGTTAGAAAGCTCTGAAAGATGCATATTAGCATGGGGCATACAAATGGGCTGGTTTCATTCAGTTGTAAAGCCTTGTGTTTTTTTCCTAGTTAGACACATCAAACACTTCTTGTACTTTTTAAGTTGCTTCTGTTCTAAGTGGTGTGAATGATAAGGGTGCAGAGTAGATATTAGTGTGCTATCATGGGGCTATCTAACTTTGCACAGGGTGCACAAGGAAGAAGCTAGGTTGGAAAGGTAATTTGATTATTTACAAAGATCTAAATTTGAGGAGATCATGAGATAATGTCCTTGAAGTTACCACGAATTGGACAATTATGCTTTTCTTCATCATATCTTCCCTTTTGTTTCACAACATAAAAACCTTCACAAATTTTTATCAGGGTGACCTGAAGTGAACATATTATTTTTAGGCATCTCTATCTTATTTAAGTCCCCACTTTGGAAGAAGGCTCTCGGCTTGCAGGCAGGTCTGTCAGAACTAAAACAGATATGATGGACAGGCAAGAGTATTTCTGCGTTGTCAAGTCATAAGGATTAAACAGGCAAGACAGCATGATTCTCAGTCAATATTACCTTTGCTATTCTCTCCATCCATGATAGGAGGAGTAGCTCTGTGGAAAGGCAGGAGCTACAGAGACTTTTGCAGGTTAACTGGGCCTCAGTGAATAGTAGTCTTCTTTAAGCATTTCGTATTAGTGTGTTTGGATATTTTTTCTTTTGTTCTTAAGGCTCCACTTTTCTGGTTTTGAATGAAATAAATCGTATAACATTTAAATTCTTTTGCATTCTTTACATTTAAGAATGAGAAAATATTAGAAGTGAATTATGAGGGATGGATACAAACCATATCTTAGTGGGGAATGAACAAATAAAGGGAATTAATTGTATTTGAACTGGTGGTGTTTGCATGCTGATTCATCATGTTGTTCTGACCCAAGATAGCTACAGAAATGCTGTTTTGGAGAATATCCACAGGATAACTGCATAAGTAGCAATTTTTAATTCAATTTAAAAATAGTTCTTTGGCTTAGAAAGTGATAAAGTAACATAACTACTCAGATATAGTTGACGAATTATAACACTTTCCCCACACCCACACAAGTAATGAAACACTTTTTTGGGAACTTTTCCAGTCTGTATCTTGGCCAACAATTCACGAGTATTCCAGGCTTCCATTAAATTGATGAGGATTTAGAATGTGTATGCAGATAAGTGGGCCTTTTTGTTGATCCTGAGTTTTTTATACACAAGGATCAGCTCTCTCTCCCTCCCTGTTTTGCACACTCCAACTATGACTACTTATGATTCTCCTTACAATGTGTCAGTCCCTTAAAGTTCATTCACTTCTTGAGTCCTTGTTCCATGCCTGGGAATTGAGCAGACCTCAAATTGCCTCAAAGGAAGAATGTGGAACTAAATTGAAATAAAGACTTAAGCACTTTCAATATAATCTAGGTGTCTAAGTTCTACCTACATCCCAAACTGATAATATGACCTGGAAAATCTGTCAGCAATTTGCTAAACCTGATGGTACCTGATAGTTCTGTGTGGCTTCCTATTAGGTATGAAAACTTTTTTGCCTCAATGGCATGGGAGGAAAAGGCTGCAGTCTGTTCTGCCAACCCTGCTCAGATCATTCAAAAAATCCATGTAGAATATATATGCAGAAATAGCTATGAAAAATCCTCTATGTAAAATATTTTGAATCTAGAATAAACATAGAAAGCCACTGGTGAGATTTTGTTCAATATAGATATTTACACAGAAATAGCTGAGAAATGAGGAAAAGCTAAAAGGAAATATAGGAAAAGTGTGTGATGGAGTTATCGCAGCTCAGGTCTACATTGCAGAAGAAAGCTTTGAGTTCAATATGGCAGCTAATTGCTAACAACAACCACCCTCACAAGAGCCATTTTTTTCATTGTTTGGCCTGATAAACAACAGTACTCTTTCTGAGTCTGTAAATAACTCATCTAACTTATGAAAGGCACAAACAGCTTTGAGAAACTAAACTAAAGTGAAAAAGAACAGATTTGGTCATACTCCTTTCCATGTAGTTTTTCTAATGTAGTCTATTTAAAGAATGTTCCTGAAGTTGATGTAGTTTCTTTTTTTGCAGAGAATTTATTGCTGAACACTTATGCAATCTCAATTTCATTATTTATGTTGAAAAAAGGTACAATATAAATTTCTGGTCCAAAATTCAGAGATGAAGAAGTTGAATTGGAAGTTGGATGCATTAAGTAGCATAAAGAAGTGCAACGTGTATCTGTCATTGAGAGCCCACTCCAAACGAGTAAATTAGTCTGGGAGTTTATGTTGCATTAACATGATCCCATTTCTTTAGATACCTTTCTGTGAGATCCTTGGGTATCTTTTCCTATGTCACATATGCATCCTGAAAGAGATGCAGTTACTTCCAGAGTAACCAGGTCTTAGCCACAAGTATTGTTTAATGATGTCTTTGCAGAGACGCTATGCTTCATGACCACACTGCCAGATGCGTTGTAAGTAGGTGGGAAGTAACAAATAAAAGATATTTTATAAAGCAGATGAACTATTTTGTGAAAACCTAACTCAGGAAAAAAACCCTGGAGTTTTAACACCAAAATTAGTGGAAGTTTTGCCCTTTTTTCAGAGGAAAAGGGCGTGAGATCTGAAGTTTGGTGGGTGTGTCTTGTATCTGCACAGTAGAGGCTGACAAAGTTTGGGAGGTTAGAAGATGTTATAGAAAAAAATCTGTAGATAGATTAGTCTGTTGCTGTTCTATACTGGATGCATTTAAGCAGTGTTACTCAGAGGGAGTCACTAAGTGTGGAGATGCAAGATAACCTAGAGGTGGCAGTGCAAAGGTGACTGCAGTTGGTAACTATTCAAGACGCATGAATGAAGAATTATAGTTCAGTGACTAGCAGGAGTTTTGAGATTAAAGCACATTTACCTGAATGCCTTTTCTTGAAACTGGATGTTGCATTTCCCCCCCACATTTGAAACTATCTTCTGTTTGCTCCTACCAGGGTTTAACACTGGATGAGTTTTCAGAAATGATTTTGGGGTCTCTAATTGTTGGGGGTTCATCCAGACATTTCAATGGAACCTGATAAGTCAGAGGTAAGGGAACATTAATTCACATTTTTGCCAAGCAGGGCATTCTGAAGACATTTAAAATGTGATTTCTTTCCTATCAAGGTCACAAAAGTAGTTTCTGTAAATAAGCTTGGATTTGCTTCATGATTCACAGCCAAAATACAATTCTATAAACACTCCTCTTAGTTTTTGAAGGGAGCTTTCAAAATATATCCTACTATAAGTCAGAGAAATGCAAATGCATATCATACTGACACGATGTGTAGTGTAACCTGAGTACACTGGTATCAAAATATATTTTCCTAGTGTTTTTCTTGAACTGAATGAGTATCATAGAATGAAACATCAAAACTTTTGTAGTTTTGTGCATTGGAACGAGATTACTGTATCAGTAGTAGCATGCTCACACAAGAGTCTAGAAGAACAGAAATTAATCAGGGAAAGTTTTCACTTTCCTGGAATAATTTTATCTGAAAATTATTTCTAAAACTCTCTGAAAATTATGTAAAGTATCTTATTCCTTCTAAAGAAACACAGTAATATTTTGATATTGTTGTTGAGTTTGAAATGTTCCATTGAAAATATTTGTGGCAACTTCTGAAACTTTCTTCATCTGCAGTTGATATATACATATGGCACTGTCTGACACCTACAAACACCTTTTTTTTTTTCTCTCAATATATAACACATAGATCTGGTCCTTTCTCTGTGGACTAGAAAGTCTGAAGAAAGCTGGCCATTGTAGGTCTTGTATGAAAATAAAGAGCTTGAGAAATAGTTGAGTCTGCTGAGGTGCAGCTGTCATAGAAGAAAACAGGGGAGCAAAATCACAAATCCTGATATCTGCATGTCCAAAGCACAAGTACCCTAAAGCAGTGTTCACTGCATTTTGTTCTAATGGTCACTGCTGTCTGTAAGGTGAGGATAAGTTCTTTTACCTGGAAAGCTTACAAGTTTTAGTTCTTCTTGTTGTACTGGATAGCCAACTATTCCTGAAGGATTGAATCATAGTATAATTCTTCCTATGAATACTGAAAAGAGGCAAAAACTAGCTGAAATTTTTTGAACAAACTCTTGCTGCAAATTTTCATTCTCAAAAGATTCCAGTAATTAAATATGTCATAGTGAAAATTTGTTTTTATTCTATTTGAACTAACACTGCAAAATTAAAGAGTGAGCCTCATTGATTTTCGTTTTGTACCTTGATGTTTATTCAAGGCTTTGTATAGAAATCTAGATTATCTGATACATATGGGCATGTACATATGTGGTTCTGTACATATTAGCATGTATGCAAATCTTGTAGTGATTCACTTCTAAGAGTAAACATGGCTTTTGGCTAATGTACAGACAAGAATGAACTCTCTCATAGTGCAGAGCAAAGATGTGGGTGGGAATCAGATCAGTACTGAGTTTATTCTTTCTGTCTATTGTGGCCTTTGCTATCAAATTTGAGCTAGCAGAAGACACCACTGAAGGCAGTTAACTTCATCACTGATAGCTATTTCACTGCTAAATAGCCATGATTGCTTGAAAAACAACCCAAAACACAAAGCCAAGAGAGATATTACAAAAATAACTTTTCAAATTAAGGAAAACCGGGGTGAAGTCTATTCTTAGAGATGCATTGTGTCTTGATGAAAAAGCTGGCAGCAAAATTTTTTCCTGAGCTATATCAAGGAAATGGGTAGGGTTTTGGTACTCTCAAACACTTTAAACCAAGTTTTTTAGCTTATGGAAATGTAAGAGATCACCACAAGGAAAGTTGCTAATCCATTTTTGTGTACAGTTCTGATGTTTCTTTAAGGAGACTGTGGGAAGTGGAGGCAGAGCCATATAGAAGGTAACGCTTTTCTCACACTGGAAAGTATTTGTCCTGCAGGGTTTAGCAGGCTGACGGGCAAGCAACAGCTTTCCATGTATTAACAGTGGTGGGAAAACTGGACAGGGACCAAGGGAGACCAGACAGAGCTGGTTGTATCTCAGACATTCACCAATCTGGGTAAAATCAGAACTGGCAGCAAAGGCTTGCCTGGAAGAGCATTATTTTTGTGGCAGAATTATGTACAAATTTCCTATTTTTTATTTTTTGGCTGTACCCAGTCTTTTGGGCAGAGATTGCAATTGGTGATCCAGGAAAACACATTATGAGGTCTCTTCCCAATAACCTGGCATGGAGCTGTGCCACCTTCACTGCCACTGAAGAATACTGATCACTGCCCTTGGTAGCATTGGAATCATAATTTCTCATCACCTGTACAAGTATCTGTAATCAATCTGAAATATGACCTATTGCTGCTGCAAGTGAAATTGAGCCACCAATAAAGAGCTGTCTTTGAGTACCTTATTTATAAACTGTTTGCTTTTTGCGAGATGTGCTGGAGACTGGGGACAATGTATTTCAACATATGGTTTGCAGCTCTCTAGAGAGGGACACAAAAGGCAATGGCAAAAATTCCAAGTCTGTGGCAGTTACATCTGTTCACTAGAGGGATGTTCCCATGTGAGAAAATACAGGATTTTTTTTTTTTGTCAAAGTAGAGAACAGTGCTCTAGAAGATTTACTCTGATAACAAGGTATTCAGAAATTGTCAATAGGTATGAATATTAGAAGGTAGAAATGGAAGGCATAAGTACAGATAAGTGAAGTATATGCTATTATCTAAACTTCCGGTAGAATTTACAATATAACAGTCGTCTTGAATATAAGCCATGAAAACATGGTGTGATTGTCATGAAGTACTTCAGATGTACAGCACCATTTGCCAGAATAATTTTCTGTTAGCAGTTATCCATGTGGGTTGTTAAATTTTGTTTATTTGCTGTAGAAGTTGACATTTAGCAAATAGTTGAAATATTAAATCCCTGAACAAAGTGTGTGTTGTCTGGCCACAAATTACTTAGAAATACTTCTACCCATGACCCAAAACAGCCCCTAACAAGATGCAAAGCTTTTCTTTAATAGTTTAATAAGATGTTTTGATGCTAAAAATGGTACAGCTTTTGAGCTTTGGCTCAAAAGATTTAATATTGTTATGTACTGCAGTTTCCCTTTTACCCAAAGTATCTGTGTTTCAAGACACACTTCTTATCACAAGCAGTTTTAGCAACAATACTGATTGTAATGTTTCAAGAGTGTATTGTTCCACATTAAAAAACTATTTTTGCAAAATGAGTATGGTCATTAACACAACGCAATATTAGTTTTTTTAAAAAATAACTGAAATTAAAATAGCATAGTGGACCATTTTGCTATGAATTAAAGAACACAAGAAGGAGTTTAATATTTCCGAAGCCTGTTATTTAACACAAAGCTTCTGCACTGCTGCTGAACTGTCAAAATAAAGGCAATATCTTGTCAAATATCTCAAACACCTGCAGCTTGCAGAGAGCTACCTGAGATGTCCATAGGCCAGCTGTGGTGATTCATCCCACGCTCATGCCAAAGTTCTGCTCCTAAATTCAAATGAATGATTGAAGTTTTCAGCCCAGCAATGAGAGCTGTTATCATTGAAAACTGTAGTCACAGCAATAAACCTGAGGTATTTCACTCTTTATCTGCATAGAGCTGATGCCACCATATCTCAGAAGAAGCTTAGAGTTGCCAACTCGTCGCTGAGGAAGAAAAGCAAAAGAAAGAAAGATAAACTCACTGAGAGGTGGGAAGAAGGGTTTCTTTCTGCTGATCCCCCTCATTCCACTGCTTTCTTCTGAGGTGTAGCATCTGTAAAATGAATATAGAAGAGAGTTCTGGGATCCTTGATCATCTTCACATCCTGCTATCTTTAAAGCCTTTGGAGGAAGAGATGATCAATCATCAACTGTATTTCTGTTTTAGCATAAGAGATAAAAGATATAGTTCTAAATTCTGGGAAATACAAAAAGGTGTTATGAAGGTATTGTGACCACACAATCACACACTGAGCTGGACAAGTGATTATTTGTGAATGATCAACAGCTGAATCTGTCCTCAAATTTTGTCAGGCTATACAGAAAGCCCAGGGGGAGAGGACCAGAAACTCCTTTCTTGACAAGAAAAAGCAAGAAGTTTGTTTTGTAGATTGGATGTACTATGTTTTCATGCCTGTGAAGTTGGTGGTAGCAGTTTGTGTTGAAAAGTGTTCTATATTTTAAAAATATTTAGTGTTACAGATTTTGCATGATTTTAAAAAGAAGGAAAAATATGAAGGATGTTGCTGAAAAAAAGAATACACTGTAGTGGAAATTTGTTGTGGGCAGGCCTATTTTCAACTAGGTAATGGGGACACACTGTCCTAGCTAATCTTTTTCCAGGTTTCTTGTCTCGTGATCTCTCAGCTTACTTCCAGTTACCTTTACAAAAGTAAACCTGGTGACATCCTAAATGGGGAGTATGGATTTCTGGATTTGGATTAAATGTTACTGGAGCAGCAAGCTGGGAAAAGCCACCAATGTGGAACCACAGCCTGGCAGGTCTGGGCAAAGTCCCAGGAGGTTCAAAGTTCATTAGGGTGGAGGATTTGTTAGCTAGAAAGAAATAGTGTCCATTTGGCCATTACTTTCTTCACTCCCAAGGCTGCTGGCAAAAATGAATAAATATTATGGCAAATGAATTATTAAGTACTGAGGTTGGGAAAGGCTGAACATAGTTTTACCCACTGCAATTTGGGTTTTGCTGCAGTTACTTCTCATCACTTGATCTTTCTCTCCTTCACCCTTCTTTAGTTAAAGGGCATCTGGGGCTCTGTATTTAGGGCTTCTGAGTGACTGAAAAGGGAAGAAATATTTATAAAGTAATGTTAAATTCCTGAAAATGCTAAATTTCAAGTTTATAGAGGAGAGCTCAACCTGACCAATTTATTTATTGATATTGAGTTCCAAAATATCACCGAATGAGACATTTTGGGAGGAAAATGACAGCAGGCAGGAGAATTACGTGTGATGGGAGAACTTGAGACTTCATTTAAGCATGCTGGAAATGAATATGTTAGTTAAAATGAGTGCTAAGAAAATAAATGACATATGGTTGAGAAATGTGGGAACTACAGTAAACCTTGCATTCATTGACATGGAAGATGATGAGACACGATAACCTCATTCTGAACCACATACTGAGCAGAAAATATACT
Source organism: Grantiella picta (assembly GCA_013397955.1). NCBI lineage: Eukaryota > Metazoa > Chordata > Aves > Passeriformes > Meliphagidae > Grantiella > Grantiella picta. The sequence continues at coordinate 2,005,509 of VZRM01001215.1, forward strand.
ACTAAAATACCAAGAAATGACAAAAAATAGCTTTCTATATAGGTTACAGGAAAGGAATCACCTTACTATCTAATGATAAGTCCCTGAACCAAAAGTTTCTGCTGGAAAGGACTGTGATCAGCAGTTTTCTAAAAGGTTCTTAAATTGTAGACTCACAATTTGTTCTAACCTCCTGCCTTACTTCCTTGATAGCTTCCCCTTATGCTGTGCTCTCTCCAGCCCACAGCCCTCGCTTCCAAAATGGGTTATGATTTTTTCCTGTGTTAAGACTTATTCATACCAGGAAGAGAGAAATGATTTTACTACTGAAGGAGAAGCAACTCCAGTGCATTTATTTAAAAAACAACTAGCTAAACACTATACAAGATGCTTTGCACATCCAAAGTTTTGAAAGAAGGTTCTTAATTAAACCTGCTTTAGACTTGGATATTCCTGTGTATCTAACACAGTTTATTGATATACTTTGTTTTTTGTCTGGCCAAGCTTGGGCAAACAAATAAAACTTGAGGTCAACATCTATAATTGTCACATACCTGATCCAGCGGAACACAGCAAAAACTTCGTGAGATTTAAAAAAAAATTCAGATCTGCCTTCAGGCCAATACAACTATGGACAAAGGCAAAAAAGTCCAGGTAGGTAAGGTATGTACTGAGATTCATCCATAATGACTGTACAGGCATTCCTTATGGCTCTTAGAAAATTACTGTCATGAAGAAGCAAAGACAAGACTTTGGACCAGGTCTTTACAGCATTTTTCCTGTATCTTCAGAGAGAGGAAAAGAAAGAAGGGGGAGGAGAGAAGAAGTATTCTAGAGGGGATTGTTCCTTAAGCGCTTTGTCTGGAGATACTGTGTTTAAACTGCTTGTATTCAAGGAAGGAAGAGAAGGGACATAAATATCAGCACATTTAAATAGCTATTCCCTGAGGATACTTTGTTTTAATACAGTGGTATTATCAGTTCAGTGGGCTGTGATTTTTCATTTCATTCATCACTTATACTATGGAAATTTCTGAAATGTTTAATTTAATTGTACTGAAGACATCAGTCATGATTTTCTAGTTAAAGTTGTGGGAGGCTTTCATTTCGAAACACTATTATAACCTTCAAAATAATTCCTTTTAGGCTGATGTTTAGTGTCAATCCAAGTGTGACTCGTAGTGAAATTGGAGAAAATCACCTTAGCCATTTCTGCTTTATGATAGTCTGATGAGAGTTTTCTTTTTTACAAAATAAAAGACAGTATTTCACAGCTCTGAAATTGAGCCTCCACACATTCTTTGATAATACCTCTGTGTGTGAGGGACAAGAGCATTGAGATGAGAACACAAAAGGAAAATGAGGATTTTCTAGTTCCACTCTGCAAAACATATTCTCTTCCATTTTTCTGGTTTTGTTCAGAAACTTCCTCTGTTTAAAAGGCTAGGGATTTCATCCGAGCTGGTGCTTCAAGAAACCACATCTTTGTTTAATGGGGAGAATTAGTCCCATATAACACTATTAAGCAATATTTCATCAAGAAATATCTCATCCTTCCAAAATGGCTTTTGGACTGTGTGCACTCATGCTCAAGGTCTCTGCTGCTCCTCAAGCTCACTGACAGCACCACCTCCCTCCAGTCATGCCACATCATTTACTCAGATTCATTTGCCCTTTTCAAAATTATCCAGTTCTCCTCTAACATACAAAAGGCCATGTGAGATAAAACCTCTTTCCCAGCTTTTTTCCAACCTAAATTATTTTTCTGCATGTTCAATTGCTAATGAGCATTGCATCACAATCAGACAGAAATAAACAAGGATGTGATTCTCCTTTAATTCTTTTTCTAGAATAGAGTTTTTCCTATCTTAATCTCCCAGATAGTATCAGAAGGTTAAATATCTTCTCTGGCCTCTCAAAAAGAGGCCAGGCATGTTTCAATAACTTAATAAAAAGAAATGCTCCATCATACGCATAAAGATGAAAAAATAGTCACATAAGACAGACATCATCCTACATGTAATTAGATACTCTGTTAACAGTGACATGGTGCAAATGCACTGCATTTATTTCTATGGGTCTACAGTGTTTTGAGATAATAAAATGAATTTTGATGTGATATAAGTTGAAATGTGAAGTTTAATAGTTTTCTGATATAAATCCCCTTTTTGGATATAGCAACAAATTACCATCTTGGAAGATGTTTTGATTTTCCTTTTTCTCCTTGATTGATAAAATGACTTAACAGCTACTGTGGATGACACCACAGGGTATGAAGCTGTATTGACAAGCTTCTGCACTTGTGAAGCAGTTTGGGTGTATACTATGATGAATTCCATGAAGAATTTTTCAGTAAAGTGGATATTTAAAAAAAAAAATTGAGAAGTCTTTCTCTAGGGAATATTCCTAAAATTTTAGTAATATGTATTGCAAATTATGCTTTATTCTGTATTTTGATTAATTTTTAATTTAAAAAAAAAGGAGAAAAATTTAGAAAAAGCATTCTGAGTCTTACTTCTTCTAAAAAAACCCAAAACCCAACCAAACCAAAACAAACAAAAAAAGGGCAAAAAAACACCAACCCACCCCCCCCTCCCCGATCTGTTCTAAATAAAGGAGCTTACAAATCTGGAAGCAGGTGTGTGTGTGTGAAAAGGCAGAAGTGGATAGTATGTCTCTGACACAGTTATACATTTTCTTTTAGAAATGCGTAAAATTATTTTTTATTTTCCCTCAACCTTCCACATTGTTGAACAGTTAAAAGAAAAATGTTTTCCCTATGTGTGACTTGCCTGGATTTGGAGAGCTTTTGAAGTGTTACAGATTATCTATCAAGAAGTGGGGTGAGAAGCACTTTTGATCTCTATATAATTAATCCTTTTGCACTCAGTAAGCAAACCACACTTGTATACAGGAAACTAGTGATGATGAAACCCACAAAGTTGGAGTTCAGATGTTTTGAAAAAAAATAAAAATAGTAAGTCCTTCATTACAGAATGCAACTTAATTCTAAATAATTTGTGTCCAAAATCTTTTCAGTTTTTAAATGCATCTGGTTTCTATCTGGTGAAGGATTAAATGGGAAGAAATTCATCTCCCTTATATCTCTTACCTTAATGTCTCTGGTGATGGTGGAAAAAGGAAAATATACATGGAGGACTGTTTTCTTCAAAGAGAGTTAATAAGAACATTGAGTATATAATTAAGAATATTTATAAGGGTAATTGCAAAATATTGGGTAGGAAATATGTATTATCTAACATTCAGGCAGTATTGAAAGGTAAACATCAGCAACTACATGTTGGAATCCTTCTTTCCAAAAATGTATCATTTGCAGTGGAAAATGATAGGTTACTGAACTGGTTTGTCAAGAAACTGAGAACAAGATGTGACAGGTGATAAATGCTTTGACAGTCATGCAGGGTGAAAATGAAAGGCAAAGGGTGAGGGCAGGTGAAAGAAATTTTTCAAGGTCTGAAAGTAAAGAGAAATACAGTTTCAGAATTACAAGTAAGATAATAGAAGTTGAATGTAAAGATGTTGTATGTATTCTAGCAGAACGGTTACGTATTTCTTAGAATGAGAGCCGAATGCATCCCCCTGTCTATGGGATGGGAGCTAAGATTAGTAGGCAAAGATGAAGAAGGAAAAACAGAGAGCTAACAGAGAAAGTGAAATAAGATAGCAAGAAGGTGAAATGAAAATGAGTGAAACAAAAGAATGAAAAATAAGCTGAAAAAAATAAGAAAAATATGAAGCTGTGGAGTTATACAACATGAGAGGAAGAAAGTCCATGAAAGCACAGAGAAATGAGAAGAAATGTAAGCGAGGAGAAAGCAACCTTCCACTATGCAAATTACATTCCTTTAGAATGAATAGATATTTAATTTTGATTGACTTAATCCTCCCCCACTGCCAGGAAAGCCTACACTTCTTCAAGTTCATCAAAAATAAACCCTTACAATGATGTTTGAGAAAAAGAAAAATCAAGTCAGAACATTTACTATGTAGAACAAATTCAATATGTACCCATTGTAACTGTGGGAATAAATGTCATCCTATTATAAAGAGAATTAAGAAAATACATTTAATTGAGAACAAAAAGAGGAATAATGTAAATTGTTTACTTTACTGAAAGCAAAACAAGTATTTCATTCTCATTCTTCCAAATACCAAAAATAACATGTCACTGTTTCAATGATAAGAATAGTGTTGAAATTTTATTAAATGTGAAGCATAAACAATTAGAAAAATAGATATCAAAACATACATTTAAGGTCTTCCATATTTGTACATTCACCATCAACTGAGAAGGAGGAAGTAGAGCTTTCTAGAATTTCTAGCAATTAAGATGTGGAAGCTGAACGCTGTGCTAAGACTTTTTATGAGCTGTCTACTGATTCACAGCATAGGAAAGATGCAACATTTTACTAGAGGGAGCACAGAACTAGTCAAACAGTCTTTTCCTCTCCACTGAGCAGTGGTTTGATTTTGTTAGTTCTGGCGTCTCACTCTACCATTGCATGATATTTTGTGTTTAGGTTTTAAAGGGACCCAATTAATGTTATGGAGGGTTTCCTATAAGTATTAAATTAGTAACTTTGCTAAGGAGAAAAATATTTTACTGCCTCTGAAATATCCTCCTCTTCCCAGGCAATAAACTGGCAGTGATCATGATGTGATTACGAGGCCAGCCTGTATTGCAGAAAGGCAAAGTTCTGTTGTACAATAATTGACAAGGTAATTGTCACATTATAGCACCATAGCTGTGCACTGCAATGCTCATTTCTCACCCCTCAGGTCTTTCTATGTTTCTGTTCTTTTAATTCTGTCTCAATTACTTAAGTATGTGATGGGAATACTCTTTCCCCGATCATTTTTTTTGTTTGTATACCTTTTTCTATTTTAAAGGAAGTCTGAGGGACAGAGCATCTCTTGCACTGTGTAAACACATCATCTTTGAAAAGAGAACAGTTTTTGCCAGGTGTTTTGACATAGTCATAACAGAAAGAATAGATTTGGTGTTTCTTTCAGCTTGTTACATTTACATTTGAAGGAAAGGAAAAACAGTATCTAGGTTGATGACTATACTAGGGACAATATTTTTGAATGCTGCATAGCTTTTAAGAATGGCATTTTGCTCCTATTCTTTTGAAATGCCTCTTAAAGTTGAGCTGAACCAAACAGAAAAAAAATATGAAAGATGATGAGAGAATCATAGCCAATGAAGAAAAATCAGCAGATCAGCATCATTCTTCAGGAGAAGTTATAATTGCAGGTGAACTACAGGATGTGATTCTAAAACTGTGGGTTTGCAAAGAAATCTGTGCATGGAGATATGTATTGAAGACTGAAAGATTCTGTGCTAGAGAAAGAGAGAGTCAAAGGAGTAAGCATTGTTGTGTCTTTGGAATAATGCAGTTTTATGGCTCTTAAAATACAAAAGCAGAAGAACTCAAAGAACCTCATATTAAGCACAACTCCTAATCAAATGGTAACTGATATGCTGTGATTCCTGTCAGAAGTAGCTGTAATGCACATCTGTATAATTTCCAGTATAATGTTTCTAGTTTTATTCCATAGTAATCCAATCTGCTTCATAAAAGCATAGTAAGACAGTGAAAGATCTAATTCTGGAATCTGTTAGATTAAGTCAGTGAATTCTGAGAAACAAATGTGAACTAAATAGAATGGAATTTTATCTGCCTGTAAAGTACATGGAGACCAGAGACAAGGGAGTTAAGTGTGTGGTACAAAAGTTGCACAAGTGAGGCTGATGTCATGGTGCATTTAATTTAATGTTAAATTGGGCAGGAAGCTTCAAGATTATTTTAATTCTTTCAGCTGTAAAATTTTCTATTGCTCCATGACTTTGCTCACAGAAACAGGCAAGTCCTTTTACTTTTTATCTTTTAGCCATATAATGGAAGTAAGAAAGAGAGATTTAGGACACATGATCACAAACTGGACCATTCTGTTACCATTTTCTTTCTATTGTTGAAATCAATGTAGCTGTTAAGTCTCAGGTTGTTTTCTGAATATTTCAAAAGGTGTGAGAACCAGACCCATCTTCCTGTGTGATCTACAGTTCAAGTGACAACAGAGACTTTTGTAGCCCTGTAGGATAACAACTGTTCTGTGTGGTCATTGTAATGCATCAATAGCAGAAAAGCCAGAATGAAAAAGTCCGCAAACTGAATAATCTCAGGAGCAGACTTATACAGTTATATTTGTCTTACATTAAATTGCCTGTGATAATTTCTTGTCATTACATGCTAACCATTTAGAGATACTGGGAAAGAATTCTATGTCACAGAGAATCAGATTTTTATTAAGCAAGAGGAAAGGATTTGCTCATTTACCTTGTCCATTGTTGGTGCTCATTGTATGAGTGTGGCGAACGGCGATTGTGTACAATGGCTGATGAAAGGAGGGAGTTCTTCACCCTCTCCCCTCCCTGGTTTGAGCAGAGCTCCAGAAAGAGGATGGGGTAATTTTTCCTCCCCAGAGCTGAGCACACTATGTGTGCCTGACACCTGAATGGGACTGCAGCAAAGGAACCAATTTCTGAATACCCACTGGGGAAGAAAAGACGCTGAAGAAATCGTGAAAAACCAATCCAGAACAGTGATGTGCTCATGTGTTTATACACATTCGTTCAGAAGGTTACTCTGCCCTTCAACATTTACTATGTTTTTGATCTCCGCATTTTACTTTGAGCTCTTCAAGCAAGGGTCTGCTTTCCACCTATGTGATGTGGTAGAAAAACGGTTCCCATCATCCTTTTTTGTTGTATCCATTAGACACTAGTGCCAGATTCTTCCCTGTCACTTTTCTCCACACACCCAGCATCCTTGGAATGGCAGCAGGATGTGACTGCTGTGTGTGTTGTGCTCCTTGCAGGGTTACCCACCAGGTACAGCATCCTGCACTTCAGTGCTCTGCATACAGCATCAGGCAGTGCTGAATGGAAAAAGCCATAACCACTTTAGAAGAAATAAAGGCCGTTCATCTGCAGTACTCTGCCTTTGGGGAGTAACCCAGATACAGACCTCGCTGTGCTGGGTGTGACATGGAGAGATGCCCTGTCTGGCAGAACCATGGAGTCAAGAAATTCAGAGCAGGAAGGATACAAAATAGCATTGTCCTTCTTTTAGATGTGAGAACTGAGGCACAGTTTCTCCTCCACCGAGATCAAAATGAACATCTGTGGCATGTGAAAGAAACAAATCTCAGAATATCAAGTCTGAGACACTTCTTTCATGTGGGGGATAGCTGAGGTACATTAAATGGGCTTTTTAGGAACTCTGACTTTATTCTTTCCCAGTAATAAGACCTCAGGGTGTTTCTTATTCTTGAATATGTTAAGTTCAGATGATTTAGCTTTAGTGTCTTTTATCAAAGATTAAGAATTACAAAGCATATTTTTGCACTGAATTTGACACAATATTTTTGAAGTTAATGAATCTATTAAGCCCTGAACACTCTCTAGTATATTAGACAACAGTAGTGATTTACATTATTTTGACGCTGCAAATGAGTTTTCAAGGGTAATGGATTTCATGTATAGACTTTAAAAGATACCATTCCTTCATTTGTGCCTGCTGACTTCTTTCCCCATCACACTACATTTAGCAAAATGAATCAGGCAGAAAGGATGCTGGTGTATTTTTATGTTAATTAATGCATTTTAATTTCAAATAGCATTTCTGAAGAAAAGATACACTCCAAAAAAAGTGGTGCCAGGGTAAAACTAATGAATTTTAATCCTTTTCAGTATACTTATGCTTTCACGAATTCTTTTTGTTACATTCTGGTGCATGAGAATGCATCAGTAGGCACTCAGAGCAGGCAGCCCACAGATCTGATTTTTACAGAAATCCAGCTTAACTTTTTTAGCTACATAATAAAGTTCACCTCAAAAGTGCATTATTTTTAGTGACCAATTGGGTAATAGCTAGAAAAGTGCATGCTTCAGGAAGGTAGACCAACTTTTTAAGTATTTTTTTTTAACAACACATCATAAATGACAAGAAATCTTTGTGCACAAAGGATATGTTTAACTGTTTTGTCCCTAAATTGTGCTATTTGACAAATTTTAAGGGTAGGCCACTCTTGTCCCAGAAAGGCTATAGCTGATAACTCACCCTTGCAGCAGTTGCATTGCTTAAAGCAGTGTGATGTATCCTTTATGTAGTTAAACCGAAATTTCACTGCATTAACTCTGCTCTTCCATATCTTGGAGCACCTTGCAAAGCCCTTGGGTCCTTGGGAGTGAAAATGGTTTTGGCCATGGTGCTGTAAAACTGAAATCTCCATGGTTTCTGCAGGATGCCCATGGCTGCTGGAGCTGGGCCAGTGACTGTTTTCTAATGCTGGTGGTGAGGGGCAAAAGGAGTAGCCCTCTTTAACAGCATGGTCCATGGATTGCACTGCTCTGATCCTAGACAATTCCAATTACAGTTCTTAGCTCATGGCCCCTCCTGGCACAGATTCACTGGCAAAATACTGACCTGCTGTAATTTACTTGTCAAGAATAGGGCACAATGGGGCAGTCTGTCCTTTGTGTAACACTTGTCATGACGGCAATATGAAACCAATGACACGGATGAAGAGGATTGTTGATACTCATCAGAACAGATCATTACGTGATGTTTCTTTTACTTCCATAACTGTAGCATACCTGGGTGCTTGTATAAAGCACGAGCCCTGGCCATAATTTACTGCATGGCAGTAAAATCAACAATGCAGCCTTCCACAGAGCCAGGCAAATCTCATATTTAATGTGCTGAGTGAATTGACAGAGAAAACATACCCCTCAAAAATATTTTTAGTCACATTACTATAATCCTTGTTTGTAACCCTCCAGAACCTTCAGTGTATAAGTAAACACTGGTAGCTCTTGAAACCAAAACGTTATTCTGGAACTAGATTTGAAATAATTTCTTTTACAAGTAACAAAGCAAGTCACACTGATTTTCTCAAAATTCTTTTGGGGAACGCGAAAAAGAATAATTTGGGAAGTTAACAGTACCTCATAGATTAGTTCCAATTGAGCAGAAACTAAAATTGAAACAAAAAATCTTGGGTCTAAATAAAGGCATCTGATTCCATCCAAGAGAAAATTCCCATGGTTAGAGAGGAAATACACAAATTTTCTAAAGTTGAGAGCAAATTCAAACTTAGGATATTGTTATCCAGCCAAATAGAGCCATAGTAATACTACCGTAATTAGAAAAAGATACGTATTTAAAAGTACCACAAGTTAGGAAATATAAAAGTTGTCAACAGACTTAATTTCTTTTTTCTAGGAAAAATGGACCCATTATAAACATTTTTCTTGTCTGCAAAACTGTGTTTGCTTCCCCAGGTCCTCTTGAACTATGATAGATTTTTATTTGTTTGGTGAAAGTTTGGCCACTGAAAAAACATAGTTTGTTTCTAATTAAGTGGTGATAAAAAGAATTATTTTAGTACTAAAATAATCTACTCTTGGTATAAATTTGCCGTTTGTTGTTCCTGTCTGAAACATGAAGGTAAGAAAGACAACTCACATCTCAGCTGAGTGGCAGGGATTTGTAACTGTTGAATACATAAGAAGAGTCAAGATCAATGCTTGCTTGTTTTAACAATCATTAAAATACAAAAAGTGATAGGCTTTGTAGAATGAGCATTCTTCTATACGCCAAGATTTTATAAGTTAGCAAAAAAAAAATTTAGGTTTCAGACTTTCCTTAGAAGCTGAAATATGCTTTATGTGCCTGAAGATTGAACAAATTCATAAAAATCACAGCCTGTTATGGCCAATGGGAGATTTCCTTCTGGAATAAAAGTTCTTTTATACAGAATTCTAACACTATAAATTTTAACATGAAAGACACATGAATTTACAAGTTGGAAATACAGGCAAAGAGAGGATTGAATAATATGAAACAGAAAACTTAGCCAAAGATTTTGGTTCAGGGCAGACTATGTGAAATAACTTTTAACAGCTAACCCCTACCCTCTGTAGTAACTCTGCATTATTGTTCCAGGTACCTGGGAATAACAAGACCTCTCACATACCCTGTAAGGCAGAATGGGAAGTGTATGGCCAAAATGATCCTGTGTGTCTGGCTTTTATCTGCCTCTATCACCATACCCCCGCTCTTCGGCTGGGCCCAGAACGTGAATGACGAAAAGGTTTGTCTCATCAGTCAAGACTTTGGCTACACCATTTACTCCACAGCAGTTGCATTTTATATTCCAATGTCAGTGATGCTTTTCATGTACTATCAGATATACAAAGCTGCCAGGAGGAGTGCTGCTAAACACAAGTTTACTGGTTTTCCCCGTCTGGAAGAAATGGATGGGATTTCTGTGAATGGAGTCGTAAAACTGCACAAGGAAGCTGAAGAATGTGCTAATTTTTCACGACTTCTAAAGCACGACAAGAAAAACATTTCCATCTTTAAAAGAGAACAGAAAGCTGCCACCACCCTTGGGATTATTGTTGGGGCTTTCACTGTCTGCTGGCTGCCCTTTTTCCTCCTCTCCACTGCCAGGCCCTTCATCTGCGGTACGGCGTGCAGCTGTATCCCACTCTGGGTGGAGAGAACATTTCTGTGGTTGGGCTATGCAAACTCTCTCATTAACCCTTTTATCTATGCCTTCTTCAATCGGGACCTGAGGACAACCTATCGCAACCTGCTGCAGTGCAGATACAGGAATATCAACCGCAAACTCTCAGCCGCAGGGATGCACGAGGCTCTGAAGCTTGCAGAAAAGCCAGAATTTGTTCTGTAAGGGCACTCATCCTCTACTGTGATAATTTGTTGTTTTATCATGTTAGCTTTTTCCCCACAGAGTCGAAAGATGAGTTGTAGGAAGAACCAGGCTTCTTGAGCACTGTTAATGCAGTCATCAAGAAACTGGAATGGAGCAAGGTAGAGCCCACCAGTCCTAATCAGCCTGGAAAAACAAGACCACCATCTAAAGGATTTGGTTGTAAGAGAAGTATAAGAAAGGAGGACAGTGAAATGTGGTGCAGGATCTTTGAGTTGTTAGTGAGGAAAAGGCAAAGTTGGCCTAGCCCATTTGTTTGGCCCAAAAATGTTTATTAGGTCTGAATGTTGGATGCATTTTGTGTCCTAGAGATTCTTTGCTGTAATAAAGACCTGAGAATGGTGAAAAGTTAATTTCTTTCCACTTTTTTATTGCAAAAATAAACCATTTAAGAAGAAGCTGGATCAAAGAACTTCTATTGCTTTTAATTATTCTTTATTATAAAACCCCGTATGTTCCTTAAGCATTAATTTACTGGATTGCCTGGAAATGAGCTATGTTGTGAAATTTAATATTGCCTTTGCACAGCAACTCTGGCACTAAAGAATATGTTACACTTCCAATGTGATTATAAGAGTCTGAGTAAAGTCAGATGGACCAGCATCTCCTGCTGCATGCAGCCATGCAGCACGGTCAGCTGCAGTGCTGCTGTGCTAACCACACCAGGTAACCTTGTACTGTATTTCTAACATAACAAATACGTCTGGTTACAGTTTATTTCAGGATCTGTCTGGTCTTTGGCTATCTCTTCATTCTTTAATTCTCTTGGCTTTCTCAGCTGAGCCCTTCTCTAATCTAGATGGAGACTGTCTGTGCTCAAGTCATTCCTGTTGATGTATGGCTAGCCCTTGTTGTACTTCAGCAGTTAATTTACTGTCTATTTGAAAGCTCTTGTACTTTTTAGGATTTCTTTCTCTTCTGAAGTCAGTAAGGAAAAAAATAAACATAAGACCTTATGATTTCAGAGACATCTGGACTTTATCCTTACAAACTGATTTTAATCATCACTTGTGCTTAAAGTGATTTAAAGCCTTGCCCTGTGTAAGGATAAAAATAATTTACTTTTTCTGGTTCTAGCTTTTTCTACCTCCACTGCAGTTTGTCCAAGTACGCGATCCTACTTCTCCTGACTTTACAACAAATCTCTTCCCTCAGTAGAGCAGGGCCAAATATTATAATAATATTTTTATTTTAAAAATTAACTATAAATATATATGTTATATTAATATATTACAAGTAATGCATTCATATAACATGCACTGATTGTGCAAGATACTATTATAATAACTTAAAATAATGATAAAACAACTCATGAGATCAAGATGAGCTCTTTGGCCCCAGGTTGCAGTGCACACCACGTTCCAGCTGAAGCAGAGGGCTAGGGTACGTTAGTGAACAAAGACTGCTTCAGAGCTTGGTCTACTTTTCCAGATAAGGGGCCATCCGTGAGGAGCCGTGTTCATTATCAAATTGCCTCAGCAGCAAATCACACTTTAGGCTAACTTCTGTCCTCGCTTTCTCAAGTATGAAGCCAAAATGACTTCAGTGAGTTCAGTGATGTTAATTTGGGCTAAGTAGTGAGAGGTCTGTGCCAGCTCCCTTGTTCCAAGCACACAGACACAATTTCAAACACTCGAGCCTCTAAGAGGCAGATGGGCAAGAGCTGGGTTGATGTGCTGAGCTGTGTGTACTGAAACATGCTTAAGTCATTTCAGATGCATTCATACACTACAGTAGGGAGTACATTTGGGCCTCATTTTCAGAAAAGGATCACAGTTTTGTAAAAGTAAGAGGCTGTATCCCAGACAAAGCAGTTTTATAAAGAAGTTTCAAATTGATTCAGAACAGTCCTATTTCTTTTAAACATTTAAATATCCAATATTATACACAAGGACAAGAAAATATTTGGGCCCAGAATATCCACAAGCTCTGGAGTACAAAGTAGAGCTCATGTTAACTCAAGCATATTTTCCATATTCAACATGAAATTATTGTTGTTTCTTTGCTACCTATCAGAGTAGCTTTTTTTGTTGTTTGTCTTCAGCATAAGAGAGAAGTTTTCAAAGCCTTCTGTAAGTTTTTTGTCTATGTAAGGATATACTTGGGAACATAAAAATAGATGTGTCTGTGAAGACTCCAAGTGGGACTGTAAAACTCTGAAGGTGAGTTTTAAATTCTGGACAGAAGTTTCAGCATTTTTATTCTTCAGGAAAATCTGAGAAGCTGTGTTTCCTCCAAATAAGATTTTTCCAATTTTTTTAAAATGAAATATGTGTCTTGTGAGTCAGAAGTTGACGTTTGCCCAGCTGTCACTAAAGGCAATTGCGTTCCTTTGGGAAAACATCTTGCAGAACTCCAGCTTTCCTCTACCATCTGTCTCAGGTAATGAGAGCCCAGGAAGGAATAAGAGTTGTTTTGGTGTGTATACCAATCCTTGAAGATTTTGGAGATAAAAATTCATCTCTGGATGTGTTTGAAAAGAAAAGAAAAAAGAAAAAAGTCAGAACTAAACTACTACAAAGTTTCTTCATACACCCAAACCAAAATACAGACAAATGGAAGGTATTGTTAGATGGAGCTGTATTTGAGGGGAATAGTAAAGAAGTTGAGAAGATTAGAAGAATGTCCCATTGCCCAAGTACACAGAGAAAGAACATCAAAAGAAGAGAAAGGTTTCAGACAGAATTTTAATGGAAAGAGTCTTAGATAAGAAAAATAAGGAAATAATTGTTTGGGTTTGTGAACAGAACATTTCACTTTTTTAAAAGAGAAATAAACAAATAGAACTGCATCCCAATATCTAACTGCAACATTAACTTTTTTACACTTAGTTAATTCAGTACACATCTGACAAAGGAGTAACATAAGGATGGGTGAATGAGAAGTGTATGTCAACATGTGCTTTTATCAAACCCAAGAAGAGACTGCACCCTTGGTCTGTGTGTTCCTACACGTGTTTCTGGAGGAAAGCCAGAAGGGTGAATCAGATAGATGGGGTGAAAAAAAATGGTAATAAAAGACTCCAGGAACCAGCCAGAGCACAGGCAGGCCGTTGTAACACTGACTAAATGAAGAGAGAGAAAGTGAAAATTTTACTCCCCCTACTTGCTTAGCATTGCTTTTTTAGAGGGAGACTGTCTGTGGTAGAAACCTCATTCTTAACACTTTCTGCAGCTCCCACCACCTACCAGCCTGTACATCTGATACTGGAACACAGTATTGGCACTTGACAAACTCCTCTGTTTAGTAAGAATCTTACTGGGTAGTAATAGAAACAGCAGAGTAGTAAAACATATGACTTGATGATAATATTTTACTATTATGCACCTATTGCTTCACATTTCAGTTTCATATACAGAAAAACAAAGTCTTTCATGCTCTGTTCAGAGCTAGCACCACCTAGCTAGAAGGAGGTATCAAACAGTGGGAAATAAATCTATTGCATTGAGACATAAATCAAGGAATTATTGATTAAATTAATACTATAAATAATGCAGACAAAATCCACTCACTCCCTCTCCCCTCCTTCATGGCAAGAAAACAGATTCTCAGGCAGTCACTGCTCCAGACAGCAGAACATTATTAGAAGAACATCACTGAGTTAAATTTTTGGATTACTGACCATGATGCTGTAGTTACAGAACTGGAAAGTGTTGGAAGCAATGCCATTGATTTTCTTGCTTTCCCCTAGCTGTTAACTTTTCATATTATTTTTCTTATCTTTTAGTAAAAAAACTATTTAAATTATAATATTCTCAGAAAATGTGCAAGAATAATGTGTCAAATCCTCTTCATAGTTTGCTTAAGAACTAGTTCTTGTCTTTTAAAAAGTTTCTCAGGAAGACACAGAGAGAGAAGGGAGAAAATTATGAGACTTGTGTTATGGTTTTAATGTGCAAAATTATGAATAACCTGGAATAGAAGACACCTCTTATTTCAAATGGTGAGGAGGCAGGGATTGTGAGCACTAGATTTTTTTAAGAGAAGGGCTCAAGCAAATAAATTTAAAAATAGCCTAAGAAACCCTGAATCAGAAGAGCAATATTTACAATTTACTAGTAATGCAAACTTCGGTCCCTCTTCACTGTTTTAAATCTCCTAAAAAGTTATTGCCACTAAAGAGTGGATTCAGCATGAGTTGGAAGTGAATTATATTTTCTTTATCCACTTTCTAAACATTTTGCCAATTGGGTCTGTCATTCCCCACATTCACTATTCAGCTGCTCTGCTGTTTTACTGAATCCCTTCTCACATAGTGATATTTCCAAAATGACAGAATAGCTTTTATTTGCTGAAAATTGAAAAGATGCTTATGATTCCCAGACCCACTTCTCACTGCTGTAAGCAAAAAAAAACCCCATTGAGCTATTTCTAAAAGATATGAATATATGGCGATTGTAGGGGACAATATTTTGATGATTTGTGTAACTTTGTGACTTTACTGATTGAAATTATAATTTCTGTCGTTTGTGATCTTTCTCATATATCTAGTCAAGTTACTTCAGAAAAAAATGCACACAAATGCATCAAAGTTTCCAGAAGAGATCATACAGTTTTATAAACCAACATACCAGACTAAATAAATATTTTGGTTTTAGTTTTCAAATATCTACTCCATCAAAAGCAACAATATTTCATTAATTCAGTAGTTGTGTGGTCTTGCTAGTTCCAGAAAATTGTGTTTACTGTATACTTGTTTTTACCTTTTGCAAGATAAGAGAAAGCAAGCCACTGATGTATACTTAGTTCAGCCCTTTTGAAAAATCTGTTTATTAATACATGGAAAAATATAGAGGAATGCATCTGGATAAACTCAGTATTGCCTCAGACAACTTTGCATCCTTGGCTAAATTAAACAGGTCTGTGTTAAAACAACAGGGATTCCTCAGTCAAATCTACCATCCTGATGACGGTTGCAAGGAAAATATATAAATTAGGCATAATAAATGAACACTTACTTCCCAACAACAGTTGCAAAAGCTGACAAATCCATAAATTTTATTTCTATCTTCAAAGAAAGCAGTAAGTGCGGCATGTGAAAATAACACTAAGGACATTTCATTTGTCACTAAGAAAAAAACCCCAGAAGTTCAATTATGCATCAATGCTACAAAATAATTTTTTTAAGATTAATATTCTCTTTCTGAAATAATCTCCTGTCAGCGCAGAAAAACAACATTCCCTAGCAAATGAAATAAAGTCCAGAACTTTATTCTGGCTTTTAAAACTATCTATAATTAGATAAAACATAGCATTTAAAACAATCTTTGCCTTTCCTTTACATCTATTTTTAAACTTGGATATAACTACCTGTCTTCCTTTAATTTGGGTCTTTTTTTTTTTGCCAGGATGTGTTTTCATGTAATAAAATTTTTGAAATAAGTGATAATGCAGGTTTGTCAGTAAAAGTGCCTGCTCCTGATACATTTAAAGATATTAATAATTCCACGGTTTCAACAGGGAGGCCGTACAAGACAAAAGAGTACCTTGCAGCAAGACTGGAGAGGGATGCCCTGAAACCCTGTCTTGTAATCTCACAGATGTTCCTGTTGCAACATCTCAGCCTGGTTGCTGTACAAGGGAGGATCTCCCCTTCACCCAGCCTGAGAAGAGAGGCAGAATTTGTATATTCCATGCAAAGATTTTGCACTAATTCTTTGTCTACAGACAATTTTCTGAAAGTGAGGAAGAATCATTCTTGCTCCGTCTCCTTTCTCTCCCATGCATGAGGTCTCCACAAGCAGTGGCATGTGGAGGTTTATGCTCCCACCAGAGGCTGGAAGGCTGGGCTAAATCCAGGGCTCTCCATAAAATCACCTCTATTTGATGAAGGAATTTAGGTCTTTTGCCACTGAATTGTGCAAAATAGACTGAGAACTTCCTCAGTTCTCACAGCAACCTGAAATATGATGAGTACAAAGGACTGAATGTCCCCAGAAGGCACCATTTCCCCTCAGCTTCCTCCTTTGTATAAGATTTTAGAGAATTATCTCAATAGTCATGATCTAATTGCCTCTTGAGAAATGTTTCCATTTATTTCAGTGGTATATTTGGTCAGCACTTTCAGTTGCTCCAGGATATTGCTCATCTAATTCATCCACTTTTTTAAAAACAGGAGAAGTTCTGATTTCTCCAGGGAAAAAGAGTCATGACCAAATGTGCTTCAAAGCAGCCAGGAAAAGTCAAGCCTAAACAGAAAGAAGAAAAATGAAGAGTTGGCTTCCAAAGAACTGGATAGATTTATGAAATGTACTTCATCTCCTTTTGAGGGGAATGTGCTAAAAATACTTCATGAGCTCAATACATTACATTAAATAAATTTCTATTGGAAATCGTCACATCTTGTTTGTTATGGAGGAAAATGCTGCTATATACAAATGAAAATAGTTTTCTGCCTGAGAAAGCCAAATAATTTCAGCAATAAGAGTTTGACGCAAAGGGTGGGGGAAAAAATGCCACAAAAACTCAAAGATAAAGCATTGCACAGATTTCCACCACATTAAACTATGTAGAACCTTAACATCTTTACCATGCTTAACATTAATCATATTCAGGGATTGTCAGTGATACTGAATGTATTTTGCTGTACTAAAAAAAGCAGTTTTCAGGCACATGCTGTCTCTGTGGATACTTTCAGAGCTTGTGTTAAAGAGATGCTGTACACCTGCAGTGGGATTGAGAATGACAAAAATAAAAGACCAATTTTTGTTAAAGCTTTCTTTTGTATTAAGTAAATGTCTGTCAGTTGTTAACATACGTGTGGTTGGTTCTCACAAAATTTTGTAAAAAGCTGCTTTCATTTACACTATGAAAAAAGTTGAGGAACAGAGTTAGAATGCACAAGTATTACACCACAGCCAATTTACCAATATGATTGCTTTGATTTAATGTAATTTTCATGACCGGCCAATATATAAATTTCAGTCATTTCAACTCAAATAAGTATAAAAGGCTGGAAAATCTCCACAGCAGTTTGCTTTTTGCCTTACTGGCTAGCTAGAGAGAGAATTAATTATTATTTTTTTATAATGAGTTTAAGAAGTGTTATTTCTGCCAATGGTTTGTTATAATTAAAACAGATCCCTTTGGCTTGACAAAAATTAAATAGTCAACTATTGATGACCATTTGTCCCTGGGAAAATTGATTGAAGGGATTGTTCCTTAAATAAAACTTTGCAAATTCTTTGTTTGAGTTTCTCATATTCATTTCCCCTCAGAATTTCAAAACTATTCATGGTTACACAATGCTGAGGCACATCCCATTCCTCAAGGCTGTTTTCTTTAAAGGTGCACCTCGATGAGCACTTGCCTTGTTTCCACAGCTGTGGGATTTGTGATAATTTAGTCTCTTGCAGTTTAACCAAAATGCTGCTGGTAAATCATCTAGTGGCTACATGTGCCACTGGGGCTTCAATTTCCTTTGTTTAAATTAGTATAAAAGTTCACCATGGCTGCCTAAATAAAGAGCCAGGCATACCAGAACAGGCCAATTAATTTCTTACTGGCAAGAGCTCATTATGGGAAGCAAATCAAATATGTGTTAAACTTATGTAAAACCTAGAACAGAGAGCTTAACCCATCTTCTGCACACTATCCTGACACCCTGAGATAACTCCTGTAGTTACACAAGAGCACCCGAGTGGCACATTTTCATTTTACTAGGTCAGCACAGCTCTTTTCAGTATTTCACAGATAAAACTACTCACTGTGAGCTCAGCATTTGAAACAAAACGAGTCTTAGAGTTTGCTGTAATTTCCAAAGGGAATGACACAGAAATGCTTTTTATTCGGTTAGCATGAAGCATTTAACAGGAAATGGGACATTTATTGCCAATGGCCACTGGACCAGTTCTGGTTGCATTATATGAGATTCAGAGAAACTCAGCTGAAATGAAAACTACATTGGCAGATAATATTGTAACAGGACATAGTGAGAAGGGGAGATTATAACTTCATAAATGTTATAACAAAAAAAGAAAAAAAAAAAAGTGGGTGTTTACTTTTTTAAAAACCCCATGCCTTAAAATGAAGGGCAGTGGCCATACTCTGAAACTCATTTTCAAGCTTTATGGTCCCAGTTGCATGTCCATTCCACAAAGGCAATGAAACAATTTTACTTTGAAGAATTAGACTGTCGTTTTCCTTGTTCATAATACTGTGTCAAAACCTTAACTTGAAGTAAAATGGAAAAATTATATATCATGAACATTTTAAAGGATTTTTAAAAATACTTAAATTTAAACAAAAAAAGCTACCAGTGAGACTGTTCTGTGAAAATTTATGGGGTTTTTAATATCATTATTTTAAGCTTATGGGAAAATGTATGTTTTAGGAGAAACTTAATAGAGGGCAAAAGAGTCAGAAAGAGCTTTTAGCTTTTTTTTAGCTGCGGAGCTACAATTCTAGGCAGATATATCTATAAATATATCTATAAATATATCTTTGTTTGTGTTATATATCTATATATAGATATATATATATCTATACTATCTATATAACACTATATAAATATATAGTGTTTTAGGATGGTACTGCCTCATGAAAAGAAGGTAATGAATCTATTATTTCCTGATAAACATTTATTTATTTTACTACCTTCCCAGAACCTTGCAGAAATTACGAGGCTATTTTAGGACAGGTTGTGGCATCATAAGGCTGCAGTTCTACCTGTTTTTTCCATAAAGAGTTTTTCACCCAAGAATTTTCAGACACATAAACAACACAGACAAGATTGGGAGCTACACAATACTGATACTTTTCCATACAAAATGAAGCTAATCTTTTTCCCTGCTGCTACTGTCAGCTCTGTCACCTCTCAAAGCGATGCACAAACCCACACTAACTAGGAGAGTCACCCAAGCCTAAGAATATACCCAATACCAGCAAATATTGCACACAATATTTTAGAGGATTTAGAGTAAAAATGGGGCTGATCAAAAGAGGCCAGGAGACGAGATGGCCTATTGTGATAAGGAGTTGAACTTCCAATAGTTCCTGTAGCTCATGGAGCTGCCTCAGACTGGGATAATCCAAATCCCCAGGCTGTGGATATAACAGCAGCAGAATGGATGATGCCAGAAACAAGGCTCAGGATCCCTGTTTGGGATCTGCAGAGGATGTCTCTCTACCTCTGTCACTAAACCTGCTCTGGGATGTGACAGTGAGCAGTCTGCATTTTCACAGGGCTACCTTTCGTTGGGTACCATTGCATTTATCAGTTGCTGTTGTCATTTAATAAATTACATTACTTTTTAAAAAATTGTATACCCCATGATCTTTCATTATCCACCCGAACCTGTCTTTTTCTCCATATATTCTTGTGGTTAACAGACCACTGAGATATTTGGTGGACCAGCCTACTACACCTTTATTATATCTCTCCTGCACTTCCTTTATCATCCGTTTTTCTTTCCAGGATAATCTATTCTTCACAAACCTAAAGCCTTTTCCCCTTGATTCTATTGTAAAGTTCTTGCTAAATTATGTAGCTTTATCAATATGGCAAAGGGATTAATTTGCTTCAGACCGGAGCAAAAAGTACAGTGATAAAAGAAGAAAGTTTTTGTTATTATCACAATACACACTAATAAAAAAGTTATGTGAAAGCATGAAAAATATATCTACATATAATACAAAAACAGTCAGATAGACTCTATTTTAATTTTAATAGATAAAAGTGAATTTTTTGTATTATTTCAGCCAGCTGGGACTTCTAATATTAAAAATTCACCAGATGATTGAGATGGAACTCTATTTTAGGTCATACATTTTACCATGATGAGGTCTGGTAAAACATAAAGATGGTTAACATAATGATGGATAAGGGACTCTTTTCCACAAATAGCTTACCAAGAAATACAAATACAATGAAATAAGCTTTTCAAGCTCTAAGTGGCCTGTGCTGAAAATACTGAGTATCTTTTGTTGTAATATGAGTCTAATTTGTAATAGAAAGAACTTCTGCCACTTGCATTGCAAATTATTCAAATTTATACAGCAGACTAATTTAGCAGAAAATGAAATAGGGTTCTTCTGTATTAGGTACTGAGTTACATTATGCTTTTAAAGTGTATAAGCCCAGAGGAATATTAAAATGTTAATTTGGATAGTATTTAAAAGGTAATTACTTTTATACAATAAAATAAGAAGTCTACTGAATACTAATCCCTGTGTCATGTGCTTTCTTTGAACTAATGCTACATTAAATAGAGAATCCATTTATTTAAGTGATTTTAATTTAGATTCATGGAAGAAATTCTCATCTACAAAAATGTCTGGGTTTTTTCAGATCACCTAATTTAAAATCCTTACTGTATTAAAATCAATGTTAAAGAAAGTACCTAAACTTGTTGGATAGCACTGAACTGAATGAATGAGAGACTTTTAATGGATCTCCTGAAGAAAGTGTGGTTTGGTTTGCTCAGCCCAAGTGCTGCTACAAAGAGCCCTGGCAGGAGCCATACAGAGCAGCTCGAGACTGATTGCTCCTAAACAAAAGCTGATTTCATCTATTCAAGCCTTTTTTATGGAAGGGTGGATGCTCAAAAATTTTATTGGCATTTCAGCCCAGAGAAGATTGCTCAGATGAGAAAGCATATTTTATCCAATCTCTTGAATTAGATGATCTAACCTCTTGTCTGTGATGATCTTTTCAACGCACGGAGGACATCCACCTTGGGACATCCTCAGAAAAAGGACATTCAGGTGTTTTAGAACATATTTCATACAGGGAAGTGCTTTCTTATTTTTAATTCTGTTGAATCAATGCTTATTTCTTTAGCCAGAATCTTTTCCTATAGTTGACTACCTGTTGGAATTATTTTGTTAAAAGTACCAGTTACCTAAGTTGGGTATTTAGCCAAATAAATAGAAATTATTTCCAGCTGAATCAAAAAAGCCAGTAATGCTCATTAATTTATAAGAAAGACACAGATGACAGCATGGTTCTTTTATCCAGCATATCATAAAAGAGATTTTTGGAAGACAGAGTATTTTGAAACTGCTCTCAAAAAATCAGTTTTTCACGTTACTGTTCGGGTTGTTCTGAGCAAACCTCATCCCTTGTGGTTTCAGTTACCAGATTCAGGAAAGATGAAAGACAGAAACTGATGAGGAATAAGAGCTCAGTAAGTTTTATTTTTCTCAAGCTGGATATCTAATAATTACTACTGAATTTTTAGCAGGAATATGAAGCCCTTTTTAAAATGATTTCTGATCAAGTTTCAGCCAGTGCAGAAGAACCACGTAAGAGTCTTTCACGTGGTGAAACTCAGGTTGATTTGTGCTCAAAATGGGAAATGTTAAGAACCTCTCTGCTCTCCTAGGTCATTTACATATGCCCACTCTATATTCATTAGTTTGACATTTACTGCTCTTAGTCTGTCAGCAGAAAGATGAGTTGATTTTCACTGTTGCTGTTACAATGTCACAGGTATAATAGCACTATGAACAGTGCAGTAGATTTGCAGAGTGAATTAAATATGGTTTCTGTGGAGTAATTACTGGTAGGAAACCAAACTTTAGTTACAACTTACAAGTGGATGGCAATTAACTAAATATAATTATTTTATTAATTATCATGATTTATAGATGAATCATTAGAGAGAAATCCCCAACAAAAAGCTTTTCTCTCATCTAAAACATTATGAAGCTAAAGATGAGGTGAGAGATAATTTTCTTGAAAAGGACAGCAAGAGCAAGAAGCAAGCAAAGAGAAAAACACCAGAAAAGCTGCTGCCTGTTTTGAATCACTAAGAACTCCCAGAATGGAAAAGCTTATTTTCAAATTTGAATGTGATGAAGTTAAACAAAACTCTTGTTTTAATGCATATATGACCAAGAAATAGCAATTTTGTGAGCAGAAATATGGTATATCTAATAAAAAACAAGCTTGAGGGAAAAGTTTTGTAGTGTTGAATGAAATATTTCTGTAATTGTGATCCCTACCTAGCTGCCGTCACAGCATGGCACCTCTGAACCTCCACTTCTCCTCTTGTCTGCGAGGCACAGAAGTTTGCAGAGGCAGAGCCAGAGGCAGCCCATATGAGCAATGCTCCTCTGTCCAGGCTGCCAACCCAACACAGGCTGGGAACAAGGACTGGGCATCCACCAGAACCAGAGCTCTGCATGTCACCAACCACTTCCTTTTAGAGGTGGCTGTGGCAGGATCTGTGTTTCTTATAAGGTCCTCAGATCACTTACTCAGCTTTACTTTCACTTCCATGAAAACCTAGGATGAAGGCTGAGTTCAAATCCACACCCTCCTTGCTCCAAGAGAGGGTGTATTAATCAGCAGGCTATTCCAAGGGGCAGAAGCACTGTCTGGCCCTTCTGGGGCAGACCCTTTGCAGAAAGCAATTCAATATTAATTGGACCAAAATGGAACCAAAGGAATACATGACTCCATAGCCTAATACTTCCACAAAAGTTTAGATGGCAGAAATACTTTCACAGAGCAGAACTGAAGCTTTAAAAGTACCTGTTGCATATAATAAACTAATATTTTACGTACTATAAGCTTGGATTTGTCAGGGGAAGCCTATGCAACACTCAAAAAAACCCTAAAACCAAAACCAAAAAACTACATTGAAAATCTGAGAATGTAACGTTACTTTTATAATGTATGGCCTCTTATTCTTCTGCTCCAATATGACTTTTCTGAGTGAAAGATCTTCAGACTGTTGAGCATAAAAGCTTTTATATCAAAGCAAGTTTTAAAATGTTATTCAAAGTTGTTCTGTTGCCACAAAGGAGTATTCTAGCCTTTATAATGCCCCCTTTATAACCACCCCAGATAGTTGACAAGGCAAAAAATTTTTGTTTGTTAAATCATCACCTAGAAGAGGTAGTACATAGATTATAATTTTCTCCATGTCCATGAATTTGCCTATGTAATTAACTGGTTAAGCAGCACAGCAGATTGCAAAAGAAAAATAACCTGAATGAGCTCCAAAAATATATTTTTCCTTATCTACTGTAGTTCCATAAACTGCCTTTCACATAGATAAATCTTTTTCCATTTAGACTTCAAACTCTTATCTTCATGTTACAGTCTGTAGAGCCTAAACTGTGATTTAGTGAACAAAGTAGTAGAAAAGACTGAGTAGTTCTGATAAAACGTAGAGAAAGATTAAGCCTTTATTGGAGAAAATGGCCCTGAGATTACTTGGGGTACAAACTCATATGGGTATCTCTGTCCTCCAACTGACACATGATAAATATTTCAACCTTTTTAATTTGCAGTACAGCTTTTGCATCTTGGCTAGCCAAGGCCTTGAAAGGAACTGGAAGATATTGACCTTTTGTGGATTGCAGTGGAAACAAGCAGCTCTGCCTCTTGCTGGAGCCACACAAAGATCCTTGCTGGCTGCCTAATTTGGATCCATAAGGTCCCATGAAGTAATTTTGTTCCAGTTGTTGTTTATTAGAAGATGGAGGATTAATTTTTTTCCTTATAGGAAGAGAAGCCAGCGCATACTTTTGTTTGTATTATGGATTTTCTCCCAGCACACAAATAGCTCAAATTGATGAGCCTGTGTATAATAAAACATCTTGTGGGTTGCACAGTTGTGTCTGGGTGCATCTCTCTGCATCCCTGTGTCCTGTCCACCAGGCCAGCAGTTAGTAAGTTTTAGTGTATGCTTACTGAAAGGGCACAAAGATCAGAAAAGTTTCATTTCCTACACTTTCTTGGTCTTCCATGATGATTATTCAGCACAAAAAAAAATATTGTATTTTCGTAAGTTCACTTCCTCTTTAAAACTATTCTAAAAATCAATTAGAATAAATTTTAGCTTTTGTGCAATACTAGTAAACTGAAATTCATAAACTGTCTTTTTGCTCAAGATTTAAGACAGCAAACAATAAATCTGGAGTTAACAGACCAGTTTTAGTCTTTACATTTGTACTGCCTTCTGTTTTTAAAAAGGAGCAATTCTCATTGATTAGAAGTTATTGACATACACAGACTCACAGATAAATTTAATTTAAGTAAGCCTTTGGTTTAAACTTGATACTTGCCTTTGTTGACAAAAAGGATATGATGCAGATGTTCAAGAAATTATATAGTTTAATGTACAGGTACTCAGAATATTAAAATTTAAGTGTTGTAAGAGGTGAATGACATTTCTAATTAAATAGTAACAGATCTGTTTTAGCTGGTGTTATGCGTCCAACTGTTTTTAGAATGGAGACTGGAGTTTAACAGATTTGAAGATAAACAAGATTTTATAATCGATTTGTCATGTAACACAAAGGAAAGGGGATTATGGGTGTTTTGCACTTCAAAAACTTTTATACAATAATAAAACCTTTAATAACCTTTGGTAAGAGGACCTGTATTTGAATGAGCTGAATGAAAAGTTTCCTTCTGTTCCTCAGTGTTTTAGAAGTGACTGGTAACACAAAATTGCATACTTTATCTATGGATTGAAAGAAGAAAAGAAACTTTCCTAGTTTTACAGTCAATTCAACCAAGAACCCTAAAAACAGGGCATCTTATCAGAGATCATATTTACTAAAAGCTGGTCTGGCAATTAAAGCCAATGTGGTGTCAGATTTATCGTTTGGTATTTCAACTAACTCAGTAATATGACCCTTTGAGCTTTGATCCTAGATCAACGGATTTTTAGGAAGGCACTTTGAGAAAATAAAAGTTAGTCAATATTTTGTAGCTTGTTTCATCTTTTTTTTCATAATTTTTTTCTCTCTCTGTAATCTTTTTGTGTGTATCAGTTTGTCCCTTCAAGCCTTCTCATTGCCTTTAAGTCCTTGTATAATTTAGTCCATCCAAGTCACAACTGACCATTGTGATGGTCATCTTTAACACCATGCCATCATCTTCAGTCTTTATTGCCCACCCATCAACTTTACCCCTCAGCTTCTCTCAAAGGAGAAGTTGTTCTGATTTTTCTCATGAAAGGGTTTTTTTTCTGCCTGAGAAGATGCCCCTCCAAAACATTCTTGAATTTCTCATACTTAGCTCACCTACACACATTGTGGAGATGAAACCCCATCATTTACTATTTAGCAAGAAGGTGGGGTGGTTACATTGATCTCCTGTGGGAATGAAAGGGGCAGCTTAGAGCAGAGCCACGGAAAATGATAGGAGGAAACTGCAACTCGCTTCCTTCCCCCAGGGACTTTGTATCCACTTATGAAGAAACAGATCTGGTGCTCCTTTAGCTGTCAAAAAGCAAGTGCTGAAATTCTCCTGATGCTGCCCCAAAGCAGCTGGTGAGGTGGTGGCCTTTGAACTGGAGCACAAATATCACAGCTCAGGTTGCATCTTAGGGACGAGAGCAGGGCACCAGCAAGAAGGTGGGAAAAGAATTTTATTGTGACAGAACAAAATAATTGGAGGAAGAGCAGAGATGTTAATCTTAATTAGCTCACTTTTCATCAGTTTGTACCTCTGATTTTCTACTTGAATGCATTCAGTTATACATGATAGAAGGTTCTGTATTCCATAATCCAGACACTTCAGCATACTAAGAAGACAGCTGAGGGCAAGCTCTCCTACATAATCATCACACTTTCTCAATCTGTTCTTCTGGGCATTAATGTTTTACCTACCCTAGTTTCATCTTATTGATAAAATCTAACATATCCAGGAACCTGTGGGTGTTCCCCAGCATACACTAGTATTTCTTACATGAATGGTAACCAGTATTTGTAGGGAAATAAACTATGATATATAGGATTCTTGTTATCAGGAAGACAACCTATGAAATGACAGCATTTGCAATGTAGTATGGCAGGTGCATTCAGTATTATATGACAAACACATATATAACATTGCAATCATGAGCAATGAGGAGTTTGAGCATGTGCCTACTCCCAACATTTGTAGGAGTTGTACCATGTTGTTCTTGCATTCGTATCATTCTGCATGGACTGAAATCTGTGGGGTCTAAATTTGAAACAGCCTTACACAAACAGCCCTTGCCCTTAATGAAGCATCCAGGGAGCACAAGAGGAAAAGCTGCATTCTGTGCTGTGTGCAAGCAGTAATGGAAGATTTGTCATGAGGACACAAGCCTTAGTTTTCAATTTACATGAGATAAAAATTTTCTCTAAAAGAATTGTAAATACATATTACTATTCCACCTTCCATTTGAGATATAACTATTCCTCTGGTGTGTACTTTTCCCAAAAAAGGTATATAAAGGCAACTGTAATGCTAGTGTCTGAAGAGACACATTAGCATAATAGGAAACACTACAGAATATTAGTTTCATGTTTATCTCCTCTCATTTTTATTCAGCTCAGTTCATACCTACCTAGCAAAGAAGGGCTTACATTCCTATTTACAGTGTTTAATTAGAATTTCGATTTGAAATAAAACATTCAGTTACATAGAAAAAGTTGCACAGAATAAACATTTTATCCATTGTACTAAAACTTAATTCTTGCTTATGATTGTTCTGTGCTATACTGATCTATGCTGAAATGTCAATATTCACTGGCAACACCAGGATACTGATGAGCCTAAGGAGAAAAATTGTGCCTGCAGTGGATGTGATGCTGAATAGAAAACAGTCCAGAAGAGAAACTTTAATACTAATGTTAATCCACTAATTAAACAACCATTTTAAACTGTTCATTCTTGTTTTATTCTGTAAAAAGCCATAAAAAACCCCCAAACCCAAAGCAGCTACACTTAAGAAGTTTAAGTGCTTTAAAAAAATCAGTAGTATTTATTCTGGTACATATTTTACAAGAATGGTGCAGTGCTAGAAAAGGTTCCAAGTTTAAAAAGGCTACATTTTGTTCTTTGGCTTAATTTACTTTAGTTTACGTGAATATTATCACCACAGGTTGCTTTGCTTTCTAAAGCAGGATTTCAACTTTTTCAATTAAAAGAAAACAAAAGCCCTGTTTCCTGGTGATAGGTGTATTTCCAGGAATTACTGACTAATGCAAATGGCAATAGACCCCCCATTACCATTTAAACAATCAGTAGCTATAAAATGGAGGAAATCTACGTAGAAAAGCTAAGTAACAGTCACCAGAGGATGTATTTTTATATAACCATCAGTTTCTGTTTCCCTGAGGCCACTAGAAAATGTTTGAGGGGTCAAATGTAACAAATCAGACTAGATATGCTATTTGCATCTTAATGAATGTGAGTTCCCAGAGTGTGAGAATTTCAAGAGCTGCTCAGGCAAAGGAAGGGATGCCCAGCACATCACTGAACACCCAGCTCTGGACAGAGCCCACAGCTGATGGAATCTGTGCTGGTGGCTGTGCCTCTCCAGTTCCCTGCCACAGGCAGCTTCAGAACCACAAACATCTGTTTTTAATGCCCCTGTAACTACTTCTTAGGTTCCAGTGAGAGTCTGTTCCCAGAGCCAGCAGCCCTGGCAGAGAGGCTCACGTGCTGCAGCCGTGAAATCCCCAGAAGAGTTACTGACTGTGCAGATAATTGTGGCACCAATAAAAGCAGGGAGGCAACGTTTTATGCATAATCCATATGCAGCACATCTAAAATTAATCCAGCAACAAAAAGTACAGATGGAAAGAGCCCAACTGTTGCTATTCTGATGCTGACAGCTTTCAGAATATCAGTTTTTTTTTAAAAATCATCCTGGCTCTTTTGGATGGAAAACATTTTCAGGCATGATCTGAACCTGCTGCAGTGGGGTTACGGTGGATAAACCATGGTTTTTCAGTGCAGAACAAATTGCTGTCTTCCACCTGAGGAAGGTGCACTATTAAGACTGCAAGGATGGAACATGCTACAGCTTTGATTTTGAAAGCAGAGGAACACTTCCACTTCCAGCTTGATTTTTTCTGGTGTAGGTTATAATGCTGGGATATTTGAGGCATACAAAGAGCTAGTTCTGTCCTGCCCTGTTCAGCCAACCTTACTAACTGCTGCTTTGGGAAGGAAAAATTGTGAGCAGTTGGCATGGCCTATGACATGGAATTGCAGGATTGCTCTTCTGTCTTAGATCCATGCAAGATGTAGAAAATACTGGTTATTTGTCAGGCACTCACGTCACATTGGCTCAATGCTTAGAGGATACATTTGTTTAATGTATTAGATCTACACTGCAAAGCTAGGATAGATCATGCAAAGACAAGCAACTGGGAAAAACCCCAGCCAGTTGCAAAATAATTGCACTCCTGGAAACGAGAGGCAAAAGTAGAGAGAATGACTCATGACAGAAAGTTACAGAGGTAAGAGTAACTAACTTTGTACTTATTACTTATTCCATGAGGAAAAAGTGGAGAATATACATAAATTTAAAAATATCACAGAGTTTACCACTGTCTACAACTGCAAAAATTTCTCTTTTACACCCTTTCTGCAGCAGCTCATTCTGAACCCCAGGCCAAACTCCCCAGTGCCCCAAGCCCCTCTCAGCCCAGAAGAACAGAGCAAACCATCCCCTCCTTTCTGGCCAGCACAGCTCCAGATCAGACTGGTGCAGTCCAGCAGTGTCCCATCCCCTGTCAGCCACAGGAGCACAGGCAAGCTCCATGCATCCCCACAATTCCTTCCCGTAATTTAAGTGTAGGGAGAATACATTTGTGCTAAGCCAGACAGGAAGGAACAAGAGCTACCTTCTGCTCTTCTCCATAAGATTCTTCTCCTTAAGATTACCCCTGCTTGTTCAAACATTTGAATTCAGAAATATTGCTGTGGCATCTCCTGGGTGATACAGATGATCTTATCCTGCCTTCTGACCTTATCCTGCCTGTGCCAAGTCCTTACTCACATTATGTTTCCACGCACGTGGCGAAGGAAGTGAGACACATCTGGGAATGCCAATCTGAGCATTTGTCAGCTACGTGGGCCACAAAAATCCCTGAGACAGGAGGAAAATAAAATACAACTCCTACGAGGCATTACCTCAGCACACTTCACTTGCAGAATCAGAGGAGCCTTTTGCATGAACAAGAAGCAGCACTTGCTGTGGGGAAAGAAATAGCCAGGAAAATACAGTTTGTCCAGCACTTCACGGAAAGGACTGTCCACTTGCTGGAGGTTCCCTGCCTGCCCCACCGGAATCTGCAGCAAGGGAGGTGCAGCAGCTTTCCCTCTTCTTTGGGAAGTGCAGAGGAGTAAGATTTTGGTGTCTTTCAAGGAGGCTGCCATCCACTCTAGTGTCGTGGTGTGTTTGACTAAGAAATCCTGAACTTGAGAGGAGCTGAGTCATTTGGACTGCAATTCATCTCCTTCATGCTTGGGAAATTCAGCTAAAGTCTCATTCCTTAAGCAAGCATAGGCCTTCTCAATATGTATATTCCTAAATGCCACCTCTATTTGCATATACATTGCTAGACTGAGTAATTTGTTAACAGTAGCAACCGCAGTTAATATGAAAAGGCTGAAATAGAATAATTTGTTTGCCTTTTGTGCTTCTTTATTATGACTAGTACTAGCATATAAATCGTGAATCACTCTATGGCCTGCAGATACCATGCACACCTCCAGTGAGCCATATGCAGTTTGAACATATTTTTCGCAGACAACAGACTGCTTATTTTAGAGACCTCTGCTCTCTGCAGAAAGTCTAACTTCAAATGTTGCCTGCAAATCACTGAACTTTTAAAACAAAGCTCATTTACAGTGATCTACACTATTATGTTAGAATTACTCTAGTAGTAAGCAGCTACATCCATATTTTTACACTCAGCAAAAGGAAATTATTCTAGCAAAATGACTTGTTTTACTGTATTTTATTATCTGGGAATTATTCCAATAGAATAAATTTTGAGGAGCTTAATTAATTTATCATTCTGCAATTAGTTTGATTTTGTAAAGATTTCTAAATCATCCCTAGGGGGATATGCCCGGGCAATAGTAATTCCAGTTTAACCTCAGGGCAAACCAAACTAACACACATTATCAGGATAAAATATTAATGGACAAAATGAGAGTTAGAAGCTTCAGGAATGTCTGGATAAAATATAAAACCTTATTTAAGGGACTCTCCTCCTACTTTTGCAGATCTGCTCATCATCTTTTTGCCTCCAAAAAGACGCTGTGGAGCACATCCTACCAAATGGTTCTGGTTTCAAATGGTTGCAAAAAATATTTATCAAGCAACATTCTTCGGATAAAAATGTCTTCATTTAAGCTAATAATAATAATAATAATAATAATAATAATAATAATAAACACAAAGCAGGTATTCTGTTCAAAATGTATGACCACTTCTTCAGATTGACATTAAAAAGCTACGTTTCTCTAGCTGAAATGGTCTATCAAGTCTAAAACTTTAACCAAAAATTGCAGCATCTCCCAATGCCATTAAAGGCTGTGTTTATGAATGAGTACCAGCCCTCAAAACACATGGATCCTTGCAAGAAAGTTAATCTATCTAAATCCTGATCTGTTGAATCTGAGAAGTTGGCATTAAAAACAAATTACTTTCAAAATACGGTCTTTCAGAAAAAAATCAATGATCCACAATAAAACAACTTGTCTGCAAAATGCAGTCATTTGAAAAAAAAAAAAAAAAAAGTGTTCTAATATCATAAAGGTATTTCCAGCTTAAGCCTGTCTCCATGGAAGACAAACATTGTTACTACTCTTGAAAAGAATTTAGACCGCCTTGATGCAAAACCACATGCATTAAGTAAATCGAGATTTAACCTGTTCATCTAACAACGTTTAATTGTTTTCCAGTTACAGAAAAACAGATATGCTTTATGTGTCTGTGTGGAACCAGAAAGTGATGGCAAGCATGAGCATGGCTCTGAAGCTCAATGATGAGTGAGCACTCTTCTAGAAGCACAGTGCTAGTTTATGGTTTATGTTCTGGGAATGTTTAATTTAATTTTTGAAGGACTCAAAGAAGGAACAAGAACCACTGACTCTTGTCTCCAAGTTAATCCCTCACTGCTTGTCTATAATGTTGAGATCTGACTTGACTGCACTTCCAGTCCATTGAATGATTTTCTGCACAAGAGAACTGCAGGTGGAGGAGGGAGGTTTTCCCCACCTGCTGTATGACTTGGTCTGTCAGAACAGTATTCTCAGAGGCTGAAAGAGGGGATTTTAGTTCTGTTGGATTTATTTAAAAGTTGAACTTCTCTTTCCTACAAGTAGGTTCTCTAATGCCATATTAGTGGATTTTGTGACAGGGAAGAAGGAAAGGGGAAGATATTCCATACTGTTTTGAGAGAAGCCCACTTCTCTCAGTGGACTTTAAGGCATTTTCTGAGAACAATGGGTAGAGAGACTTGCAACCTGAAAGCCACACTATACATTTTAAAAAATCAAGTAAAAATGTCAATAACTTGCAAGGCAATTTGATTTGGGAAGGGGGAGTTTGATGAGACATGCCTGGAATTGCTGTTAATGAATCAAAACACAGTGCTAGTAAAATTTCCCTTGCAGAGAAGCTCTGAAGCATTAAATTAGCACTCAGAGGCACTTCTTGACATCCCCAGGTCAGCTTTCCATGAAATGCAATGTCCTTTGCAATATACTAAACTGTCAAATAAAAGTGAATATATCACTTTTCCCTGAGGTTCAGAACTTCCCTTACTAAAATATTAAGTAGATAAATGTGATTAAACTGCATTTGAGAGACAGATCAGAGATAAGAGATACTTTAACTAACAACTCCAGTAAATGTGAACTCTGGTAAGTGGAGAGTTTACAGCTCTGAGCTCAAAGATTAACTATTATTTTTCTCATTTCGTCAGCTGTACTGAGTATTTCTGTCAATCCTGCAGTCCTCAGGAGGGACTATTGGATCTTGCCCTGACATTTTTCTAATTTCTTTTGTATGGTTTTATTGTTAAAAGCTCATTTGCAATCAGGAGTCAAAGACAGTAATCAAGAGAATGAGCTCAGTCACAGCACAATGCTGGTTGTGATTTTATTCCCACAGAGATTGCAGTGAACAGTGGTAATCAGATGTTCTTGGGGGCAGCAGCCAAAGAGAAAACTATAAGTTTATGTAAGAAATGACAAAAGGGTTATTTTAAGCTGAACTTAGAGGACTATTTACAAGAATAAGCCCAAGCAATCAATCCATATGGGAGAAAACTGCAGAAATTTCTAATCTGTAACAATACTACACAAAATCAGCATCCAAGTCCTTCAAAACAATTCTAAATCACACAATTTCCTCTGTTTCCCATGTTAATTCACCCCAGCTCTTAGAAGTTTGCTGCTTTGGGTGCCAGGGAGCCTCCAGGCAGTGCAAGTTAATGGGTGAGTGTCCCTAAGGTGCCTGGAGCTGGCAGCCTGGACACTTCAGCCTCCATAAGATCAGAAAACAGGAATGTCTTTGTGCCAGAGCAACTCAGGGAAATGAACAGAGCTACTTCAGAAGCAGACAATTTAACCTGCTAGAATTCCATACGCACTGTTTTGTAACAATAACTCATAAGACCACGTGAACTCAGAAAATATTTGGAGTTTATTTGCATGCCTTGACTGCCTATGCTTTTCGGGGAATGGAGATTAGTAGCCTTCAGTTTCAGAAAACACTATATGTTTTATTGTCTTTATTTATTCTGAGGTTGGCAATGTGTGTGTGTGGCAAGTAGGTTACATACCTAAGCTTTACTTCCTATGAATTACAGAAATGTTGCAATTAAATTATTCGTATGCCTTCCAAAACTGTAAGTTATGTCACTCCCAAGACAAAAGATTATGCAGACAGCCCATAAGGAAAAGTCTTTTTTTGGCCTGGTAACACAGGGCATTGAGATTCATGGCTGAAATCATGGTGAATCATCAGGCTCAAATCTTGCTCTTATGTGAAAGACTGGACCAGAGAAAACTCCTTGAGCTTAATGCCAAGGTCAGGATAGAGCAACTTGAGATGAGCAAGCAGAATAACGTCTTGCTGTGGGTTGTGCCACGTGGTTGAGTTGGATATTATTATCTGCTTATTTGGAAGGAACAAGCACATATTCATTAACACAAAACACCTGCCAAACAAATGCAAACCCCGCAGACCCTAGGAGAAGCTCTGGCTTTTTTCAAGACATGAATACTTCAAAAATCAGTAAATCAGCAGAGCCCTAACACAGCTCTTGAGAAGCAACCAGAACTTGTAGACCAGTGTGAACTGCCTGTTTGACAGCCCTACATCCACAGGGAAGCCAGCTCTTGGAAAAAAGGTTACAGAAAGACACAGTCCGGGAGTTACTGACTGTTACCTTGGGTGTATAATTTACAGGTCTTTTAACCTTACATATAAATAGTTGACTAAATAAATCCTACAGTGTGGAAATAGATATTAGGGAATGTTCAAAAATTATCAGGAAAGGATTTCTTAAAAATACAGAAATGCTGAAAGAAACCTTATCCTGGCTTAGCTTTAAGAAGGAGTATACTAGTCAATATTCCTTTCAGCAACGTGAAACTCTCAACTACACAAACACATAGTGACTGTTTCCCATTTCTGTTCTGTTACTTATCAAACATATTTATACCTGTACCTACACCTGAGTCATTATTAAAAAAGTGTTGTCTTTTCAGCTCCTTTTTGTGAGACCTCTTATTTCCACATCAAGTTTCTACTGTTCTTTATTATTTTTCCTTCATGTTTCTACCAGTTCAAGATGACAGCATTGTTAAAGCTATTAAAAGCATGTGTATGTTTAGTTTCTTCTTAAATGGATCACCTGAAAATTAGCTATTTTTTTCTTTTATAGCCTTACAGAACAGGTTGTGTTATCAAAGTTACTGTTTGGCTCTCTGGCTAGTCCTGACGAAACACTGATATCCAGAGATTTGTTTGCACTCTCCAGCAGTGGCACAGAGCAGCATCAAGCTTCTGCTTATTCACTGACTGGTGACTACATGAAACATTGGGTGTGGCTGAAAAGACACCTCAGATTTCACAGCTAAGTCAACACTGGCCTGTGTCAGGGTAAGAGTAACACTATAAACCCAGAAAACAGATTCTGCTGGCTCCTGCTTTAAGATGAACACCTGCTACACATGATTATTTTAATGTGGGATGTGAATATTCACAACTTTCATTTGGTTCTCCAAATTATAAATTGTAGTACTCAGAGACCTGGTGTGCATACTACCTGATGATGACTCACAGTCAGGTTCTTCTGCTAAATATTCTGCTTTTTGTCATCCCTGCTTACCTGCATAACCATATTTATCCCTGCTTTTGACTTCCCTCAGATTAGTTTTGTGGAGTTTTTGTTTTGGTTTTTTAGTTAAAAAAACCCAACCAGCCACACAGAATCCACACATCATTTGGGAACAAAAACTCAAACCCCAAAGCACAGTTAACAATATGTAGTCCTCTAATGCTTTTGTTTAGCAATGACAAATCGAAGAGGTGTGGTATGACTTGTGCTGATTCTATACAACACAGAGTTTCTTAGCAAGCCAGATATGTTAATATGTGGAAAATTTAACTACAGGGGTCTTAGATGAAGTCTTTCCTTCCATAGCCGTGATTTAAAATATTTAGGTTTTGCAAATGCACATATGTTTAAGTGTCTCTATATTAATAAACCAGTGCAGAAGATTTTTCTGCACATTTAGGCACTGTGCCAAATACCTTCTCTGTCCCATTTTTCAGCACTGCATGCTTCGGGAGTGAGGACTGAGCTTCACTCTTTACCAATCAGCAATAGTCTTACATCCTTTAAACCATTAGTGATAACCATCACTCATTCAGCCTGCAGATAAAGGAGATTTCTAAAATAACAGTAAATCTGGCAACATCTCACCCATAGATCCGAAAAAGCAAGCAAGAAGAATGGGATCAACATAAAACAAGAAATAGGAAATATAGAGCAAGTGTTCTTGCAGGAGGTTTCAAAACATTCTCCACAGATATTCCAGTAATAGAAAAGCCCATCTGCTCTGTACAAAGCTAATGAAATCACTTGGCATAATGTGTCTTTACTGCCCTCCTCACTGCCCAAGAATTCCCTCTCAAATGATAAAGAGCCATTTATAACATAATGTTGGCATCCATTTCTAACAAATTACCTTAACAGATAAATTCTATTAAGATCTTAAATATTTCAAAAAATTTCTCTTTTAAATATTAGCAAAGAAGGGAAGTTAATACTGATTTATCATGAGATCCAGGTCATTATGAAATCAGATCCATTAACAAGGATAATAGCTCCTTTTTTAGTCTAGATGAAGGCAATTTATGGGTGCTAGGAAATTTTGCAGATTGCCTGTGGGTAGAGCTTGGCATCTATGTAATTATGTGGGATCTCTGAAGGCATTTAAAGGCCAATTGACTGCTTTTAAACCATCTCTTTAAACTGGTGACAACTAAGATATAAAGATTTTGTGGCCAAATGAAAGAACAGTATTTCAGTGTTGCCAATTCTGGCCCAGCAACTCACGAGCCTTAGAAGTTCATACCCAGATATATTTCATAGGGTATCTATTAAAAATTAATAATAAAATTGATGTTGAAAAAGACTAATTTTAAAAGAAATTAAAATATTCCAGAGCCATTGGAGAAAAATTTGAATTTGGTGAATGCTTCAATTATAGGAAGTAACTCACAGAGCTTGCCTGGTTACTGGGATCAGATCCAGGAAAAACACATTTTCTTGGCCCATTCTTCATGTATTTCATGTATTTCATGTATTTCTTTGTGTATGCCTGCCACTATTAGCATTCTGGCTATCTGTCAGAAGGGAATTACTGTGCATACAGCTGTCAATCTGCTCATAATTTCAGACTTCCCACACACTCTCTCTAACACATGCACTGAATCATTCCCAGCATCCAGTTTTACTGCCTATTGTATTTTAAAAGGCAGAAGAAGCCATTTCCTTCCTTCCTCCATAGCGTTCATATTACATATAATAGAGAGATATATGTCTCCTTCTCACCTCTGGATTATAATAAGGTTCCTACACTGGTTCAGTTCTCAATTTCTACATAACAATTGAGCTGTGTATTTTCTTATGGTTGCTAACAACACCTTTGGTTACATACATTAATTAAAGGGTATTAAGGATGACTTAAATAGATTTTCAGAAAAAGCTGTTCTGAATGGATGGTTCAGTGCACTCATAAGTAATAAGTACACTGAAGGAGACTATTTCTGACTTACCATTTCTTGTTTTTGCATAGCAGGAGTCACACCATTTAGCATTGCACAGTGTAGGGATACGGAAGGACAGAGTTTAACTGCTAAACAAACACATTACCTCAGACCTTCTGCACCCACTCATGAAATTCTCCAGCTCTGACCACCATCCCCAGGCAGTGGGGCACAGTGGAGCAGCCACCAATCCACCTGGGTGAGCTGGCCTGCTTCAGTGCAAGCCAAAACACCAGGACAGTTCTGCATGATGCCAAAAGGGAGGGGAAAACAATCACCTGATGACACTCCCCCAAAAGGCTGTCATTAACTGTATCATACACTGCTCTTTCCTGCAGTTTTCTGTGCTGTCTGAGCTGCATCAATTCCAGTCTTTCATGCATTACAAGTCTGATGAAGCCAGAACATTTTCCACCAAAATGTCATCAGAAGAAACTATTACAAAAGAGATTTTTCTTTACAGGAAATTGCAAATGCCTGTATTACTTCTGGTTAAACCATAAAACCTAGGGCTCAGCATTTGAAGAAATAAAGAGCTACAGTACTCTCTGCTGTAAGAAGAAAAAAAAACTTAGTTACTCATGTTGCTAGAAAATTAAAGTTTATTTTACAGTAATTTACAGAAAAACATATGTCTTTATGCAAAACAAAAACTGCTTTACTTTTATTGAAGAACTAGGTTTTTGGCTACTTCTATTGACCTGTTAGTAATTTCATCACAGAATTACAGGCAACAGTAAGAAACTGTTGCATGAATTCTACTTTCCTTGTTTCCGCGAGATTTTTGTTGATCTTGTTCTGTAAAGCCTCTAATTATGAGGTTTCTCTTTCTTAGGCAAGGTATCCCTATGCCTAATTGCACCCAGAATGATAGAAAAACCAGGTTATGCTTACATTGTCACTTTTTTCTGCTTCCTCTCATCAATTGTTCAAGGTGAAGATTACTACAAAGAATCTGATCTCAAAATTTCAGTTAATCAGTTTGTTTCTCTCCTAAGAAACAAAAGCCCTCCTACCTCCAAAGTGTTAAGTTTTAACAATGCACATCATAATTTACAAAAACAAACTAACTGCAAACAAGCTGGGTTTTATAAACATGTGCAAGTTGCTAAATAGCAGCGTAGCTAGCATCTAGCAGGTATTTGCAGAAGTCAAGAGCATAAATTAAAGAAATGCATAATTAAGCAGAACTCCAAGGTAAGTGAATTCACTCGAGCTCAGAAGCACACATTGATTTAAAATACCTCAACAGCTCACTCAGATTATTCCTTCAGCAGTGATATTAAAACTGCAAATCTTTTACAGGGATTGAATTGGAGATCATATTTGCCCACTGTTGCAAATATTGTTGTATTTGCTGATGCACCACTCTTTTCTAATCACCCTCTTTATATAAAGTTCCCCATTTCCGCTGAAAATAGTTGGCTAAAATATTGGTTAGTTGAAAAATTATATTTAAGTGTTGATAAAAAAAATAAGAAAAGATGCCTAGATTCCAAAATGAAGGTAAAATTTCTCTCCCTATCAATTAGAAAGCTTTACTGAAACACTGCCCTAGATGAAGCAGATATTGACAGTGTCAGTATTCATTTAGTTGGAAAACGACGCAAGTTTTTAAATAAGCAAATATTTCCTCTCCTCCAGTTCACTTTCAGTAGCCATGATACGCTCTCCAGTAGTACTGGTTTTACAGGTGAGATCAAATTTCTGAATTTATCATATTGCCTGTAGAAGCAATCTTGGAATAGTATAAAATTTAAAAATGTACTACAGATTAATAGTCTCTTCGTATACTTCATGACAACTTCGTGACATGACTTGATCACAAATCGTTTTGATGCACAGACATTTCTTTAATGGGAAACAGGCAAGGGCAGGTTTATATCTCTAAAGGAACAAGAAGTTGAAAATTGAATTTTAACTGTACTCTGGGCAATAAAATAACCTTTAGATTAGAGGTGTTAGCTACTACAAGTCATGGGACAAATTAAATACAAGTGTTCCTTTGATCCTGAATAAGTCAAAACTATGATTTCTTTGAAAAAATGTAAAGGAGAGCTTCAAATTTAGTTGAGGAATAAATTTAGTTTTACGTTCCCTCTCTGTAGTTACAAATTATACCTGAGGTTTTTTATTTAGCAGGTAAATGATAAAAAGAATTATTCAGTGATTTTTTTTTGTTTGTTTTAGTGAATACCTTTTAAGAAATTGTGTTCAATACTATATCACTAACACATTTCCACAGCAACAAGTAATCCTCTGTCCCTAGAAATGGTTGTTACATGTCTGATATTAAATAAACAAAGTCAAAAACCTTGTTTTTGCATGATATACTGAGAAACACTAATATCTTACTTGGTAAAGTTTCTTGCATGTGAAGTTTTGAGTTCCCAGACACCTTTCTCTTCTGAATACTCTGAGCACTGTGCATGGTGAGGAGGAGCACCCAGAATTCCTTCTGGGTACAGCAGCTACAGGTTTAACATGCTGAGCACATCCAGCTCCCCAGATCTCTGTGTATCAAAGCCAATGACTTTGCTCCCAGAACAGAATATCTTCTGAAGGAAAACTCTTGCTGTGAGGGCCATGCTACAGCCTTACACAGCTCTAGATCTGCACAGGGACGAATCCTGCAGATAGGAGAAACAAGAGCCCAGTTCACCTCAGTGAAGTGCAAACAGAACTTACATATTAAATGCTACCTGTTTTCTCTTAACTACTACGTGCATGCATTTTTAGCCAGACAAGACCACCCCTTGTATGAACAAAAATGAACTTCACAGCAGGCAACTCATGAGATAAACCAAACGTTGCATGGGATACACACAATTTTTTTTCATGCGCAAGGAGTTGTGAAACCACCAGGCTAACTGGAAGCAGCAAACATTATTTGGTAATTAGTAAAACAAAGGCATCCTTTTCCCAATCTGCATCCAGTTTCTAATTAAATACTAATTAGAAATCAGTATTCCACTTAAATGAATTGTCAAACACTTCTGTTCAGTGACTCTTAATATATTTTGAAGTATTCTTAATCAGAATAGAATTCCCAGAAAACCTAGCAGTAACACGAGCATATTGTTCTCCTAATGACATTTTATGAGCTGGCATAAAGTATTTTAGCATACATTTTTCCCAAGTCACCTTATGCCAGCATCTGACATCGAAAGTATCATGAATGTACTTGCTACAGGACTGCTCAGTCTTCACCTGAAGAATGAGTATTTCCAGGTGCAGAAAACACAATTATGATAATTTTCTCTCTCCTGATTATGAAGTAAATAAATAAGCAAAACTGTGAGAGACCAACAGAGCTGGGAACAAGGCAACAAAAATCAGAACTTACCTACTTGGTTACGTGCCTAAAATTTGACAGCAAGAAACTAATTCTTTCACCATTACAAGAACTTTCTAAAATACTTAATAATTTCTATCTTGGCAAAACTAAGCCTGTTCACATTCAGATCTAGTATTTGGGGTTTTTTAATGGCTTCTATAACATTTACCCCTTAATTATCTACTTAAATTAAATACTACAGAGATTTAGATTCATATGACTGTTCCAGGCCCTAAGACAAAGTCATTGCACTAACTACTTTCCTGTTTTATCACTGTGAATTGTCTCAGTGAAAGGAAGATGTAGGTCACATGCTATATATCCTGATATACAGTTTAAACTTGACCGGAGGTGGCATTTTCTCCTGGTATTGCCTGGCACAGAATGGCTCCTTTTTGCTGTACATTAGTACAAAAAAGTATTTGTGCCAAAAAGCTCAAAGGGCATGAACCATATTGTGCTATTATTATATACTGAAACATTAGTAAATAATTCACTCAATGATTTTGTGCATGGCACCCATAACAGAGTTAAATTGCAGTTTTAAGTATTATTTAAGTTGTAGCACACATTTAAATACATTCTATAGCTCGGAAGGCTTTAAAGCCAGAAGAACTCTCACACTGATCTTGTTCAATCTCCCACGTAATAGTTTTCCCTGTTCAAAATCCACTGCTCAATTGATTCTTTTCTCTAAAGAGCTTGAAGCTATATCCTTTAAAACAGAGACATGCCTGAAGCAGAACGGTGCAGTTTCTGTAGAAGCATGCTTAGAAAATACAATGCTCCCAGAGGGACCAGAATAGCTTTCTCATAAAGTCAGAATTCATCTAAGAACTAAAGAACAGCCCAAGAAAACTTTCATTTTTGTAATGCGTAACTATTGAGAATAGCTGAGAACTCCTAAACTTTAATGGCATTATTTCTACCATGTTCATAGAATCAATGTTAAGGGTTTGGAATGGACCTTAAAGATCTCCCAGTCCCATCCCTACCCCACTCCCCACCCCAGGCAGGGACATCAGCCCCTAGACCAGGTTGCCCAAGGCTTTATGCACAGCAGGGCTGGAGCACCCACAACCTCCCTGGGCAACCTGTGCCAGTGCCTCACTACCCTCACAGTCAAGAGTTTCTTCCCAGCATCTAAATTTCTCCTCTTTCAATTAGTACTCTTTACTCCTTGTCCTCAATCTACAGTTCCTGATGAAGAGTCCCCTCTCTGGCTTCAATGAGAAAGCAAAGAGCCACCATAGGGGTGTGTAAACTGCAGGCAAAAAATTAACATCCTGTTATGAGTAGAAAGGGAAATAGCCATGGTTTTACAGAGCAAAGAGAAATTCTGAAAATAAGATAATGTAAACACTAGGGCTATGCTGCACATTGAAAGTCACCTAAAATGACAGAAAGGCAGAAGAATGTGTATGCTGATTAAATCTTAATTTCCACCTTTTCAAGTAGAAGCTACGATATAAAGCCATGAAAAATTTTACTGTCCAGAAGATGTATTCAAATTATGCCACTTCAACGTACCAAACCTGAAAATCCCAATCTTATTTTCATCAAAGTCAGAAAAGGCTTTTAAACCTTCAGCATTTTCATTTGCACTTAAAAAAAGCTTTATTCCTGAACATGTCCAGAAATTCTTCAGCCTTGTCAGGGCTGGGCAGCTGGGCTTGATCAGAACCAGCTCCTTTTCGGTGGTTCTATGAACGAAGTTTTATTTCACAGGAGTGCAAAGCATGCTCTTGGTGCCAGAATATGAAGAGAAGTGTGGGTTTGATGAAATAAGTATTAAAGAAAGAGGGGTGCTTGGTTGTTTCATGGGGAGTCTTGTTGTCTTTTCTTCTTTTAAAAGGGACAAAATTAAATGTGGATATGACACAGAAGGAATATGTTTTAGATGAATGAAGGAAAACTTAAGAAACCATAAAGTAGTTCAAATCTTACCAGCGTTCTTCCAAAAACAAAGGAACCAACAGCAAACAGCAAAATATATGACTTCAAAAACAGACATAACTTCACACATTTTTTTTTTTTTGCAAATCACAGAACATCAGAAAGGATCAGGAATAAAGTATCAGTAAATAAAATTCTAGTAAAATACAAAGTGAAATATCCAGAAAAACTGAAATATTTTGAAGATGATTATCAACTCAGTTTTTAAAAAGTGCATCCTTTCAACAACCCAGTTTCTTAATTTTTTGAGAGTGAGGGAAGGCAGGGGAAACAGGAGGTGAATAAATTAAATCCATGTGAATTCCAATCAAGCACTCGATATAGAAGGAAGAAGTCCCTACTGCATCCCATCCCCTTCATACTACTCTGATGATATGAGAAACCGCAAAAGAGGCAGAAATGGCACAGAGCATCCACCAGGCA
The DNA here is from genome assembly GCA_013397955.1 of Grantiella picta. NCBI lineage: Eukaryota > Metazoa > Chordata > Aves > Passeriformes > Meliphagidae > Grantiella > Grantiella picta. The sequence goes on from VZRM01001215.1 coordinate 2,048,055, forward strand.
CAGAGATACAGAATTAATAAAATATTATTTGTTGCCCTTGCCTGAAGAATGAGAGCACTCTTCTGATTACTTTTTTCTTAAGTTAGAGACAGGGCAATTCCCTAGAACTGCTGAAAGTGTGGGCAGCACAAGTGTGGTTTAACATGCTAATTTGCTTCTCTTTTTCTAATAGTATACTTAGAGCTTCCAGCTGCTATATGTATTTTTTCCTAGTATGTAATAAAATCTTATCCCTTAAATAAAGTTTCTTTGCTTTGAAATTCATAATACTGGATCAAAAATAAAAATTAACAGACAATACATTGTTAAAAATACATTATTTATGCCCTGGTGTTTGTAATATTCAGGAAAGAGGTCTAGTGAGGTTTTACTTTAACAGGTAAGTGAGGAAAACCCAAGTAAATAAAATCTGGTACTGAGGTTATCACTGAAAAAAGTAATTCGACCTAGAAAGACTGGAAATAAAAGCAGAAAATAAACTGATTTAGAACATGGTGAGTAGAGAGTGTTATCTGGACAGCAGCCACACCAAAGAAGAGGATGTGATAAAACAAGTCTTATAAAACTCACAGTTTAAAATGTAACATGGAAGGAAAAAAAACTAGAATGGTATTCATGCAAGTTTCAGTAAGACATCAACGCCATGAAATCTTCTGTAAACAGCTCTAATGGTAGCACACATTAATGCACTCTTTTAAATTTATTATTTCTCCATCAGTCTAAAACAAAACAAACAAAAAAACCCCCAAATTAAAGAAGTATTTCTGAAAATTTTATTTACTTGAATTCTTCAGCTATTTTTTCATAGTTGGACAGCAAATACAGGTAGAAGAATAAAATAATTATGCACATAGGAAGGAGAAAAAATATAAGCCAAAAGAAGAAAAAATAAGGAATTAAAGTTGCGAGTAAAAATATTAAATAAGATGAAAAATCCATGAGATGTGTTATATTTCATTATTCAACTGGATGAACAAAGACCTGTGTCAGCACAATTGAAAAATCTCTTCCAGCTCAAATTTCACTACGTTTTTACTACAGAAAATCAGGGCAAAAAGTAGTCTCAGCAAACTTGAAAACACCAGTAAACACAAACCAGAAATGTTGTTACACTGGCTAAACATCCTACCCAGCAAACCTTAATCATTTCTTTGGCTCATTTCAGATATTTCTGTGCTCCATTTCTGTCTACACTTTCCTCAGGAGTTTAGAGTGCCACAACTTCTTGCCACAGCCAGGGTTTGTGTCTGTAGAAATCCTGTGTTGAGCTGTGGATATGTAGATCTGCACTGAGGATTCCATCACTGATTGAGACTAAACAGGAGAATCGCTTGGGCAGCAGAAAGGCAGCTTTGCTGAATGGGAACATTCCGAGTCTACACTCCAACAGAAGATATTTTGAGAGATGTCAGGTGCCATGAGTGACTGGGCTAACCACTGGTCCCGAGTTGAGGTTTTGGAATAAATGACAAATGGAGTGTGGAATACAAAAAATTTAAAAACTAACGAAATAATAATAAAAAAAGTTATTTAAAAAGCTCGTTCTGGAGAGTTCTGCTTTCTTCTTAAACTTTGAATGAGAATTCAAGGAGCTTTGGTGTATCTGGATCTTAGGAACTGAATGAGCGATGCACAGACATCAATCATTTGCCAGCCTCTCTGGAAAAGACTAAGCACAGAAAAACTGAGTAAATAAAAGATGCTTAATAACATTTGACAGCTTTGCTCTGGGCATTTACTGCTATTTTCCTGCAAACACAAACCGTACACAGTAACCTAGGATTGTGCTGCATTTCTTATTTCAATTATTCCTTCTTCCCACTTGCTCTGTGGTAGCACATTCAGTTCAGTAATGTTTTGTATATGCTGAAACAAAGGTAGCAAAAACACCCATTGTGCCAGAATACACTGTGTTTTTGCTGTTCCATAACTGTCTGGAAATCAGAAAAATGCAAACTGGGACTAATAACACCTATAACTAGCGTAGTTTATTTTCTTTCTGGAAACAGTTGTGACATATTTGTAGATGAATATTCCTGGTTTATATAGCAATAGAAATTCTTCTGTAGGCATTTTTATGGTTTGGTTTTGGGTTTTTTTTTCCCTATTAAAAATACAAGTTTTGCTGTTTTAATCAGGATTCAAGGCCTGTTCAGGTATTTAAAATATTAATTATACTACTGAAAATGACAGAAGAATGAATTCAAAGCAGATCATTCTGTTGAATGCCTAGATATAAAGCTACTCAATGCAGAACGTAAACTCAGTGTGGAAAAATTACTTATTTTTGAATAAATTTGAGCATTGGAGATGCTGAAATGCAAGAAAGAATGCTACAAAGCAGCTACCATGATGTTATGACCGCAGGAACTTACGGGCAGCAAATTGCAGTTTATTTGCTCACCACTTTTCAAAAAAGTTTACAGACTAGTCAAACATTATTTAAATACTTACTAAATGTGGTTTTAATAAGCATTTACTTCTCAAGTCCTGCACAGTGGAATGAATTGATACTCTTCCTTAACCATACTAAAGCAAATCTATATCATTAAAACATTGCCTTAAATAAGATCTTGTGTAGAATTTATTATGCTAGGGCTACTTGCTAAGAATTGCACTCAATCACAACTTATTCTGAAAAAAATTAGAACATCTCACTTCTTATTTTACACAAACACTTTACATGTGCTGACTGCTATGGTGTTACTCTTAGAAGTATGCATGAGGAAAGCATTGCCTTTGCAGGATCACTATCTGCCTAAAGATGTAGACAGATAACTAGGGGGAATTTCAGCTGCTTGAGTGTCTTTAGGCAAGTAATGAGCTCTGAAAAGCTTGCCTAAGCATTTTACTTACTGCTCACTTTTTTATTCCACTGGGTCAACCGGCTTCATCCACATCTCAAATTAATTGTCATCTCCTTTTTCCTTTCCTTATTTTTTCGCCTCTAGTTTTACACACAGATTTTTCCAGAAAAGACCAAAAGAAATACCACATTGGTAGAATAACTCATTTCAGGATTACTCACTCATATTCCCAACAATATTTTCCAAAACATTATTTACAGCCACTGAAACCACCAAAACCATAGAAATTGTCAGCTTTCTATGCTTCAGATTTTTTATTACTTTTTCTATAGAAATTCAACTTTGGTTCAAATAATATAGCACCTCATAGTTTAGAGAAGATGCCCAGCTGTTAGCACCTTATTCTCATGAGGCAGTGCCTTAGAGAACCTTCCCTCTGATTTCAGCATTTGACAGCAGAGTGCTCTAAGAAGCCTCAGGGTAGGATTTGCACACTCTGCAACACAGGAGAATCAGCATCCTTTTAAGAATTTTCTAGCTGATTTCAGGTGAGAAAAGATTGGTGTTAGGGCCAAAGCATCCACAAAGCCTTCCTTTCCAACTCCAGAAAGGAGCTGGTTCTTTGCATTGTTTCTGCACTCCCAATCCAGGCATTTATGCCAGGCTTCTCTTCATAGGGTTCAATTATGTTAATTTTTTCCCCCGAAACCTGTTTTTTTCCTAAGTAAGCTATAATTTCTCTGCTGCAGCTTCAGCAGCTTCTTTTTCTGGCCTTATATCTGAAAGAGATCTAATAACTTGTACTAAAATCTGTCTCCGGTTGCCTTTGGAAAGGTTCTGAATAAGTTTAATGGTAGTGGTACAGAAAACTGCAGCGTGGGTACATGATGGAGAGTTCTCTATTGCTCCTACACATGGAACTTGACACAGAACTCATGGGCCAGCTCAGAAACTGCCAGCAAAAACGGGCAACTGAGCATTTCAGGGACATGGTGCATCAAGGTTATACGTCCTAGGGAACAAATAGGATTATCCAGAAAATTCCTCCATCTCCTTTTAGCTTTGCAGGGAGACCCACCTTGTACAGAATTCCTATTTCTAGAGTAAAAATAGAAAGGAGTGGAAACAATTTAAGATGTGTGACAGAAATCTAGCCTACTCTGCAGGCAATCCCCATGGCTCACAGCTTGGATTCCTGTTGAAAGAACTCTTCTGGTGGAGAAGCAGCCTGTGCTGAATTGCTACCCTGCTGCAGTTAGACTGCTTCTGGAAATTTAGCTTGCTTTAGGTATTTCCATGTTACTCTGCAGCGTGTAGGGCAGTGTCAGAGAATTTCATTGCAGCCCAAGTAGATGGAAGGCTAAATGTTTCTATCAAAACCAGTTGCTAATATTTTTAAAAATACTATATATATATTAAATATAACTTTCTGTTTACTATATTGCATTTTCATGACTCAGTGACAAGAACAGCAGCCTGGTTTATGACTACCTCTCCTTCAACAGTTTCTTTCTGCACTCCTGTACTACATAAAGGTACTGATACAAATGCCAGTCTATCTAATATGCATTTTGAGATAAGTCATGCATAAGAATGCACAAAGCCATTTTATTCTGAACATATTGCTTTCAAAATGCTCTTAGTGCAAGAAGGAAAAATTGTTTCATTAAGTAGTTTATAGTAATTTTTTCTTCATGTTAATAACACAGGAACATTAGAAGGACAGCAGCACAATCTAGCTGAAATAGAAAATTTATCTATTGCAAATTTTCTCAAAACCCCATAGTCTTCCATTTAACGCCCTGTTTCTAATCCTGCCTAGAAAATAAGAAATCTCAGAGAAATCTGTGATTATCTCTTGCTATCAACCTTTAAAGAGTAAAATGACATCACTCAGAATTTGGTAGGAACACAGAAGGAATCAACAGGGTGCTGTTGTCTCACACATGCCAAACATGAACCTCTGTTTCAGTGCTAAAGACTGCAGAGAGACTTTCAGTGTCAGCCAATGTTTGAGGCAAAATTAGGATGTAATCAGCAAAATGAGATAAATTGCAAATGTGCTAAATTCAATAGGAGTAAACAGAAAACTCTTTTGAAATTATGCAATATATTAAAAAACAGAGTTATTGCTTTTAAAACACAGAGAGACAAATCCTTCTAACTTCTTTTCTACTGGTTTCTCTTTCTACAAAGACAGAATGTGCAGTTGCTCAGTTTCCTGAGAATTACTTTAAATATGCACACTGGAAATTTGGGTAAAAACTGAAAGAAAGTATCTGGCAAAGACAAAAGTATTCTTTTCCTGACGGTAGAGGCAGAACTCTAAGAAAAACATAAGGCAGAACAAGCAAAGAAATGGGCAGAGGGCGTTTCAAAAAACTTTGCTCTTTGTACTCAGATAAATCTTCCTGTGAACCCCAGAATTGTTAATATCATGTTATCTGGTATGACTAACATTTTGATTAATGTCAAATTACAGTGTCTTGAAATTAATCTCTTCCACATAGTTTGTAAGGTGAAGATTTCAGCCATTTTTGGCAAGCTAGACAAAACAAAACAAAGATTATATTCCTAAAAATAATAAGAAAGAGCTGTGCCTGTTAGGTGAGAAACAACAAATACAATAATCACTAGTGTTCAACAGATGCTACAAGTGTAGAACAAACAGCTTTTGAAGCAAGGATCAGGGGGCATGCAGCATTCCATCTGCCAGCACGACAGGCTCTTTGCTTTCCAGTCACAATGTCAGTGAATATTGAGCTGGGACAGAGAAGCAGATCAAATGTAATGAGAGACAATGTTTACTTGCTGAAATGGTAAATATTATTCTATTACCGCTGCTCAACTGCCTGTTAAAATTTCAGGGACTGTTCTAAATGACCTGGGGGTTTGCAAACAAAACAAAATGCCATTTATCCACATAAGGCAGGCTGCAGCTGCATCAGGAAATCCATTTGCCAGAGGTATTACCGCAAGCAATTTTGAATAATAATAGAATGCCAGCACAGACTATATTGGGCCTGGAGGGAAGAATCATTTATTGAGCTTCATATATCTCTTACAAAACTCTTTGTCAAGTCTTTCATAAATCCTGTTCAAAATATACATTGTCCAACATTTTTTCACTGTACCACATCAGACACCCTATTATTTGAAATACCAGTTGTGCCTCTGGGTAATCTTTTCCCTCAAAAATTACTCTTTTTTCATTTAATTTTTCCATGACAATATTTAATATAATTCAAATAATATGTAGGAAATACACATTTTATAAGTCTATATAATTTTTAGATTAAGAAGAATATCTAGTTCAGAAATGCTGAACAGTTTGAAAAACAACTAAAATTCTTAACAACTGTTAAGCTATAACAATTTAATTGATTTTTTCTTTACTTGATGACATTAAAGAATTTAAACTTGTCGTTGATGCAAGCCCCTCCCTTAACATATTGAAAAAAATTAAGATTACAAATCTACTAGAAAAAAGCTGCAAATGCCAATGATTAAAAGTAATTTAATAGAATTTACAAGATTCATGGGAAAAACGTCTGAATCTCACAATTATAGAAAAAGGAATCACAAGGTTTAATTTTGCAAATTCATATAGGATTTTAGCAGAGTTTTTGCTTTATCATTAGAATTTTATTGCACCTAACAACAGTGGAAATAAAGTTATAGTTTAGAAGCATACACCGGGCTTTAAAGATGTGTACTGAATTAAGAATGACTCTTTCTACTGCTTTGCAACTCTTCTGCCTAAGAAACACTTGCAGGATTTTGTGCATCTTTCAAAGAGCGAAAAGCATCTCCTATCTCATTTCTGCACTTCTTGATAATCGAGGTACAGCTGCTCAAAGCACCCTTGCCAGCTCATTTTCACAGCAGGTAGGCACAGACTGCAGCCATCACGAGTCACCCAGGTGTGAGTTTTCTTGGGGCTCCAGTGCCAACCAATATAAAAGCAATAAAAGGGGTTTAGGGCACTCTCAGTCCCTACTGTGACAATGACCTGCTGTTTGTTTCCGAATTAGTGAATTCTTATTAATATTCCTTAATCTGAAAAGCACTGCAAACAAGATTTGCCTTTTTTTGAAAGGAAATACTAACAGGATGAAACCCTTTCCTGTATCGACATGGAATTGCAATTTTGAGGAAACTCTTCACAATATTCATGTTTTGGCAGGTTTGCGCAAGAAGACTCTTGAAATCTAGACAGTTTTTACAGATCTTGACAAAAACATGCATTATTCATTTGGATTAGCAGATACAAAGTTTAAGAGACAGGTCTACACTGCTCAATAGCATAGGCATCCTACATCTTTTGCCATGTCAAGGATTTTGTTGTCATCTCCACAGCAAAAAACACCCTTGGGGTTTTGCAGTAGTGACAGAGCAGAGACTAGGAAAACAAGGCTTTGCAGATCTCTGAGGTTACTCGTTGCAACAGAAGACAGAAAATTTTGCTGCTGATACACGCATATTCAGGTAACGAGAAAAGTGTGAAGAACACACACTATCTGCAGAGGAGCTTGAACAAATGGCCTTGGTGAATTTCAAACACTGCATTAGGAAGGACGAGAAGTGGAAATAATGCATTCACAGGAACTGCCGTTCAAGTATTTTTCCACTTGATTTATTTATATAATTTTTGATAGCAACAAATGCTGAGGATCTGCTGCAGCGATGGCTCTCAGACACACTTTGCAGCACACACTGCAGGCACTCAGCACTCTGGGGGTGAGTGTTCCCTCTGCTCCAGAGGTCATCAGCATAGCTCCAAATAAGAAAGGATTTACAAACACCACTGAAGAAAGGCCTAAATTAAGCTGTCACTGCCTTACAAACTGCATTGCAATAATGGACAAATACCTGAGGACCCTCCTTGAAAAAAATATCATGGCAGTATATTGGAGTTCCTTTTTTATCTTTTAGATATATCTGTCACATTGTATTCTGGATTTGCTTCGTGAAATATTGAATGTGAAATAGATGGGCTGTATCTTCCCTGGTCATAATCTGAATAAGAATTACAGACCTTCAAATCAGATGTCTAATGGACTCCTTAATATACTCTGATATTTCACTGTCAAAATTATAGTGAAAACAGGAGAAACGAAGCACCATCAATCTTTTTTGACAGAAAACGCCACGAGAAAGATTAAAATTAACTGTGTTTTGAAGAGCATCATATCAAAATTCTCCCTGAATGCATAATTTGAGATATGCAGCTGTTTTCATTTAGCTTGAAATGAGGCACAAACAGCTTTGTGCAGAGAAAATAAAGAGTCTTGCATTCTATAGGCTCATTTCTTCAGCAAGATTGGTAGATCTTTAACCTGAGGTAGCAATACCCTGACTGTCCATCATCACGAGTAAAATAAGTTATCTGTGCTGAGGTGTTCAGTTATTTTTCTACTGGAAAACATTGTTTTCTGCTGAAGTATGAAATAGTTACAATTTGTGGTAGAGGCAGAACTATTTGTAACTACTTCTAAAAGTTTGAGTGCCTGTTTAACACATTTCTTTTGATCTATTTTGCTTACAAAACAGAAACAGTAATGTACATTACTAAAATGGAAAAGAAGATACAAAAAGGAAGATAGTAATTATTCATTTCACTTAAGGAAAGTGAATGAAAGAACTACTTTAACAGAAATTCTCTGATTTCTGTGCCCTTCGTGAAGGTCATGAAAAAACTTTTAGTGAGAAGCTTTATCAGTGGAAGAAAAATAAAAAGGGAAGAAAGCCCTGAGGTGAGGCTTTGTGAGCAGCAAGCAGGATGCAGCACCAGGGCAATGATGTGTCCAGAAGCACTTCACATTTGGCATTTTGCATCCAAGGCAGGGAGAATGGCAGAGCCAGAATCAGCATTCACAGGTGTGACACAGTGAACAAACCTCTGCAGCCAAAGGGCAGGCCTTGAAAATACTGCTTCTGAAGGACAGCTTGGAGTATTTTGGCAAAATTCTTCTTCTGACAAGCCTTGCCCTGAGCAGAGTTAAAGCCTCCTCTGCACTAGCTGAGTGGATTAACAGGAGTTTTAGGATCAGGTGATAACTGCAGTAATGCCACTTGAGTTACAAAGGACGAAATCTAAACAGAAAGCAGGAGCAATACAAACAGATGGAATTAGAGTGGCTTATTTGCAATGCTGAATGCAGTCACAAAGCCAAGCAGGGAAACATGCAAGTTCTGACGTATGATAAATGGTTATTGAGTGAATACAGAAAATAAAAAGGAACTCCAGAAATATGTATGAGGAATTCACAAATTTGTAAGTCTTCAGAGTCCAACACAATGACCTTGTAAGACAGTTGATACTGCACAAGAATTTTCAGATATTGTTTCCATATTTCTTAAGAAGCTTTAGAATCTCTAAAGATGCAGTGTTTTAATAAAGCATTGGAAAGTGACAGTGGCGACCTTAATGTTGAAAAGGAATAGTATGCAAGGGCTTAATCTAGCGGTTTTTTCTGTCTCTTTTTTCCTGTTTATGAAGTAATTTCTTCAGAGTAATGAATTAACCTTTAGTCTTAGTGACAGTGCTTGTGACTCACTCTGCTCTTAACCCTCCTGTTTAGAGGAAGCTCAGTTATGATCCCACTAAAAAGCCAAGTGTTTCTGCAGAGCACACAGAGCTGTCATTTCTGTTGTTATTTTGCAGTGGACAGGCTGCAGATGAAGCTGAGGCAGTTTCCCAGTTGGGGGGTGAGGTCAGGGTGGTCCAGGTCCTGTCCCTGCCCACAGCAGCAAGAACTGCCGTTCTCTGCAGGACCTGGCAGGGAGCTGCTGCAGCTCCATCTGCACACTGCATAGATCAACTTTACAGCTTCCAGAAAATTCTGAAGCCTGTACATGGACAGTTTTACAACACGCAGAGGCCAAAGGGGATAAGTAAATGAGGGGAAGAGAAGGAGGCCACTGGGACACATTCATAGCAACCACTGCATAACACGAAATCCGATTTTATGGAGTGACATTAAGATGAAGTCGTGTAATTTGATGTTTGTGCTTCTTCCCCTGCCAGTAGTCTTTAAATATTTGCCATACATAACAGAGACGTACATTGACTCATTGAACCAAACTCACAACTAGGGGATTAATTTGTATTACTATGTAATAATATATATTACACAACTACACATTAATCCCACACACAATTTTACCATGCACTCAGTATGGCTTCTGATAAGGACTTAAATAAAGATTAAGTTCTCGTCAAAAGTCCACCAATGCCTGTGTTGTGGGAGATAAGAGTAATGATTGCTTATCAAGCACTGGAAATATATTTTACACAGTACTACTTGAATAAATTTAATAAATTCAATAAATTTTTAAAAGCCAAAGCTAATTTGCATAGAAGCGTATCATCATATCTGTGTACAAACAAAATTATATTGGCACATTGAAGGGGTAAGGATACTGGCAAATAAGAGTGTATATTCACACCTAAGAGACAAACACAAAGACTATGTATGCATGTATAGGTTTTATATAAATAGTGTATATACATTTGCATATGTGTGCATCTTCAACAGAGTATTATGTCTATTTTTACACAGACAATCAGCCAGATCAGAAAGAAAGGATTTTACCATTTTTTTCCTCTTCTGAGCAATTATATTCCAATGGAATGTAATTTATATTCCATTTAAAGGTTTTACCAAATCTGTTCTAATTCTAGAATACTCTTCCTGAAAGCTGACAACATCAGCAAATACCAGTAGCAGATAAAAACCTATATTTTCCTCAAACAGAAATTAGATTTTTAAAAGGAAAAGGTAAATAAGGTAAATGTTCTATCTTTTTCACTAGAAGTTGCCAACAGGCTTGAAGCAAAACAGAACTTTCCTTGGCAGGTCCCCAGGCTGGGAGGGGATGACCCACGACCAACGTGGCCAAGTTTTGAGCACTGTTTTGAGCAGTAACGAAGAGGTCACTTTGCTCAGGGTTAGTAGACAGTGTGGAGTTTCAAAGGTTTAGCTCCTTTATCATCCAGCTGTTACGATGTAGGGGAAAAGCATGTTGTATTCCACTTCTACCGAGCCGGAAAGTGCGGTGTTAAATACACAACCTCTACGATGGTATGGCAAAGACCCCTTATTGCAAAAACCCAGGGTTCTTAAACTGTTAGTTTGTTATGAGTTTACATAAACTGTTAGTTTGTTATGAGTTTACATACTTGTGAGGCATATCAAATGTTCTTAACCAGCAACCATAGACCATGATAGGAACAGCATCAGGTGTAACCAACCCTGAGCCCCACAGTGTGAGCACTTCTTGGTTCTAATCATTGTTTTACAATTATGTAACTTGTTTTTCACCTCTAGTTTAGTTGAGTCATTCCCTGAATGCTGTTCTAGTTAGCCAAAGTAACAGAAGTGAGCAAAGATTTTGCAAGGGCAACAAAGCCCTCACTTCACTGGGTCTTTCTGCTCCACAGCAGGCAGGTGCACACTTGGAGAGCTTTGTCCAAGTGGCAAACATTTGAGCTGCTGATTACACAGCTGCTTTTCAGTTTGTAAACACGGCTGGCCAGTGCTGCTAGCAACTTTGGTCACCATTTAAAAATCCTTATAAAAAGACTCATTAATATGCCCAGATGAAAATGTATAACCCAGGACCAACATAAACATAGCAGATAATGATTTAATAAAGAGTTTCCAAACACCCACACCACCACTGCCAGCTCATCCCTCAGGATAAAAGGGAAAGTGGGATATTAGCTAAAATGAAAAGAATTGGCCCAGCTGTTCTTGCCATTCAATTCTTAATGCCCATAAAAATACGAGAATTGTGTCAGTATATTATCAGTTATGAAATTAATTTTAAACTTTTTAAAAAAAATTTAATTGTGCATCTAACCTTCCAAAAGCCAGCTCATTATTTTCTAAATGGGCATATTTTTCCTTAAATTAATGGAACCCTTACCACTGGCATCAAAATGGGACGATCTAGACCAATATGCTGAAAACTATTATTACAGAAGTATTCACACAAAATGCTAGGCTTTGCATAATGTATTTTACCCAGATGGAAGGCTACTGGGAAAATATCAGGAAAAATGTGACACACTCAAATACACAACTACTAAGAAACAATTGTAAAAGTGGGGAAAATTTTAGTAAATGTTTCCCTGATTCTCTTATACCACAACTTCAAATATTAGTTCAAACTAAACTGCTTATATAGAATATTCAATTTTCACCTTTATTTACTAAGTCTAAGGAAAAGATGTAAAGTAGATATTCATTCGTTAAGTCAAGACATTCAGTAGAAAGGTCATGGGCATGGCAAAGAAAATTTTCCTCTTCAGCATTGCCAGTATTTCTTTTATGTCTACAGAGTAAAAGATATTCAAGGTAATGAATATCTGCCTGAGATTAACAGCTTAGTTTTGTGGCTCTCACTAAAGCAAACAAGCAAAACTCAAAACTAAATCAAACATACTTTTATGTACTCTGTGCAATTATTAATTGTGTGTGTGTATATCTCTTACTGGTAATCCAAAAAACAAACAAACAAACAAAAAAAAAAAAAACCAAACCTTCAAGGAATACCCTACATTTCTTGTCAGATAACTAAGGCAAGACTTGCATACCTACAAGTCCAAATACTGCCCATTAAACATACCATGTTCCATCTGTTGAGTTTAATCAATTTGTTAACATCTCTTTAAGCACCTCACTTTCAAGAGGCAATTGTGTCATTCTTCTCAAGCAGAACATTAAAGAGGTTTTTGAAACTACTGCTTTCTAAAATGAACATCAATAAAAAGGTCACTGTCAGTTGGGATGCTGAATCCTAAACCAATACTCATTTAATCACCAATTTAGTAGGATGATACACCATTATGAGTTTACTTGTATAGATACACTTTGTACTTCTTGATGCCTTTTATGCCATTGCTCTGTATATTCACAGTACGTGAACATACAGTCTGGGTAACACAGGACACAGATACACGGTGAAATTGAAAAGAATATCACTAGTGGTCATATTTTTATTTTATAGAGACACTGATGTTGAAAAGATATTAATATACTGAACATCTGTGGAAGATCTGTGGATCCACTCATCCTATTGTTCTAAAGGGAGCTTTATCCCTGATTTATGATTTCTTTTTTAAACAAGGCTTGTAAATATGCATAACAAAACAAAGAAGAATTCAGCGTCTTTATAGCAGCAGAAGTACAATTAGAAATAGATTTATCATTGAGAGATAGAATGAGACTTTTATAAATATTTTTCAAATTTCAGAGCTTTCATGGCTGTGCAGAGAACAGTTTTGCTTCAAAACATATTCCCAAGACCTTCAAGAGCTATAGATGCTTTTATAGCTACAGCTGCTTTAAAAAGATAAGAGATGCTTTGAAAAGCTATAGATATCCTTTTTAATAGATGCTACTTAATTGAACATAATCTTAAAAATAGTTTGAAATCTTTTAGAAAAAAGCCAAGAAACCCAAGCATATACTCTTTACAGCAATTAGTAAAAATAAAAAAACCCCAAACAACAACACTATAACCCCTAAAAATTTCAAGATGGAAGAAAATCTGCATAATTGTAAATCTAAGCTATTTTAAGTTTTGATCTCCAGAAGAAACAAAATTATTTTGCCAAGTCATAAGGCACCAAAGAATTCCCATCCTAGCATGTCAACGATGAAATCAGATCAATAAAATATCTGAAACAGGTATTAGCACTCAGCAGTATAGATATATAATATATATAGCACACTATATAGTAGATATAGACTCTTTTAATAAGAGTATAAGAAAAAGTAAAATCCATTGATTTAATAATATGCCTTTAACACTGGTCAGCCCAATCTCTGAGTACACAGAACCCCTCATCGCTAAGCTGTAGTTGAAGATATTTATATGCATTAGAATATTCTGAGATTTATTAAAATAGCATATTAACTTGTCGATTTTTTCCTTGGAAAAAAAAGCAAGACAAATTAAGGTTTCTATTTTATACCCCTAATGACTAATGGAATAAGACTCTAAGTACTTCAGTGTGTTCACAGTTATTCATACATCTGCTTTTGCTTGAGCAAAGACACACATCAGTAAGAGGCAAGGCTATCAATTTGGCCCAGAAAGAACTACATCCTATATTCCTTAAGAATCAGGTAGAAACACTCTTCTAAATTAATTATTCCCTTTGATTTTCCAAGGGCTGCTCTTGATAAAAACACGGCAATTCCATAAAGAGAAAGGGCCATGGTTTAAGTCAAAATCCTACTTATAGCATCAGCTTTCAAAATAAAACGTAAGAAGGTATTTTCCGAGTTAAAAGTAAGTTCTTTTAAGGATTCAAGTTCTTTAAAGTTACAATGGATAAAACTTTGGAAAGGAAAAGTATGATATTAGAAATGGTCCTTGCTATTACCTCCAACTAAAATAGGAGACATAATTTCTGAGAGCTGTTGGGAATTATGGCTTCTCCCAGAACTGTTTGTAAATAGCATTGCCCTACACAGCTATCAATGGTAAATATGCCTGTGGCTAACTTATGAAACACACTGAATAATGACTGTAAATAGGCATTTTAAGCCTCACTTAAGTAGTACTGTAATGACAAATTGTGTGAGTGTATCTGGCATTACATCTTTGACCTTTGAAAATTTGTTCCAGCAAGCTATTTAAAATGTAGATTACCTGAGGCCAGATGACATCATTAATTTTAACCTGCTTACTGATATCAGCAGGGTTAAGCTTAAATCCAGGTGTTCATGATTGAATTACTTTCCCTCAGGAATATATAAAGTTTTGCATACTTCATGTTTTGATAATTGATTATAAATTCCTGAAGTGAGAACTGCAGATGGATCTGAACATTGCCCAGTGAGGTGAAAGTCTCATCCTGTGTGAATATTCACCTTTTATTCTGTAGTTTTCTAATAAAATTGAGTAACAATGTAAATTAATAGCAAAAGCAAATTGGAGAAAAATCACTACTGTCTTCCCTCGATAAACAAAACAGTATTTACCATGACAATAGGTAAAATACCTTTCATTAGCCTAAAAATCATTCTAGCATTCTAGGAGAAATTAATGACTTTCAAGATGAAGCAAATATTTTGAATTTGAGTTGCTGACTCTCAGAGGACTTCAAAGAGGTTCAAAGATACTTTAAGAAAATTAATGGGAGCTAAGAGATAAGCAGGCAGATTGGAAGCCAAGAAAAATCAGCTTTACCCTAGACACTGAATAATAAGCAGGAAAATAATTAAATAAAAACCCCAGAGATCGTTGTGTTAAAATAAAGCAAAATATCTTTTCCCCCTCCCCCCAATTTATAAATATTGCTAGATAAAGGACAGGCATTGTTTTGCATAAAGCAAGACAAATGAGCCTTGCTGAGAAGGCAGTGCTGTTCACAAGAGTAACTTCAGTAAGTAAGTAGTGCTACTTCAGAAGATGCTACTGCTAAAGTCTCTGACATATTGCATACTGCATATGTATTTAATGCAGAAGGCACTGCTGTAAAATCATGTGGTGCTCCACACTGTCCAGTTTTTACATATGGGAAAAAAAAAAATCACTTTCCCCTTTCTTTTGCCCAATAAATCTAGCATGATCCAGTCACATTCTACATGACAGCAGCTACACCCTATCAGGTATAACATCACCAAATTCAGGTATTGGCCTTTTCTCCAGCACAGATTTGGGATGCAAAGGAGTAGGTTATCATCACCACTGCTGTTCTCTGCCAGCAAACTCCAGCTCTAACTTGCAGGGTTATCAGGGAAACTTGCCAGTGTGCTCTCTATGGGGACATCATCAGCCCACAGTCCAGTCCGGCTGTGTTCCATGGGCTTCTCATTCAGCTCCTCAGGGCTTCAGGTATTCTCTGCTGCTAGAGAAGAAAACAAATGCACTTCTCAGCTCCCAAGCAAGCTAGTACAAGGACACCTACTTGGTAAAAGCTTCAGTAATGCATAGCTGCATTCACTGCAAGACTTGGTTCAAAAGTAGGGAAACACATTGAGTACATCCATTCCTGAAGCACCTTTGGATTTATTATTCTCCAGTATTTATCTTCAGTGCTCCAGGATCAAGACTTCACCTCTGTGTTCTCGAGGGACCTATTTCCTGGGTGTGCTGTACACCTGCTGTAGCTTTTGGACCACAAGATCAGATATTTTTTCACTTCATTTCTTTCCTCAATTAAGCTAATAGCAAGTTTTGCTTGGAACTGCTGGCACAAGGTATAATTACAATGACAAAACAATTTTAGAAAGTTGCTGTAGCTGTATTGTATGTGGTTAGCAAATTAGTTATCTCACAAATCAGACTGCCCATCAAGTACTGGAATTTCTGGATTGTCTGCAGTAATTACCATTTTTTTCTTGCGGCAATTTTTTCCAAATATAAAAATTTATCACTTGTATAGCAATTATTAACATCAGGGGTTACTTATGTGCATTTTCTCCTGATTTATCATAGGAAATGAGTAGTGAAAGTGTGAAAAAATTAACTACTGATAATAGCAACTATTATAGAGACCATACAATCTTTCACTGTCTGTTTTAAGCAAGGACAGAAAGATTCTGTGGGACACTGTTAATTCTTTCTTGTGAATGTTGCATGTTTAGCTGGTCAATAACACTTTCACAAAAGTACAATAATCCAAAGGAAACATCTGTGTTGCAAATTTTCACAGATCAAGTCTCACCTGGAACAAATTAAAATTGTTAACAGCTTTCCAGTGTAATCAGTATTTTGTCCTTTCACTGTCTGAAATTCTGCAGACTGGGCTGCTCAGTTCTTTCCCATCAGTTCTGGATACAGCTGTAGTGCCAAGCAGGTTCACTTATGAAAGGCTGTCCTTATCCTAAACCTAAATCTCATGAATTTGTTACAGACAGCATGAAATCCTTGTTAGACTTTTAAACCTGTTCAGCATTTGTGAGCAGAGGATTCAGAGAAAGATCCTTTTTGATATTCAGCCTGTATTATTATATAGATAAACAGATTCTACGTTTGCCTCAAGATGCAGCAAATAGATGTGGCTAAAGAGTTACGCTATGGAAGTCCCTTTCCAGCAGCATATTCAGGATTTAATCAATGGGGAGAATACTAAAATCTGAGCCAATTTTAGGGCCCATTTTTGCCAAAGCAGTTATCTTTTAAAGAAGAATTTGGCCATTGAAAGTTGAGAAATCATTTGCTTTTTCAACAGGAGTAGAGGGAAACCCTGAGAATGAGGACTGCTTCCTTTTTTATTTAGGGAAGAGCCTGCATGCAGAGGATACTCTTATTCATATCTATCATTGCAACAGTAAATGCAATACAGTAATCGGCACCACTCCCTCGGCAGTTTGAATTCACAGCCTTCTCAACACACTGGCAGTGTGGGCAAAGCCCTGCCTGAGGTGCTGCAGCAGTCACTGTTCGACCAACCCTCTGTGGCCACTCTCAGCCAGCTCTTCTCTGACTGCTGCCCCAGAGTCCACGTGTCTGAGCATTTTTTCCCCCCCTCAGCTCTGGTGCTAAGACACTTTCTAGTTAATGCAGCTCTGCAGCAGGCTATCAAACTGCTACCTTTTCAGCCATCTGATGGAACACAGCAGGGTTTTTCCTAGACTACAAATCCAGGATGGGTGCTGTACTTGGCATTCCTGCAATATCTGGGGGACTTTGACCTGGTTTCATTGTTCATGTTCACAGGAACCTTCTCTGTTCACTGCTTTGTTGCCTCAGTATCAGATGTGGTACATGTTTTGCAAAGAACAGATGATACAAGTGCTTACTGATTTAGCAAATCACACATTTGCAGATTTGCCCATTTGTTCATAACCACTTTCTTTCACTTTCACCACACTGCAGCTATTTTCACTTTGAAATCTTAACCTGCCTAATCTTTTTCCACCTCCATAGGAGACAGAAGATAACTGTCTCTCCATCAAAAGGCAGAAATCAATAACACCATGATATTCCAGATGGATGCATGATGACGATCTTCAAGAACATGTTAGACATAGTGATTTAACAGTGTCTCTTGTCTGGTTAATGAAATGCTTTCCTTTTTCTCCTTAGAGCTTTTCTCAGTGCCTAATAAACTACTTCTGTTCTAATTCAAGCACCCTGCTTATTTTTTTGTACACAGAGGGAGAAAAGTTTAATCCTTTCTTACCTTTCACTTATCTGAAAATTATAGTGCCAAAGTCCCAACTGCTTTTGGTCTCTAGACAAATTCAGCATCAATTCCTGCAACCTCTCCTCAGAAGAAGTAGTTATGGTTCTCAACACAGTCTGTTCTTGTCCTATTTTCTCATATTACCCATCTCTGTGTAATACAGGCAACACCTCAAGCCCTATAAAAACAGAGCAGGAGAAATAATTCAGGTGTCTTCTAAACAGTTTTGCAGCTTCTATGCAGCTTTTGCCTTTCTCAACAGCACAGCACTGTAGATACCTCTTCAGCTCTTTATCCACTGTGAATCTCAGTCCCTCTGCACAAGCCCCATCAGCCAGGTACTCCTGCTTCAACTCAGGGAGGTGAAACAAAAGAAGCTAAGCAGAAAAGTTCGTGAAATCACTTCTCTATCAAATCTCGACTGCACATATACAGATTTTTGCAACATATTAGATGTCCACTCCAGACTGTGGTCTTAGCATAGCTCTGCTTGGACAGTTTGTTCACATTGTTCTCCAGGAGACACAGCTTCATTTTAAAGTATTAATAGTGTGGCGTAGTCAAAGCACACATCTACAGACTGGAAAGACAGCTATGTGCTCTAAGTAATATACAATACACTTTGCACACACTCAGAAAGATCAATTATATTAATGTAAAAACCAGAAAGCATTCAGATATTTTGCCTTAGAACTGAATTCATAATAATAAATATTTATCTTGGAAAATGCATGTTATCAGCATGATTTTAGAAACAAACTAAAATGTAATGCAATTATTGACATTAATTACAGAGTCTGAGAAATCTTCAGAGTCCCTGACTATGGGAGGATTTCACCTGTGGAAAGAAATACAATTGCAAGTTCTCTGCCAATGTCTGTCATGGGCATCTAGACTTTTCTAAACGAAACATGTATCCCCTCCTTCTCCACAATCAAAAGGCTAGGGTGAAGCAGCTTGGCCAAGAACATGTGAAGAGTACAGACCACTTTAGAAGTGAACCAGATCTGAAACCCAGAGCACCCAGCTTCCTGGTAAAATGCTAAATAATTATGGTCTTGGAAAACAGCACACACACACAATTTTAACACCATATAATATTTACAAACATTAAGCATCTGGAAAAATCCAACTCCAGATACATTTTGACATTTCTAGAAGATTCAGCCTGGAAAAAACCCCATTCTTTACGACAGCACACTGCATCATAGTTTCCATTAAGTCTGATGAAAAAGAGCTTGTAAGAACATATCTGTGCTTCATATTATTAAAATCAATGTTTTCTTAATATTTTCATATGAAAACTCAGCATAATGGAAAATTCACTGGTTAAGAAAAAAGAATCTTTAATGACTTCAAGACAAAAAGTTTTGCTCAATTGAGGTCTCGAAAAAAAGTTTTCGGGAGCTTTAGGTCTGCACTTTTATAGTTGATGCACTTTTTAGCCTTTGAAATAGAGGGTGCATTTAAGGTTTACTGAAACACCACAGTTTGCACCAGCATCTGTTGGGAGTCCTGCAACTCACTAAGCTCACATTCTATTGTGATGGAACTCCCCAAATATTCAAGGTGGAGCACTATCTCTTCTGCAAAGAAAATGGGAAAGATAATTTTATCTGTGCCGCTTTTTACAGCACTGCTCTAGTCAGCATGGGATCCAGTGGAAAGCTGAAGACTGACTAGTTCTCTAAACTAGACCAAGATGTGTTAGCAATATGTGTTATTATCACATTCAAGAGGATATTCTGCTTTATGCATACTGTGCCTGCCATGGCTGTGTCTGCCTGTCAGCTACTAGGGCAATTACTGGGGTCACTGCTGTTTGCAGAACATCATTTTCCCTTGTCTCCTGCAGTGTCTATACATGTTTATTTCAATAAGAGTCATCAAGGATGAAAGTAAACAGCATTTTCTCTTTTATGTAGTGAAAACAGAGCCATTATAAGACTGTCATAAATCAAAGGATTTAGTAGCAAAGCAGCAGCTGGGGAAAATAGATATACACAGACAAATACTCAATTCCAAATACAAAAAGGTGGTTCTCTTACAAGTAAGGAAAATGCTGAGTTGTATTGAACTGATCAGCAGGAGTTTATATTGAATTGATCTGAATAGAAGTTTTGTGCAAATTAGAAATACTGAAAATGTTGAATGAAATGTATTGAGGTAAGTCTACAAAAGTATGTCAGTAAAATTATGCAAAATGCAACAATTATTTTTGCAGGTCTTAACACATGGAGCTCAAGGACATAAGGGAGAAACATTCTAAAGAGATTCTTTTTCTGGCCAAAGAAAACAATGATCTTTATTTCTTCCTATTTTGTAGGCACAAAATCAGGATAGATCTTGACAAACAAGCATCCCAAATTTGGTCAAGTGTAGTAGGGCTAAGGGAATACATTATGGTTTAAATGTATTGCGCTGACTAGCACAGGCATCCTTTTTAGTTTTGTTTTTCAGTCAACTGCAGAAACTATGTTAACTGAAAATGTTGCCCAAACCTGTCAGATGTCACCCAGAAGAGAGAAAAGCAAGAGAAAAGTCACTAATGCCTGTAGCCTTTTGTTTAGTCAAACAACCGAATTACTCTGAGATAAGTATCAGTGAGCCAGTCTTTGGCAATTTGTCCTTTGCATTCTCCTATTGTACCAGAAACTGTGCTAAAAATTTGGTAAAAGCTAAAAAGCCTCTCTGCACAGGGCTTCAGCTTTGCACTGATAATAGTTATTAACTCCTCAGGCTATGCAGCATTTGCCAGAATGATGCTACCACTGCCTCACTGCCTTAGATATTCAATACATGCTTCATAAGGCAACATCTGTTCTGCCCCATGGATACACCATAAATGCTTTTATACTGAGGTTTCAATATTTATAGCCTGGCTTGAAGATGCAATTAATTTCCTACTTAAAGCACAAGTATGTCTTGTTATTTCAAACTTTCTAAGTGCAGCCCCTAATACTTTTTCTTTTGAGAGAAGGACAATGGAAAAAAAAATATTGTGTGAATCAATGTAAACTAATCTGTTTGATCAACCAAAAAGGATTATAAAATATTTTTTACCATACTGATTACTAAATATTTCCATGATTGTTGATTTTTATTTCTGCAACGTAAACTAGTCCTGAAATGGTTTTCATACCAAACCCTAGATATTTCTAGGCAGTTGCTTACATACTTCCATACAAACTCCCTACTTTTAGTTTTCAGATTTTTTTCTGGATGTATTTAAGGTTGTGGTCTGTTTGAAAGGCCCCTAGGAGGAAGAGCAGAGTAATGACAAATGGAGGAAATGTTTTCACATAGCAAGCATGTTCAAAGTTTAAACTAATCAGCGTTTCCCCAACAGCAGAATACATAATGTTGCCCTTGTTAGGTTATCCTGGATATGCCAAGCTCACACTGAATATTGCATTTCAAAATAATAATTTTTAAGAAGTATTTTCTTCATACACACATCGTTATTGATTCATGAATTTCCACTGGGTTGCTTTACAGCTCACTATTTTTTATGCTTCTGCAGGCAGCAATAAGTTCAGATAATAGACAATATGCTGAACTATAGAGCTCCTGGCACTGAGCAGCTACTGTTTGAAATAGGCCATAAAACTTCAAAAGACATATAATATTCAGAATTAACTTTGTTTCATGTTTTTTCTTTTTCTGCCATTTCAACTTAAAAACAGTTTCCAAAAGCATTTCTAAAACCCACATAAAAAAGTAAAGTGCTGTTTAAATGTCCCACAAGCTGAAGGTCAATTGTGCTCACCTCCTGCCCAAAATTTTACATCTGTCTGCTCAGTTTACCCTGCACACTCAGTAGTGACAGTTTTGGAAGGTGCTGCAGTGAGGAAAAATTCAGACAGCAAACACAAATCAAGAAAATTGAAGAGCTTTAGGAAGAAAAGAATCTTAAATGTATTTCCCAAACCAGGGAGTTTCTTGCTCTCCATTTCTCTACAATTGCACACAACACACAGAAAGACAAACACATCTATCCAGCAAGCTCTGGGTGTAGGCAGACACAGGTTCATAACCACTAGAGGAATAGTTGCTATAAGTCAGGATAGGGAATTCACATGCTTGAAAATACAACACTGGCAAAGATTCATTACTTTTAAATTACACAGTGCAGCGTTTTAGGAACAAAACAGTGCACTCAATTTCATCTGCCTGAAGGCAAAACAAGAGAAGCATCACTTTGACCCTAGTTATTAATATGGTTCATTACAACAGTCATTTTCAAAATCTCTCTGTGTCTTCTGGACTGCAGGACAGGTGGTCCAAGACGGATCATGCCTTGGAAACACAAACCCACAAAGTTTGCAAATACACCATATATTTGGGAAATCTTTTTCAACATTGTAGGTTGTTTCTCAGAAGGTGACAATTTAATTGCCAAGTCCTGTATTCTTTCAATTATTTTAAGTACATGTGACTTCAGTGATAACACTGTTTGGAGCTGGATTTTAGGCATTAGTCCTTTATACACCTGTAGGCACACAACTGGTCCTGTGACTGTCTATACAGCCATATCTCAATTCTATGTGCAGAAAAACAAGCAAACACAGATCTGAAGATATGAACAGGGCTGACTCCTGGCTATTGAAACCCATCTGCATAATCATGTTCATCATCGCACTCATCATTAATGTAGTAAACACGATACATTAATTCAGCATATATTTACGTCAGTTCAGAGCTTTTAGTACCTAGATGGAAATCTAAATTATTGCCTGTCTTCCTTCTACTTCAGTAAATTCAAATGCACACGCCTTTTTCTGGAGAGGAGGAATACAAAAATGCTTTCAGGTTTACTAATCCTATACACCATAGAGTAGCAAGGATTTGCCTTAAAATAGCCAGCAAGTGGTAGCAAATTCATAACTAAGAACAGCTTGAGCTGAACACTTCCATTAGCACTGAAGAGATGTTGCTGTCTGAGGTTTTGGCCAATATTCTCTTTACTAAGCTATTAATCACCTTAGACAAATAATTATTATTTTCAATATTTATCCCATTTAAGCACTAAATATTAAAATAAGTAGATATAATGTCATAAACCTAGAGGTTTCCCCAAATACGCACAATAAGCACTTTAACTAAAAAATTTTAAAATTTCAAAATCCAAGCAATCTAAAGGTACCTCTTACTTCCAGAAACCTTAATAAACTTTACCAGTGAGGATACTCTTTATAGCACCTAATTATTTGCAAACTGTCTGAGAGGAACATTTGAGATTTTTATGAAGTGGGTCAGTGAGAGATTTGGAAATTTATATGTATTTATACGTGCATGTTCATCATATACATATAGGATATAAAAATTACAGTAATCAATAAGTTATGTAGTTTATATATTTAATAATACAAATAAAACATTTATAAAATATTGTGCTATCTTAGCAATGCAGTACTTAATATGTAAAGACTTAAAAAATTGCTAAGACATTAGAAAAACATTTGGAAATTCTTTGAGTGACCTAAGCTAGTAGTAGAGCCATAGGTCACCTTTAGAGTCTTGGGTCATGTCATTACCTCAGGATGGTTTAAAGTGGTTTTAGAGGTGTCTCAGCTGGGACTGTGCTTCACATTCACCTGCCGCCTTTGTTATTTCAGTGGCCATTCAGTTGGCTGGCTGCAAAACTGACACTGAAAACAAGTCATAAATGGTGGGAGAATGGATGAGAGTCTGCTTCTGTTCATAGAGCATCACTGCTTATGCTGATGGACAGGAAGTAAGAAGAAAGTAAACTTTTGAAAAGCACTTCAAAGTTTTTGAGGATGTCAGTGAAGCCATTCTTCCTGCCTTAAAGAACTTGCCTTTTCTTGAGAGAGATTTTAGTGCTGTATCATTCCACTTCCCTCGCTTTAGTACCAACAGTAAATCCAACATTATGCATTGTTAACACAGCAATTACACTTTCCACTTCATAAAGCAGCCTGTCGTCATCTGGAGCTGTGTGCCATCTGGAGGGCCAGCTGACAGCATGGTCACCTGGGAGCAGCGCAAAGCGAGCTCCGATCGCACAGTGCAGCACACAGGCAGAGAACAAACGCTGTCAAACCCTTCACAGAGCCTGGGATTGGAAACAAATTTTGTCAATTAAAATATAACTAGGAATGCTCATTCATTTAAAACAAGAAATGAATTATTCATTCTCTGAACATTCCTTCCTCCAGACTCTTTGTCTCTTCTCATCTAGAATGGTTAGAAGCAGCCCCAGCTCCTAAGTGAAAGACTGCCTTGTGCATAGTTATTCTTTTGGTATTCATGGTGGAAAATAAGATTTTCGAAATGACCTGCATAATTTAGGAACAGAAACCACATCTGAAATTGAAACAGGCACGCAGAGCCTGGAAGGATTATGTATTCTGGATTGTTCTGTTCCTTGTCAAAAACAGTTCTGGGAAATAATAATGCATCCAGAAAGTTACGCCCTGCCTTGAATCCCTCCCCAGGCTTGGCAGTCTTCACGTCATTACCAAAAATTAACACACTGAGAAGTTTTGAAACCTGCCATAAGACAATTTGACATTTCTGTATTTTTTAATAACTGCAAGAAAAATTATCATCATAGCTACTTCCCAGTAGGATAAATCAATTAGTAACTAAAAATACAAAATCAGATTCAGAATTTATCAACTGATGCTTCTGTGGAACCCACACACTCTGCAGCATCAGCTGTTATTATGCATGTTCTGGTAAAGAAACTCAATTTCTCTGCATATGCTTCAGCTGACAATATAGCTTCTTTTATGTCCTCCTATACAAGTTCTGCATAAGACTAAAAAAAATTCCACTGTGAATAGATTTCAACTGGCAAATTCTCTGATGTGTGAAGAAAACATTGTTCAACCTTAGGTTGCCCCTAGTTCAGAACAAAATTTATACTTGAGATTTTTTAAAATGATGCTATAACTGCATCTCATCAGAGCAAGCAGAGAAATTTGTTATGACACTCTTGCACGATGCCATTGGAGATTTATGCCTTCTCTAAAAGCCATTACAGCATAGGAACAATCATCTTATTAACCAGTGAAGAGACTTGAGTACTCCAACAAATGATCTTGGAGCCACCAAAGTGACTTAGTTCAAACCATAACTGCTCCTATACCTTAACAGTTGCTCTCTGTACTGCGTAAGTACTGTTTGTACTTATAAAATAGTTGTGCACAATGAATTTTTGCCCCAGACCTCTTCTAACTGATTAACATGAATAAAATTGCTCTTACTTTTCACGCTTTACTGCAGACCATGTAATTATTTTATTCATCCCAGTAGGTTCTGGCCTCTTCTAAAGGCCTGCAAAATAACTCAGACTGTGCAGCTTAAACAAATACCAGGAACTATCACTCCAAATTAAGTACTTGTGAAAAGACTTCAGAACCAGGAAGGTTGGAGTCACGTTACAGAGAGAGCTCTGTGCTGGGACAGGAATAGTGCAATATTAAATTGAGATGAACATAAATGAAGTGGCAGAGGCTTACCTAGTAAAAATAAACCACCAAAAAGAAACCAACCTATGGTAATAACAGCTTTGTCTGCATACTTGCAGCTTCATTAGGAATTTTGTGAGCACGACAATATTGCTCATGATTTACGGTTTCCCCTAGGGAGCAGAAATTAAAGATCATCATCATTTCGCCAGTGTCATCCACATGTGCAGATAATTCTCTTGGCTGAAGGGATAGTTGTTCCTGCAGAAATCACTGCAGCAGTCTCACATAAGGCAGTCTGCTGACATCTTGCACAGTGAGATGCCCTAAGCACAACTTCTTTTTCAGCCCTAAGCTCTTAGACCCCAAGGCCAAGAAAGAGAGGAGACCTCCACCTCTTATACACAACAGCCCTAAAACACAAGCTTGCACTGCTTTCAAGGAAGAATATTTCGACCTTTGCAAAGCTGCGTGAATAAAGTCTCTGCAAAATGACTTAATTTCTTAGCATATGGATTTCCTTTCCTGGCATGCTTCTGTGATTCAAATTCCTTTAAAAATCCCAACAAAAAACCAACCACCCCCAAAAAACCCAAACTAACAAACCCACACTATGTAAAAGTAACAGAGCTGTGTCAAGGGAGGTTTGGATCACCTATCATGAAAAAGATCTTTTCCCAGAGTGGTTGGGCACTGGAACAAGCTCCACAGGGAAGAGCAGCACCAAGTCTGCCAGAGCTGAAGAAGCCTTTGGACAACACTCAGGTGTATGGTGGGATTCTTGGGGCTGTCCTGTGCAGGGCCAGGAGCTAGACTTCTATGATCCTTGTTCTTCCTTCCAACTCAGGATATTCTATGATTCATCTCATCACCAGTCCTGTTCTTCAGTCTGCCTTCTATCATTTGCACAAATAATCACTTTTATAACCTGCTGGAAGCGAGCTGAGGACTGCAGCACACTCTGCCTGACACATCCATGGCTGATTGCTCTTGGAGACAGCCCTAGAGAGCTATAGGGTCCTCTGCTCTGAGGCCCCAGTGTTATACCAAGAGCTTGTTTTAAGAGCAAGAAATTTTCATTTAAGCAGAAATCTTCCTGCTCAATGACTCCCTGGAATACTAGAGGTGCTAGCTGAATCTTTTTAACCTGGTGTTTTCTCCAAGAAAGACTGCTCAATCTGTTGTATAGGGGGAAAAAGAGGACCACTGTAAGAAAGAGTGAATAGATTGTGATTGTTCTGGTCTTTTTGAGGTTTTTTTTCGTTAAGGAGTTTATAGAAGCATGAGATGAATACTTTTTGTATTAACATGTCACAAGAGTCTCAACTCTAAGGCAATGTTCAGAAAACATTCTGTTATAGTGCGATAGAAAATAAACAGGGATTAAAATTTAGAAACCTCAGTCTTCCAATATATTCATTAATACTGACATTTCCCATAGTATTTGTTCCACCGGAACAGGGCTTGCTTTACCAATAAATAGCTTTTATGTTCCTAATCTTTCTTTGGCACCACAATCAAGACAAGCAAGTGTGGTTAGTTATTACAAACAGAGAGGACTGCAGTCTTTGGCAGAAAGTAATAATTATATTAAACATTTGCTCAATATTCAAATCAGGAATAAAGTACATGACAGCAAGGCAAGTATCAAGGAAGCATGAAATAACAGTTGAAGTTCTAAAAAAATTCCATATAAGTTATTGGTATCTGACCTCCCACTGAATGACTGAAAAATCTAAATTGTCCGTTGACCTTGGCTGGTCTGGGCACAGACATATTAAGAATACCAGCATAAGTTAGGTTTGGTGAATTTTTAATTTTTGGTGAATTTTCTTAGATTACTTTTTATATTGTAAATTAAGTCTTTCCAAAGCAGAGTACCACAGGAAAATCACATTACAGCCAGGTCCACAAATTCTATTAATTAGGGCAGTTATTGATTTACATTAATAGTCTCTTTTCAGAGAAATAACTGTTGTTAGGATAATGGATGAAAACAGCCTTAAATTACACTGAAGGTTTTTTAAATAGAGCTGTTATTTGCCATAGTAATTAAATTTTAAAGAAAAACACGCTACATTTTACAACAACTAGATGGCACTGTCCAAATAAACTGTTCTATTCATGCTCATTTATCTGCTCAGACTGAGACTTCTGTTTAAGCAATTAGTTATATTTAGAATAATTGCCAATCTTCATGAGAAGAATTTAAAATAGGGAGTTTTTTTTTTAATTGAAAAGAGATCCTTTGCTAAAACAAAGCCTCAAAAAACTTTCTCCAATTTCAAGTTTTGACAGAAACTCCAGCCTGACAGAACTCAATGGCAAAACTCCCTGGTGACTTGGGCAAATACAGGGTTTGATTCATGATGCCAGCATTCATTAGTGGGATTATATAAGTTTCTCCTAAATTTAGCTTCTTTTATTCTCTCTCCTCACCATACTAACACACATAAACAATTATAATATCCAGAGAAAGGAAATTATTTATATAGTCCACAGTATAGTGGAGTCTGATCATGTTCTCTCTACAGCAGACATAGGCAAGAATTCCAGGTACTTTACCTGCAGTTATTCCCAGCATTATGGGAACTGGTTGTTAGTAAGAAAGAAGGCAACATAATGAATGAAACACTAGAGAGTCAATTTTCAAAAGCCTTCAAGCAGTGATTTGTACAATGGGATGGAATAAAGGAAAGCTGGCACTACTGAAAGGGCTGAAGTTAGCTCATGTTAGAGGCATTTTTGAAGAAGAACAGTGTTGTCTCTATTATTTTTCATGCTTTGCTTCTATTTTATACACATGTGCACTTATGTATCATTTAAATTTTTGCCTAGCGAGTAACACAGCAGACAAAGGAGAGCATTGGTGCCTACACACAGGGCCTGGGAGAGCATTCATCAGCACATAGTGCTCCTGAGAGGCAGGCTGGCTGGCTTCTTGAGTGTCCATTCTGTTAAACTGGGAAGATAAATTCTTTACTGGCTTCCAACTTACGTGCTTCAAACCACAAAATACACATGAGGTAACTTGTCTTGTGTATTCCAACTACTGACACACTAAAAAAGTTTAACTCCACTTTAAATATTAAAAAATTTAAAATAAAATCAACATAAAGCCTCTACAGGTAAATAATGACCTTGATCCAGTCTGTGTTGCTTGCTAAACTTCATCTCCTGCCACCAGCCTGCTGCAGAGAGGCACAAACCAGGTTCCCAGAACAAGAGACAAACAAATGGGCTCTAACAGCCCTGAGTTTGAGGCAGAGGGAGAAACCCCTAAAGTAGCAGGGAAATGCCCACTGCACACAGCCACTACCCTTGTGAGGCAAGCACAGGGACAAAGTGCACCTAATTGTGTGAGATAAAGCGAGTGGGGAAAACCATACGAGGGATTACAGTGGTACTGGAATAATTGTACGACAAATTAAGCTGCTCCACAGACAAATATGTATTGGTCAATGTAGAGCAGACAACCCTTGCTCAGCACAATCCCGCACTGATCACTGCCAGTAGCAGCTTCCCAGCAACATGGAGCTGTTCTTTCCACAGAGGACACCAGGAACCTTGTTATCCCCAGGTACATGACAGTCCCTTGAGTGAGGTCATGCATCTAGATAGAGGTACGAGTTCAGTTCCTTCCTCCATTTGGCAGGATTTTGTCCCACACGCTGCTTATCCTAGAGATGCCCTGAATGCAGAAATGCAGTGAGGTGTCCTGGCAAAGTCTCCTTCCAATATCAGTGCTTTGCCTTTATGTTTGCTTACCTTCTCCAGACATACACAATATAGTTTAATGAGAAATGTTTCCCCTGTACACAAGCCAAGGTCTGGAGAAAAAAAAAAAAAAAGTAATAAAATTACTGGAGCAGGGAATAAAAGCTCTGTGTCCTAGCTGAGGAGTGCATCCTTGCCGGCAGGCTGAAAAGCTATTCTTTTCTTGTTCCATCTGATCGCCGATTTAATTTTTTTGTACAAGATAGGACAGGTCTAACAGGAAGGTAGGGCATTCTCCCAGGCAGTGGAAGAACATGACTTCAAGTCTCCCACTTGTCAGGTAGTCACCTTCACTGCCAGATTATTATAAAACAGAGCAGCCCATTCCTCCAGCATAACAAACACAGATCTTAGCTGTCCTTTCTTGCAAATGCAACAACATAAATTGTCCTACATGTTATGAAACCCGTTTTTCACACCAGCTCAGGACACAAGCCTGGATTGATTAAAATATATCGAGTGACTGCCTTTGATTCCTTTTTCTTCACCCCACAACAGACTTAAAGGTGGTGATATGCTAGGAAAATTAATTAATTTATTCCCATAGATTCACAGGACCTAAACAGACTTCCCAGCTGGGTCTGCTGAGGTCTCACAGGAGAGCTGTGAGCCAAGGACTCCAAGCCCAGTGAATACAATCTTATTTGAAAGAACAGGCACAAGCCTGTGAGCTAAAGAGTTGTGTCCACATAGAGGCTACACAAAGGCTCAAAGAAACAGCTTGCCCTCTACCAGACAAATCATGTCACTCTGCTTTGGTTCACTAATCCTTTACAAACCACATGCTTTCAAATGCAAACACAGCGAATGTTTTAGGGGAGCTTTGCTAAAACTATCCATAAACTGAATACTTCAAAATATTACACAGATTGCAAATTACTTGCATTTTGATTGACTAATCAGCTTCCTGAAAAAGAGCTCTCCATATACTACTATTACTGTCTTGATTGGAATTCAGCTTTGTCAATCTCTGTTTTAGCAAATCCATACATTTATCTTCAGTAACAAAGATTCTGGAGCTTTTTCTTTTGTTGTGATTGCTGTGATTTTTTTTTTCCCCTTAAACTAATTTTAAAAAAAAAGCATTGTCCAAGATCAGTAAAAATCTCATGTGATTGTGTTTAAAATGAAACATGGTCTAAAAAATATTTAGACTGACAACTCCTGCAACTCATTCACAGTTTGGAAAGGATCTGAAAGATTTTATTTAGGAGTGAAGTTTCACTCCATGCTTGCTTCTGCTTGCCACCTGATTCTGAGGCTCAGCTGAGGCTCTTTGGCTCAGCTCTTCTCAGAAAGAAGAGAGGATTAATCTAGAAGCTCTGTTGTTTTCAAATGACCTTCTCTCCTTCTTGAAAAGCAATATTGTTGAAGGAGTGACAGAGTGACAAATGTTCAAAATAAAAAGGAAATAATATGAGAGATCCCACTAGCTTTAGGCATTGAGAGATCTGGAAAGAGCCTGCACTGAAGAGCTTTGCAGCTCTAGCGAACATGCTCTCATTGATTTATCACAATGCTGCCCGCTGTTTATGAGAGTATTGATCATCTCCATGAGAAAAGTTCCCATCCTGCCAGAGCAAGCAGTACCTAAGCAGAGCACAGCACAAAGCTTACACTGAGTCTGCTGGAGCATCACTGGGCAAGTAAGTTGGAGGCGCTATACCAACCACAATGTGTAAGAACTAATTTTCCTAATGGGAGAGAAGGAGAGCATTTATGATTTGCAAAGCATCAAGACTACATCCATGTAGACAACCTTTCCCCTATTGACCATCCAAGTTACAAACAAATAAGTAAATACATCAACCAATTGGTACCCAGACTGTACCACTGTTATCAGCTCTCAAGGATGCTCACACTACTACTGAGCTCACACATGGGATTCTCTGCACACCCTGAGCAGATTTGCACCCCAAGGAGCACCAGCTGCAGGAACAGAAGCAGGGACATGCCATCAGACCTGCACCAGCCTGAGCCCGTGCAAAGTGACAGAGGTGGACACGACAAGGTGACTGCTGTGATTTTATGACAATACTGATGAACTCAAGTGGCTTTCCTTCTGTAGTGCCATGGTTGGGGTAGGAAGACAGCAGCTTGAAAATTTCTTTCTAGGAGACAATTCAGAAGGGGGAAATACACACTACATGTAAGGAAAAAACACTTAAGTAAAAACTGTGAAAAATAGAAAAATGGTCCATTCTCAGCAATTTAAAATATTACACATGACACTGAACAAATTAGTCACAGAATTAAAATATGCCATTTTTTGATTCAAAAGAGCTTTTAAAATGCATCTCCACCATCTGTTGTCATTATATGATCACTTAAGCTGTTGAAAATCCTTGCAGAATAGTTTTTCTACATGAAAGTTAAATTACAGGTGGTATTTTAGTTTTCACAGCATATCTGGATTCTTACAGGAATGAAGTTTTCACTGAACTGATATGTATTAAGGTTTTTTGTTTGTTTGCTTTGCTTTTAGTTTCACTATTAACATTGAAATCTTTTTCCATCCAAAAATTGAGGAAAGTTTTCATAACATTTGCACAACAGCTCTCCAAAAGACAAATTAAGTACAAAAAGCCTTTTTGGATGACACCAACAACGACATGGAACAAAACAGCCAAGATGGCAAACAGAACACGGATTGTGGAAGTGTAACTTGTGTGAACAAAATGACAGACTTGTATTTATTAACACTTGTCTACACTTGGAATTTTATCAGAATAGTTATCCCAGAATAACTGCTTTGATTGAAACCTAAATAACTATTCAGGAATAATTCCCAAGAAGATTTATTTGGCATTAGAACTAGTTTAGCATGATAAAAGCAATACACTTTAAAAAATTATTTTCTTTTAAATTCAATAAATGTGTTTGTACATCTCTCAGTACAAGATCCCCATTTTATCACAGCCTAATTCTGTCCTAAAATGCAGTATGGTCAGTGGTATGGACTCTGCTGAGCACAGGGTCAGAGCATTGCAGCCAATGAGGTCAGAAAAACACACCTGTACCATAACAATCCATGGCATAATCTCCTGACAAAAAATAAGGGATGAACCAAGCAAGCAAAAAGTTCCACAGTAAATGAGTCTGATCCTGGAAAAGGCAGGGGAAGAGTCAAGAGGAGAAGAAATTTGGGGTTCAGCTGTCTGGTCTGGAAAGCACGACCTGTTATCCCATTGAGTCAAAAACAGCATACTGAAAGGGCCCTTGGGGAATGTCACCTCATGTGGGGTCATTAACTCTGCCACAACTTGTAGGCAACTCAGGTGTCTGTTCCCAGGGAGGTGGCCAGACAATGAACTGGGATTCTGCAATTGATGGCAGAAACAGTAAGGGGAGGAAGGCAAAATTTCATCAACAAATCTCAGAATATCTATGCATAATTTACAATTTCAAAATCATTTAAGCAGAAATATAAGCTTGCTTAATAGATTTACAGAGTCAGCAGAGCTTCTCTTGTGTCCTCACTCTGGTCTTGACCTACTTTTGATATAAATGTTCACATTTCAGTCCAGTGGTAATAGGCAGGCAGGTTATTTCAGGCTTCAAGGCCAGGCTGAATTTGTCTGGGGCACTGGTGAAAGCCAGCTGGCAGCCTTCCTTGTCTATTGTTGTGATTCCCGTTGCAGCTCCCCTTTACAAAGCGGGGTTAAAAAAAGAAAAAAAGGCATATTCATTGTCTAATCAAACATCTTGCCTTTGCTTCTCTTCAAAGCAGTGAATACAAAAGAATCGAGATCAGTGCCGCTGGAACAGACCAACACTATCACTCTGCAAACAGTGCTCTGAGTAACTGAGGCCACTGCTGCTTAGAACAGCAAGCAGCACAAGGCAAAGTGTCCATACATGCCTGAGCATCTCCTCTTATTTTGTGTGCCCATTTGTTTTGTTCACACCTGAAGCTGCTCTTGCTCTTAGCAAATTTTCTCCAGTTTGAACCTACACCCTTTAGAGGTGCAGCCTTGGAGAGGTGGGAAGTACTGTGCAGTTGGAGTAGGAAAACAGAAACAAAACTCCCAGTAACAAAAGCAGAAATAATCTGCAGTTATGTCAGGCCAAAGCTCAAAATGGAAAAGCAACAGGAGATGTTCAAATATTTCAACTGAGACTACAAAAATAAAACACTACCATAGAAAATATGTTCTTAGAAAAATAACAAAAAAAATTATTAGAAAACAAAAAAGCTTATAAGAAAACATTTGTCTGATAAAGCACAGCTATGAAAAGTAGATTAAAAACTTATCATTAAGAGACAAGTGAAAGTATTTTGGAAGAGTCTGGTGTACTCTAGAGGGAGAGGGTATGATTGGAATCAGCACAGTAAAGGTACACATTTTATCATATTTTTCCCCTTTCACATCCACTTAACTACATTGTCTCTGTACTTCCCTTTAAAGGTAAACTTTTATTCAAGTCCAATGTTTGCTGTCTTTTCCTGTTACTCTTCATTTCTACTCTAAGCGTGATGAGGAATCAACCACAAACAGAAGTCTACTGTGTGAGTTACCACGCACAGAACAGCAGAAAATATTTAACTGCTCCCAGCACAAGCACATGGGAGGAATGGGGTGTGAAGAAAGGATCTCAGAGCAACAAATACAATGAAAAATGACACATGCAAGACTGGAGTTTGCTAGGGGCTGGATAGGGCTAAGAGGTATGATAGTCATGGGAAATGAATACAACTGGGTGGAAATGGGGAGACAGGGAAACACAAAGTGAAGCCAAGGTGAAATGTTCCACTCCTGGCAATTCTTCAGCTCATCAGCATATGGGCTGTAAAACTGCAAATAGTGACTATAAAACTTGGTTGCACACAGAAGCTAAATCTCAGTTGATCCAGAGCTCATATTAATCTCACCTCACTCCACATCTATATGAGCTCATCACTGCTGAGCTGCCACTGAGAGAGCCCACTGATCAGTCAATTCACAGCATTTACGATTGCTGTGTGAATTTGTTCAAACCAGGAATTTTGAAAAAAAAATTAAACACCAATCTAACAATTCTTTTTGCTAGTTTTCACAAGTTTTTCCCTTATGAAAATTGTTTTCTTATCAGAAGTGAACTGCCTGCCTCTCACTGTCACAGCTGTAGAAGTGTAAACAGATTACAGCCTATAGTACTAAAAAGAGGCAAAGAATCATTTGCACCTAAATTCTGAAATCCCAGACATTGTTTACCTGTCTTTGCAGATAAAAATATTAAATAAAGAATAAAAATTAAAAATCCTACACACACACAAGAGCTAGAGAATGGAAATGGTGATTAAAGTATTTTCCATGTCAATTTTAAAGCTTGAATGAGAATGAGTACAAAATTCTTCCTGCAATCAACCTGCTATTCTACAGCTGAGTCCCTGTGGAGGGACTGGAATAATCCAACTAGTTTCACATCTGTGAGCAAGACCTGCTTTCCTGCATCAGCCTTTCTTCAGAAATAACATTTATCAGACAAGTCAAGAAGAAGTCATCTAAGGACATAAGTTTTGCTCTCCTACTAAGAATATAAATCTTTCTTTATATTTGATGCCTCCCTTTTCAATGTACTGCCATCTACATGCTGTTACTGTCCACCTTTTAAAAGGAGAGACATTTTTTAACTTATTAGGATTAACTGCTTTTCACACACAAGCACAAAAATGAGTAAGAGGAAAAGGCTAGATCATTCTCATGCAGAACACACTAAAGCTGGAATATAAATCAAGGAAGCAAAACAGAAAACCATGTAACAAGCTACTTTTTGAACCAAAGAAACAATTTGAAAGACAAGATTTTCAACAGCTAACTCTACAGCTTGCTTCTCTTGCTTTTAATACACTCAAGTCTCCCCAAAATATCTTACCTTACCAAAATACCTTAGGTGCACAAAATCAGCTGAAGCCTTCAGAGTTACCATTTTGCTATTTGCTTTGGTGTTGGTTTTGTTTGATTGGTTTGGGTTTTATTGCTGCTGTTGTTTTTAACATGTGCATTTTTTACATATCCTTAAAATACCAAAGATATATATCCATGTCGAAATCCTCTCAGACTACAGCTACAAAAAGTCAATTTCTTCACAATCAAAAGTGTGAGGAACAAAGGGTGTTTCAAATGCCTCAGCTGAATCTGGCTTAATAAAAAAAGTTGTTCGGTAATAGCTCTCTGTAATAGAGTTTGAGCTTATCAATTA
Source organism: Grantiella picta (assembly GCA_013397955.1). NCBI lineage: Eukaryota > Metazoa > Chordata > Aves > Passeriformes > Meliphagidae > Grantiella > Grantiella picta. The sequence goes on from VZRM01001215.1 coordinate 2,083,415, forward strand.
ATTTCACAGTGAGACTCAGTAAAAAAAGTACACTTGAACCAGAAGTGGAATAATAATTTTCCAGAGAGTTGTGTGGAATAGTGCATATCCAGACCAGACATCCAGGCAGATATCCAGGCACAACAGCAAGTGATATTTGCAGATACTATAATCCTATCTCCTTAGACAGAATCCCAGCAAAGCAGAAAATCACTTAGAATAAGTTAATCTTATTTAGGAAAAATGGGTTAACTTTAATTACTAATTAATCCCCCAAGAATTCATGCTCCATGAATTGATAATCTATCCTAATTTATGATTTCTTCACTTGAACAAATGAAAGGCTTGTTACAAACCATGGTGAAATACTTCGTATCAGATTTTTCCAGGTCCGTAAGACTCTAAATGTTGATTCTGAAGTTAAAACTTCTCATTCTATTTTTCAGTTTCGTAATATTTTATAAGTTTTTTCAGATTTTTTTTTTAAGTTTGAACTCAGCCATTTTATAGTTTGTCATACTCTTGCCTTGCCACAGACCAATTACTTAGCAAGTGTTTAAAATTTGATAATCTAAAATTGTACTATATGATAACTATGATAGATTAAATACAAATTAGTTTTTTATTTGTCCTATTAAACAGTATTACTACTAATTACCTCTATTTTTAAATGTTATGTTCAAGCCAAAGCTTTCCTTAAAATCATTTTGTCTTGATGAAAGCCTGATATTACTTCTCATATTCTGCTATTTAATATATTCATTTTGTAAACTGCAAAGCATTACAGACATGGGCAGCATTTCCTCAAACAGAGGAAAAGCAAAGGTCACATACAGTCCCATGAAGTCTTTTCATTTAAACCAGGAGGCTCTATTGTAGAGCACCTTTTTGTTAAAAAGACGAAATGAAGCAAAATAAAAACAAAACCACCACACTAAAACACCACACATTGAACTAAAAAAAAAAACACCCGTAAAAAACCCCCAAACAAACAACAAAAAAAAATCCACAACAGAAGCACCCCAAAACCCACTACAAAAATGTTTGCCTAGGACAAACATAATTAGTCTTCACATTCAAAGGTAGAAAATACAGCCCAGCATAGAACAAAGTTTTCTGTTAATCAGTGAATCAGATCTCAGGAAAAAGAGTCTACAAGCTATAATCCCCCTTATTGTCCTCTTTTTCCCAATTCTTTATATAGACTTGACTCATTTCCCCAATATGTCTCCAAAGCACTTTCTCCTGCATTGTTGGAAAGGAGACAACTGTGGAACCATTTGTTCAGCTCAGCTGTGCAACTCTATTGTGTTTCATTGGTTATTTTCAGCAACAGAAATATTCTGTGTTTCTCTTCATACCTCCAGATAAGAAGCCAGTAAGTGTTTGGTGGAGAATATTTGTCAAGAAAATGACAAGCATAGCATGACTTTTTTCCACCTCCCAACTCTTGAGCTTTAAGTTTCCTCTGATATCACAGATAATGAAAATCCTAAGAGTATTTCCCATTCACTTCCAAAGGAACAACCTCATTTGCTAAAACATTCTGAGCCATCAAGTTTAACTAATCAGAGGGTACATCCTGACACTTTCCAGATGACTGCAGTAATCTGACACTAGGACATCTGAGGTGGTAAATGTGACATTATATTTCAGCATGAATTGTTTTCAAAATTCATCAGAGTTAAAGAAAAAAAAAAACAAACCTATGTCAAAACAGCTATTAAAAGCAGGATAACATTGCAGTAGCTTGGAAAATAATTTCAGTAGGCAATAGGTTAGAGGTTTATGTATTCATAAGGCTGCAAACTTTCCCTTAGAGCATTGAGAGCCTGTTTTCCAATGGCCATAGGTTCAGTTGTGAAAGAGGATGAGAAGAAATTCAGAGACAATTTTACTGCTGCCATCCATTGCAGTGCATATTTGCATTCCCTGATACAGCAGACCTCAGAACAGCTGATATTTAACCTGTAAACTATAAACTACAGACCCTGTCCCATACTAACAGGCACAGCTGTACCCCATGGAGCACAGATGGCATCACCCTCATGACTGAGGGAAGAGAAAGCAAACAACAAAACAAACCAAAATTCACCACAAAAAACTCTCACAAACCAGGTAGGAAGATCTATTTTCTTCTGGGTTCTGAAAAGTTCATCGTGGAGAATCTACAACAAGAGTCACAACCCTATCAAATACTTTTTTCATGGAGAATAATTTCAGAGACCTTTTTCCTCTTGGTATATTGGTCACAGAGAACGAAGGCAGGAAGAGATTTTAGTCAAGGCTTAAAGTTTCTGGTTTTGACAGTCACCCTGAGTAGGTTCTCATGGAACTCTGCAGTTATTAGGCTCTTAATACAGCCAACCAAAAATCAAGAGATAAAAGCAGAAATAATTTTAATTTCACTACCTCCTGAAAATGTGTGTTTTCAGGCCTACTTTAAATACAAATACTGAAGAAGTGAAATTAGTAAATTTGTCACATTCTTTGTTTTCAGCTATTGTTTCCAAGGAGACATAAAAGTAACTATCCAGGTAAATAATGTCTCACTCACAGCTACCAGAATATAAGAAGGGAGAGTTAACAATGGCAAAAAGAAAAGCAGCTCATTTCACAGAATCACAGAATATTCTGTGTTGTGAGACAAGCTCCACCAAGAGACAAAGGAAGGGGAACAGGAGGAGATAGGTGGAAGAACAGACAACTGAACCCAACAACAGAAACTGCAAAGAAGATAATTTAATGTGAAAAATGCAGCTGGCATATGACAGGACCCAATACAATATAATATAATTGAGGTGAAACAATAAGACTGATCCCAAATGGCAATTGTTCGATCATTTTCACCCTACAGGAGTTGCACAGATTTGCTGAAGGCGGGTAGGAGGATATTAGCAAACCCTCTATTTTAAGGTGAGGTGCTGAGACATCCAATAGTGCCTGTTGTATATGGAGGTTCACTGGTTGAATACTTTGTTTTTCACGTTTAATTTCTCCATCTTTCATACGATTATTTTAATAGTCTCTGTAACTTATAGAACTTCATAAAAGCTTAGCCCTAATATCTGTGTCGCATGCTTGGAAATATATGGCCATTTTCCCCACAGAAAGGACATTAGTTCCCACATCCCAAGCAGCACAAAGAGGTATATACACAATTCCCCTTAATTTTTCAGGGGAACCAGAGAGTTAGAGGTTTGACCACTACACCAGAAAGAGTTTTTTCCCCCCCTTATTATTACTATTCTGTCTCATACCTATTTTCATTACCATTCTACTAGACTGAGAGCCAGCTGGCTCTATAGTTTGTCTAAAGCAGAAAAGAAATCTGTAATAGTGTCCTATTGTCTCAGAGTGATTACTTACACAAGTTTTGGCCCTAGTAATTCACTCATCTTTGATAGTATTCTTCTACCTAATTATTTTGCACTCTTTTCCCAGTTTTCATGGCTATAGTCTATTTGTTCTTGGGTGGTAGAGCTGTATCAAAGAGTTAACTCTTAATGCAAGGATTTAAGATTTAAAATAATGAGATGTGTAGGAGGGAGCTGCAAAGAAAGGGAGTCTGGAACAGCAATATGACAAATGTTTTGGAAGATCTCATTGCAATTGATACTTAAAAGTGATTAAAAATAGGTTACTGACAACAACTTATTTTCATTGCTACTGTTTATAGGTATGTACAAAAATGGAAGTTTTTGTGTTGTGTTTTTATGACTTATTTATTGAGTCACAGAACACTTCTAATAAGTATTTTAGAACAAGCTAAAAGAATAAAATAAGTAAGTATTCACATATGATGGTAATTACGCAAGTTGGCTCTTCATGCTATTATCTCCTACACAAAGATGAAGCAGAGGTGGTGAAAATTTTTGTTAAGGTTAAGAATGGAAAACATTGACAAAGTGGGAAAATGTTGAAATTTCTGCACGCTGAGTATCATGTTTTGGTGCCAAACAAAATCACATCCCCCTAGTGTCTTGACAGGGCATTGGCAGCACGGGAGCAGCATTCAGGTGGGCAACGTGGTGCACCAAATTGCTCTGAGGTAAAGGAGATTTGAAAAGGATATTTATGTGGCTTTTTTTTTTTCTGTTCCTTTCTTTCTCAGAGAAGTTGAAAACAAAACTCAGCAAGAAACATACAAACCTACCAACCTGCTTAAAATAGACACAAAGCCACAGGCTGAGTCAGAACTACATTTGCAGTGTTACTTTCTCAGCTTGTGGGTCTTGCAGAGTAAAATAAACAGCAATAATTTTATTGGCATAACAAAGGCACAAGTTATTACAACAGGACTAAAGAAAAAAAGGACATGACTACAGTGTTTCATATTACAAGTAGTAGAAATTGTTTCATCTGCTATTTAAATGGCATAAAATTTACATAGAGTAGTAATAACTCATCATTTACAGTCTCCTGATTGGGGCTAACATTCCAACCCCTTGCCATGGCAATGGATTTAAAGGTGAGTTTCAGACCAATAAACAAGGTTGTGAATAATGTTCAATACAGCAAAGAGTATGAATTGGAGACGACAGAATAGAAATTCCAGGCCAAACGAAAATTGAGCCATCTTGTTATAAATAGATATTACTTGGCTGAAGAAGATGCACTTACTCAGCAGGGCTAAAATCCAGAGGTATGATAGGAAGTTTCTTAATTGAGAGCTTGACATGATTCAGGCTAATACATCACAGAATTGTGCAGAGCACTCTTCACAGGAAGAAGAGATAAATATCACTGCACACTTGGTATGAGATGTGTGGAGCCCAAAAAATTATAAGAAAACACTTGCTCCTGGCAGGCAAAGCAGTACTTCCTCACACGTGCAGGCTTCCTAAGTTTAAGAGTGCCTGGAAATAGCAGAGCAGAATACTGGTGAGACAAACATCCAAGGAAATGAGCTCTGGACAGTGATAGGTGATATGAGGTCATAATTTTACCTAAATGCACAGCCTCAGCCCTTCAGCTTCTTCCCTTTTTAACATGTCATCACTTTCTCTTGATATGCACAGAATCTTAAACAGAAGTCCCTAAGGATATGGGGTAAAGCTATCCCTGGCATGAAACAAAAAGGAAGGATCTTATTTCCTCACTCATTTCAATAAGACCAAAAACTCCACTTAGTTTATAATTAATAAAAAACTTACAAATAAGACCCAGCTGAAATTCTGTGGTGATTACATTTAATGCTAGAGTAGTCATTGCAGAAGCTACTCTCATGCAAAATTGCCAGCTATTATAGTCATGCTCCAAATTCTTTTGGGAGTTTTCATTTTTTACTTCAGCAGTTTCCATGAAACACCCCAAATCATTATTCTTTTCATAATCAGTTAAACTAAGATATTATACATCGAGTATGAGATGGTTTCATCTTATTTTATATCATGTTATATTCATGTAAACGAAGACCAGCAGTGTCGCTTGCACAGAATTCATTAGGCAAGATAACATTACTCAGGATGAAGAGAACATGAGGGAAAACTGAAGTTTTTGCCAGACCTCTACACCAGAAACATACCAAGCTGACAAAACTCAGTTTTGAGAGGTAAATTTTAGGGGAGGGACCAACGTCCATTGAGAAAGTTTTCAGGGGCATTTTAGAGCTGTCACACCTCAAAAGTTGGCAGCCTGAGCCTCTCAGCAGAAAGGTGCTGCTTCAGGAGGAGGGAGGGAAGAATCACACTGGTGGAGCACCCACAAGTTCTTCCACAGGCTAATGCACATTTAAAATGTCATCTGTGATGTGGTAGAGGACCAGGAGATTATGGTGAGACATAAGCAGGAAAACCAAGGCAATCCCCTATTCCCTTCTGCATGAAGGGTTTCTCCTCATTTGGAAAGTTTCAGACTCACTCCATTTTAGATCTTTATTACCTGGCCACCACCAGCTCCTTGGCATTCTAGCTCCCTGTACCTCACACAGCTGCTAAACTTTATAGCTTTTTCTCCAGCTTTATTGCAAATGGTGCTGGTGCTTGAGATGAAAAATGAGTGCTCTTACACAGTGCTAATTTGCAGACAGAAAGAGTCAAGAAAGGGGTTACTGATATGGATCTGAGCAACTCAGAGTAAATTCAAGAGGAAATGCAATCAATATAATTCCATTTCCTAAACTTAATTAGATTAATTTTGTGCTTAGTAAGAATATTTCAAAAGTGCACCTGCTGAATTCTCACTAACAATCCCCAGCAAAACCATATGTACATTAAATGCATATATTAGTATGTGATAACCAGAAAGTTAAAATTCTGTGTCTTATTCCACCCCACCAGCACACTTGAGGACACCTTTCTTTAGCCCATCAGTCATTTTAGCACTCCTATCGAGCACATTTAGATGCCTATGGGTATCCAGGTGAAGAGGAGAGGACATAGGCAGAAAGATCAGGCTAACTTCAATGTTAAAAAAAAATCCAAACCCAAGCCAAACCATAAATGCTACCTTTAAGGGTCAATTAGAATAAATAATAAGCAGCAACAATAAGGTAATAAGTAATAAGTAATAACAATAAGTATCATTTAGAATCTGTGCTGTGAGTACTGCAGTTACCTAGGCAACATCTGCTTCTTCTTCTAGTTAGGATTTCATCCATGTACAGGGACAGGAAAAGTAAATAAGAATTTCCAGAAATTATTCAGATCCCTTTAACGAAAGCCATAATGCAAGTATGAGTAAATGTCTATGTGGAAGGTGCTGTCTTATGGGGGAAATGTCAGATTTTATACATGACAATATGATTTAAAAAACCTCAAAAATGTTATTTTGTGTATTAAGAACAACAAAAAATTAAGGGACCTGAAATTAATGTCTGCGCCAAAATAGGCATCGTAATTATTTCAATACATTGAATAACATTTGAATGATTTAGGTCTAGTATAACTAAAGCCAGTTGGTGAAAGTTTTATTTGTGACAGCATTTTAGATTTCTCTGAAAACAAAGAAATCTCAAAACAAGAAATAAAATTCCCCACATCACAAATACCTGTTAAGAGCATTCATGAACTTGTCAAATTGATGGGGACTATTCAGCTTAAAAATCCAATGGAGTATGCACTAAATATTTCAGAGTTAATGGAACAGTTAAATCAATCACCTCCTGTACCCTGTGTAATAGAGTACTCCAGGCAGAGAAATAGTATGATTGAATTTAGTTTCCTTCAACGCTAATATTTACTACTGTTAAAATCCTTCAGCCTAAAAAGAAAATGCTCAAAGGCAAATTTGTATCCAGGAAGACAAATTGCTTCATTAACTGAAATTATCTAATTTGCTCTTGCAGTGAAATGAAAACAACAGTTATTAGATTGGAGCAAAGAACAAAATGACATTTCGGAGATATTAATCTTTACAAGATATTAAATTATTTGTAAAAATCTCAAGAAAAACAAAGGAATTAGTCAGACTATAATCTTCTCAAGAAATGAAAGTGACTGAGCTAATTGGATCATGTAACATACTGAGGACATAACTCTTCAGTAAGTTTGGTGAGTTAGTCAGTGAGGTTCAGAAAGGACAGCTGACTTGCAATGGACAAGCAATGAAAATCAGAAGTTTTTTGTCGCTTGTTATTTTTGACTTTTTAATTTCCAACCTGATGTTAGGTAGCACCTTGTGACCCTGAAGAGAACATGAATTGGACAGCGTGTAGGCTTTTGGAGCCAGCTGAGAGAAAGACTTGACTACATACTTACAGATAAATCTCCCTAATTATGTGGAAAATGGAAGCAGATAATTCCATTGATATTAAAAATGGTTAAAAACTTGGCTCATACCTATACTAGTCATATCAACCTATTTGGATAATCACTGCACATAGCCTGACAATGAAATTGATTATCTGGGATTTAGGTTATCTGTCTAAACCTCATTATTTGGAATATTCAAATTAAAGACTATTAAATCTTCACCCAATCACAATGAACTGGTTTTATTTTACCATTACAAAGAGATGACATACCTATCCTTTTTTGCTCTCTGTAAAGCTATCTAGTCAGTTACTACCCAAATGCACATTATGGTTTGGAAACTGGCTTGTAATAATTTTCCAGGAATCCTGTTCCAGTTTGCTGAATGTGAAACAACTTTTCTTGATTTTTTCTTAAGTGTTTAGGTAGCCTTTTCTCAACCTGTTTTTTTTCCTTGAGACCTTTTGTTAAGAATTTTCCTCTCATCATGGTGTCACCCCTAGCCACAGCAGCAAGTGCTATATGAGAAGAAGCCAATGGCTTTAACAATGGTCTGGAGAGGGGAGGTAGCGAGAAGAAAATCCTATAGACAAGGAAAGCTGAGCCAGAGCTGACAGCAAAACATCACCTCCCAACACAGTTCTGCTTGAACATAGACTCTTGGAGCCTTTCCCAGCCTTCCTTGCTCACTGCTCTGCTCTGTCCCCCAGCCTTGAAGAGCTCTGCCATGCCAGCCTCCATGGTGATTTCCAAGGAAAACTCAGTGCTCTGACTTGGACAATTTGTTAACATTTCAGAGACACTTATGTCAATACAGACCAAACACCAGCTCTCAAATTGCAGCTGCATCCAAAATGTTTTGTGCTTACATAGGAAATTCTTTGGCCCTTGAGAAAAAGCAGGCAGTGCTCAGGACCAGCCAGGCATAATTCACATTACAATGCAGTGTATCCATTATATAAGACTGTATAATTGTCACAACAGAGGCGATGGTGTCAGTCTCTTCAGTTAGAGATGGAAATGTGCATGAACAAGGTGGGATATTTATGAATCGCATAAAACCCACATTTTAACAGTTGCATTTTAGCCTCACCCAGAGCAGTGATTTACTGGATGTATTTTCTTGGAAATGTCTAAGACCTTACACTTTTCATGGGGAAAAAAGTACTTTAAAACACATCTAAACAGCTTTATTAATTAAAAATTAAGAGTGCCAGGTGATTTTAGTACTGTTCCAGGATAGCAAGTTAAGCAGTACACGAGTAGAAAAGACACATTTCCCTCTCTGAGCACTGGTCTCTTTAAGCAACATCTGACATTTCTATTGCCCACATCCCCCCACCCACAGAAATAAGCCTCTGTACAATAAGCTTCAAAGTCCTGTTGATCCCCACAATGCCATCAGCCCACTTTATAGTAATTACCTCTTATTACATCTGAAATCCCACTGGTCTCCACTTTAACCACTGAAGACCTACAGGAGGCTCACCTCCACATCTCTGCAGTGAGGAGCTGCAACTGATGCTTAAGCAAAACCTGCTGGGTCTTCTCAGGTGCAAAGCACAGGAGCACAAAAGCAGGAAGCTGAGACCCCAAAGCACCTCTCTTTATCCGAGTCTCACAGCACTGCCATACAACCCCAAATAATCTGGCAGCACAGTTACACCCAATGCAGACAGAATTACCTGCAGGCATTCTCTTTGGCTACCACCACCTTCAGAGAGTGGAGGTAAAGTTGGGCAAATCCCTGTATACTTCTGGATTTTCAGATGTTTGGATCTTGCTGGAACCAGTGTTGGGAATAAATTTAACCTTTTACCAAACAATCTTTACTGCGTTTAATGACAGAATTAAAGTGGATCTAAGCAAACAACAAAGCCTTTTGTACTGACACGTAGACAGAAACAGCTTGCAGGCAAAAACACCTTTCTGTCAAAGTCAGTTCTGTCCTTCCATAGGGAGGCAGGGATTTCAGGGAACATGCTATAGCTTTTGGCTGTACTTTTTCCTCTTTGTGCCACTTAACATTTCAGACAGGTTTAGTTTTAGCCACCTGCTGAAAGTACCATCCAAAAGTGACACAACTGAACCACAGCTAATGACGTTCAGAATCTGAATAGAAACAGCTGGTTTTGTATTGGCAGAGCCCATGCTGACAAAAATCAGACCTACAGAAAGCAATCATGGCTCATTGAACACAGCTGACTTACAGGTAGACCTGTTCTTCCTGCCCAAAGTTTTGATTCCAGTTCTTATCTGTTTGTTCTTTTGCAATTAAGTTATTAGGAAAATAAATGGAAAAACTGTAAGAGGAATCATACTCTTCTTGAAAACTCCATACATTTTGGCTAATAACTTGGTATTTCAGACTGTCATGTTCCAAGAAAATGTTGTTACTCCCAGCCTGAACTGCTTGCAATGAGAGGCAAAGGAATTACAAAATCAAACAGGTTTTACAGAACTCTTAAAACCACACTCAAAATCAGCTATGGGTCCTCAAATCCCCCAAATCATTTACACTTCATGCAATTGTTTCAAGACAGTTTCTCCAGGAGAGCATTTGCTTCATGTGTGTTGCCACATCTTGCTTTTCTGAGCCAGTTTTTATATAAGGAAAGACATAAAGTGATTTGTCTGCACAAACTCACCATGAGGTAGTTCAGCAAAACTCTGGGCTTCCACCTACAATTAAGTGAGAAAAAGCAAAATAAAAACTTCTGTTTAATATTTGGTTACATCCAAATGTTTTATGCCTCAACATCACCGTAACATTTACCTACACATTTGTTTAAAAATCTGCTTGCTGAAACAAAGATAAAAACAACATATTGCACTTGTGAAAGCCCAAAGATTAACACAAACTTAATAGAATTCTTAGTCAAGTATTCATTTCCACAGCACTGAACACACAGCCCAGCACACTAGAAAAAGCACAGTCTTTTCAACTGCTGCAGAAATAACTGTTCTTTAAAATGTTTACTTCAGTTCTTATGTAAGCAGAACACTCTTTGAAGCAAAATAAAATTTTACAAAACACAGGCTAAATAAAGATCAGAGAATCTGAAAAATCTTTGGTATTTTTATCTCTTTCTGCACCACAGAAGATAAAGCCTGTATCAGAAGTCTTCTTCAATAACCTCTCCAACAAACAGCAGAGACACCGTGGATGAGGAAAAGTATTAACCTCTTGAGATTTAATTAAAGATGGAAACAAGAAAATAAATACTCAGCTCTCACCTATCAGAGAACTTAAGCTGCACCATTTTGCTCACTGTCTCCAGCAGGCAGAGCCCCAAACCTGTGCTCGATAGCACAGACCAGCACCTGCTCCTCAAAGTCTTTCTTTTCCAACCTCCACCACCATGCACTTCCTCACTCACAACACATCCCTTCTCCCTAGCCCCAGAGACCCCAACAAAATCGACTGATTTCAGCTGTCCTTAACACATCTCAAATCAGACTTGATCACCAATGCCTGAACAACTCCTCAGGCATCAAATTAGTGCTGCAGAGATCCCTGTGAGCTCTCACACCTTGAATCAATTTACCTCAGTAAATAATTCTGCTGAGACTCAACAAGTAGTAGCAGACCCCAGCTCTTATATTTGCCTCCGGAAATTTGTGAAGTGAAAGGGAATTTTTCAACTTTATATGATTTTCTACAGTCAAATATATAAACAGAAAGACTCCAGTGTCACACCTTAATCTTTAAATAAGCTGTACCTTGAGGTAGTTGAACTGTTCTTCACATCAAAGCTAAAATGTTGTGCTCCTGTTTTGATACAGCATTTTACTGAATAAATTAAACAAAAATATTTTTGAATTGAAAGCAAACAACACCCCCTAAAAAACATCCCACTCAAAGCATTTCACAAATCTCATCTACCATGCATTTCCCATTCCCTCAAATGTTCCTGAGTGTGAAGGTCTTGCCAGTTCCCCAGAGTACAGAAGGGAAGGCAGAACTATAGAGGTGACATCGCTAGATTTCATGAAACATTTTCATATGATGCTTTCTTTCAAGAGAAAAAAAGCCCACAGTCTCAGCTTGCAATGCTTACATCCACATCTCACCCTAATCTTTTTGGCACAGTAGCCAAAGCTACCACACTTTGCCATGGATTGCAAGAGCATTGACTGCATGACAGAGAAGCTGCATGGAGAGCAAGGAAGTGAGATTCCTGGTGGAATTCACATCACCTCCTTCTCTGCCTGAACTTTGGTAAAGTTAGTTTAGACCTGAGGTTTGAGTTTGCTTCTACTAATGGTAACATACTTACTGTTACAATTAGCCCTTAACGAATACTGTGGTGTGTCTCATCACTAGTGAATTGCCAGAAGCAATGGTAAAAGATATTTCAGTTGATGATGTTGTTTCTACTTGAAAACCTAAAAGCAAAACTAAAACTAGGAAAACATCCAGCTTACATTACTGTGTCTTCCAAACTATGGGACAGAGGAGGCAGAATCTCTCTGTAGTAGAGTTCTGGCACTTGCTTTGTTTATTGTTTCAAATGTTTCACAGTTTCCCACTTTTCTGTAAACAAAAACCCAACACTTAGGTAATTCAAACATCTCTAACCAATCACCTATTCTTACTGATTGTCAAAGTGCTGCACAGCACTGTTTGGCCTAAGAGGTTTCCTGAAGTTCCTGGCATCATTGTGGCAGAAGTTTGTAAATCCTTTTGTTCTGATGTGAGATTTAATAGTCTTATTCTATTTGTGACTGTGGTTTGACCGAGATACTCCAAAGTATCCTGCACATGATTTTGACATATACTTGTGGACATAAATGTCCTACTCTAACAACTTCATTAAGTGCCCCTATATTTACAGCTGCCAGACTAATAGTGATGATGATTTCAACGGGAAAAGATATAAATTGATAGAAGAAGGTTACTGGGTAAATTTGTAAATCAATCATCAAGGAGTTCGTTTGCTATGCAACTGGTAAGTTACCTGGAGAGTGGAAAGGACTGGGAGCATTTCTAGCCCTGACAATTTCATACCAAAAGTGGAAAGTGATATTAAACTGGAGCCCTTCAAGAAGGGCATCAGTGAATACCTGCCTGTTGTCCTCTGCCATGGACTTTTCAAGCCATTGAACACATGCAGTCACTACACTCGAAAGGTAACTCTGCTTGTGCTTCACAGCCATTAGCTGCATGAAGATCTGCAGGTGACCTATCTGACCTGCAGCCACAGCCACTGTCTGTGGCAGTCTGTCCATCTGCCTGGTCCTTCTGACCCTCCCAGGGAGCATTTGAACCACCCTAGCAAAGTGGGAAAAGAGTTAATGGGACAAACTGAGAAGGGAATGGGGAATTTTATTTGTGTTGTTTCAATATGGAGAAAACTAGTGAATTCATGACCACCAGTAAAGTGTTAACTAAGGTGATCTGGGGCAGATCAACTCCACTGGTGCCTCTTATTTTGTAATTTTAGTCTTCTGTTTCGTGTGCTTTATTACAAATGCTTCCAAATCTAGATGTTCTGTTTCGCATCAAGCAAAATGTTTTGTTCTGTGCAGAATATTACATGTGCTAGTTTAGTCCAAAATCAAAAAACTCAAAACTGGACTCAGCTGATCCTAGTATCTGGATCTTCAAGTTGTTTTCATCAGTTTAGTGTCCACATGATGATCAGGTTAATGGTCATATTATTCTTGAAATCTTAGTCCAGATTCACCAAGATATTCTCAGTGAGTGTCCAGCTCAGTTAAAAATCACTCTGCATATGCATTTGCTTAATTTTAAGCAAATATGTGACTGAGTCAAGGCTTAAATAAAAAGCAGAGTGATCTCCAGAAGTGGCTTAAGTATAACACAGTCAATCCGTAGAGAAAATGCATTGTGATCTACCAGGTAATAGCTGCTATTTCAGACACTTCCAATGACATCCTTCACTCAAACTACAGTTCAGAGAATTCTTAATATAAAATGGTTCCTCTTGGGAGAACTTTACCACCCGTTGCTTATTGTACTTGCTAAGGCAGTTAACCCTGTGTTTTCTAGCCAAAAAAACCCCATACAAATAATAGCTCTATATTATGGCAATTTAAATCAGTTTCTGATTTTCATGAGTAAGATCCAAAAGCAGAGAACAGAAATTCGAATGAGGCAGAAAGACCTGCATGGAAAAGTGTTGTTGCTCAGAAGCTGTGTGGAGTTCAGACAGATGGATGCAGAATAATTATAGAATTGTAGGATTAGAAAGAGTCAGTCGACCTTCTTTACTGCTTATACATCTGCCTACCAATTCAAACTGTCTCCCCATGTACAGGTAGCACTTCAAATGCAATGGAAAGGAAGATCAAGGCCCTTTACAGCAAGACTTACAAGCTTGAAACCACAGAACAAAAGAAATGGCTATGATTAATCATTAATACAGCATATTGTTCCAACAAAACAAATAGCTTTATTTCCTTAATAATTTCTTGTGTTGCTTTGTCCAGCTTTTGTGGCTGTAGAAGACCAGTTTTTTGAATGACTAACTAGTTTCAGCTCTTAAGAAGTGGCCACTGATATCCAACACTGTGTCCAGGCCTGGTCACTGCAGATGACTTAAGCTGTGCTTTTCTGGGTGTTCACGAGGCTCCTTTTCAAACTGAGCTGCAAATTCCTCTAGTCCTTATTACTCTCACTCAGGGTAGAGTGAGTAGGATTGTTTCTAAACAATCTGACCGCTGAGTAGGAATTTTTCTAAACTTTTTCACATCACGGAATATCTTCTGTGGGCTTTTACCTCATCTTGTGGAGCATGTGAGATGGCATCGTGTGCTGGCCTGTGGTGACATTGCAGGGAACAGGAGCACAGTTACTGACAGCCCTTGCCATTTCCCTGCTGCAGGTTTGAAGGGAGCTGAGGCCAGAAGGGTTCATAAGGAGATCAAACTGACTGGTCCCTTCCCAGTCCCAGATTTCTTTGAAATTGTTTAGAACAGTCCAGAGCATTTAATTGAACACATTAGGCTGGGGTGGGGTGGGGTGGGGTGTTTGGTTTGGTTTTTTTTGTTGTTGTTTTTGTTTTTACAAAAAAAATACCCAAACAACCAAAAAACCAACCAACCAAACAAACATCTTTTGCGGAAAGGTCTGAGCACATCAAGCAGTGACTTAACCTGTTTCTGGAGTGAACCTGTTCCTCCCAGCTGTAAACAGCAACTCCTATGCTGATCAAACTGAATTCAGAGTTGATTTTTCCTCTACCTGGAGAACCTGCTTTGCAGTCGACTATCTGATGATGTCTGATATAAGGTGCCAAATGTAAATTGCCTTGTTTCCCCACCTTTGATAGGTTATAGTGGTAAGAAGTGTTGTGCTAATTGGTTTACATACAGACACTCCCACAAAAAAGTTGATAATTCCTTGGTGTTCAGGGCAGAGCCAGAGTGTAACTTCTGTGCCCTCAGCCCTGCTCAGGGTGACAGAGAAAGCAGACATGTCCCCTCCCTGCCTGGAAGGGAGTGAGCAGCCAGCAGGACAAGAGCCACCTCAGGAATTTCCTCACTGACAGGCAGCACTGTGCAGCCTCTCTGTGCCCCCAGAGAAGGACACCCAGCAATGGGCTAAAGCCCTCAGGGAATCAGGGTGGAAAATACAGAACAAAACCGACAGAATATGTCTTCTGCAAGTCCAAAAGCACTCCAGGGACTGTTGGAAGAAGAAGCAACAAAACCAAGTTCACACTATGGGAAAAAAGGATGCACTGCTTGTGCCTTCAAACAGCCATTCATTTCCATAAAAGATCTGTCCACTGTTCCTTGCATTTATGTTTAGTGTGAATTGTACTTCGCCTGTTGAAATTGAACATGAGGGAAATTTCACTTAATTCTCTGACCCCATTTCCATAGTACCAAGGCCCTGTCAGACATTGAGACAACACTGACGAGAAAAATATAGTTGACAATAGGACACCTTGCAGTGGATGAAATAAGTTTTTTTTCCTTTCCCGGCACGTTTACACAGATATGTATCAAAAGGAAAATATATTTAACCAGCTTTTGTAATTGTTTCTGTCCAAACACTCCATGAGACAGTCTCCATAGTTCTGACTTTAAGGCCAGCAGAATTCTTCATTGGGAATATCACATCAAAATTTACCTTCTCACTCCCATAGGACCTCAGTTCTGTGGCACATTTAAATCTAATTGTTTTCCAGGAAAAAAACCAAAAACAAACCAACCCCAAAAACAAAACCAAAAACCCCCAACATCTATACCTGGAATTGTTGACATAAGGCCAACTCAGTTTCAAGATTCTCAAATTCAGTGGTAAACAAAGAAATATCACAAAATGGGAGTTCTAGATATTAAAAAACCCCACAAACAGCAAAACATAAAAAATCAAGGTTGGAAAGAATTTATACTTTTTAAACTCCTTATGGAAATTTTAACACATAGTTACAGCCCCTTTCTAAACATTTACAGCTCATTTTGAGGTCAGGCTGCTCTTCCCTATCCTCTCGACTTAGAGGGAAATTCTCTTGAAGATCCAATTATACCATATAGTGTAATAGCTATAATTAGATGAGAGGGAACTTGATCTGTGTTCCATGACACTGGGCTGTTTAAAGGATTTGTGAGTAATTGCCTTAACTGAGAACTGCTGTAAAATTATGCTAACAAATCAGACAGAGCAAAGATTTGACTACCATAATCGAATTTGGAGTTTAAAAGTCTTTTTCTTTCCCCAATGCACATGCACATACTTTTTATTTTATTTGTTGGGGTTTTTTTAATAGGCTGAAACATCCTGAATGGTAAAAAGGAATTCCATAAAATCTGAATTTAGAGAAAATTCCAATAAATCTTACCCAGAAACTGCCTCAGGTTAACTCCTTTGGACATAAAAACATTGTCCAAGAATCCTTTGTTGCACTCATTAACGGAAATAAGGATACTGAACTCCATGAAGGAGAAAGTTTAGCTGAGAGTTGGGATGCTCCTAGATTTTTCAGAGATTGCCTCATGCAGTTTTTTTCCTGGGGGTTATAATTAAATGAAATACAAATATTTCCAAAGACAACAAATTATGTTAAAACCACACCATACTTCTTATCTATTTTTTGACTCAAAGGTTGATCTTCTCCTATGTTTTTTGTAAGTTTTCTAAGAGAAAAATATTTACCAAGGTGCTCACCTCAGCACACATAGAATTGTAAGGGAAAATATAAATTGTATGAAGACAGAGACAAAGTAAGCAGCAAATCCTTGACCAGTGCAGGGCTTTGTATCATGGTTTTGTGTATTACTTAAAACAAGTTGCTAAAAGGGAGGTCAAATGGGCTGAGATGGAGGGAGAGCTGTGTGATCTTTTGTGGAGTAGCTTTTTGTACAGAGTTAAGATAAGGGGCCAAGGTCCACATTGGACACTGTTGTGACCTGCATGAGCACTAGAAGTATTTGGGCACAAAAATATTTGCCTTTTAAGTCCTCAGCCCGAGTAAACCAGCAACCATCAGTTTCTGGGTAGAGGGGACAGTCCTTGGATTAATCTCTGAGTAAGGCCATAGCAAGGCACTTCAATCATCCTTTCCACACCCCAAAATAACTCTTGTGCAATCAAGGAGAAGCGAAACCTGTAACCAGGTTGAAAAACATATCTATCCCATCCCCAAACACTGTAAGAAAGCAACCACTCAGGCCAGCATTGATCAAGCAATGTCAGCAAGTTTCCTTGCTTCGTTTATACTTCCAATATACTTCAACTAAAGCAAAAACTGCATTTGAAGGAAAGGCTTTTCTTCCTAGAATTTAGTGCAATTTGTCCCTTCTTTTGCATTCTTGTGGTGAAGGTAGCACAAGAGAAAGCTCTTGATTTATGGCCAGTATATATCTAAGAAGGGACCAGTGATGGGCTGCACAGAAACTAATTTGTCTGGGAGCCCCAAAAGAGTTTGCTAAACACTAGAAGATTAGCAGTTCTCCCTTACCCTAGAGACAAGAATGTGCCTTCAGCACTGATAAACATTCAGAGACTATCAGCTGCTGACTGCTTGCTGTGTTTTCACAGAACTGGTTGGATTATCTCCACAGGGAGGCTGAGAGGGACAGAAGCTTAAGCTGTATAAATTCTGAGATTTCAGCATGCTGCAGGGACTGAGCAAACTACAGGCTCAAGAATTCAGGGAGACTTCTCCCCAAAACGGAGTCATGAAGGGCAGTGCAAATGCTGTACTCACACAATAAAGTGCCTGAAGCTATTCAGAGGTATCCTTCACCACAGATCTACAGTTCTCATTGTTTCTTAGTTACAGTTCTATGTTTATAATGCTTCTGTAAACTTATCAATGTATCAGTGCTTATCTGAAGATTTTAAGTACAGATGCTGCTGTGTACCTCCAAGTCAGAAACAGTATTACAGTTTCAGGTAAGCCAGAAGCTCATTAGCTCTTCAGAAGCTGTAATTTATTAACCATTTCTGCACTGAGCACTATTTTAACTATATAACATCCTGTTAGAATTCTTTTGCATAATTCCAACTCTCATCCCATAACACCTGAGGGACCAAAGGTACAACTAACCCTTTCTACCAACAAATTAAGAGTGAAAATTTTATTGCCTTTTTTATGTGAAAACATTACTGAAATTCTAGAGTCAATTCAGATATCTAGACAGAGACATCCAGGCAGAAAAATAATCCCAGAAATTTAAATTAAGCTAAGCAAAAGGTGAAAAGGCAGGGATAACAAGATGACCAAATAATAACGTTCCAGGGCAATATTATTCCCACTATCTTTGATACACCTGGTGCATGCTAAGAGAAGTCTGATAGCACGAGAGGGGTGTGTTAGTTTTCACAGAAAACATGACTGTACAGGGTGATTCCCACATCCCTCCTCCCCTCTGGCTTTTTCATCCGCTTTGCATTTCATACCATTTGCTCTCCCAACAGACTGGATAAATTTGGCTGAATGTGCATCTGACTAGAGTAATCTCTGTGAATCCCCAGGCTTAATTCAAAAAGCAGAGCCCATTATTACCAGACCCTAGAAGACACCCTGAGCCTCCCTCCCTGTACCCATTGTCGTCCTCCTGTGTTCTCATATCACCTGTGGGTCCTGTCAGTGTCTGACCCCATTCCCTGAATCAGCAGAAACCCAACCCTCCTGCAGCAGCATCCATTTTAGATGAAACATCTTGAATCTCAGGTGGGACAAACCAAGATTTGCTCAGGAGGAGCACACTGCAGCTGCTGAGAGACATCCATAGTTAGCTCACTCTGTGTTCTGTGTTTAAAAGCAGAAACAAGAAGCTTGTAATGTTGCTCCATCACTTGTCTTCAGCTGTTCATTGAGGTGGAATCTTGTGGATAATATATTTGACTTATTCTTTGACTTACTTTATTGGTAAGACAAGTGACTGGAACTGTAATTAACAGAATAACCTTGCTCTGTCCTAGAGGAGTCTGATGAGAGCATTTTCTGAAAACTGATCTTTTATTCTAATGAAAAATTTACCTTAAGTTTTATCTGCTAACATGGGAAAACTACAGGTGGAGCACAACTTGCAACAATTCTTTTTTATTCTCTCTACAGAGTAAAATTATGCTCCAGTTTACACAAAGTAAAAATGCATCTCTTGATAGAGAGAATTTTTATGATCATTTATGTGGTTTATTTACTGTTATTTATCCCTGGAGAGCCTGAAATCTCATAGTTAAAAGCAGATGAAAATTACTGTGTTAGATTTTTCCTCACAAGCACATAAATCTCATTACATATAGCAAATATTTGTCTCTAGAGAAAACACATTTAAACCTCCCCTGAGATTATAAAAGCTCCACTAAAGCAAGAAGCTACAGAGAGCCAAAATGACATCTAATCCTAGCCCAGTTCCCTGTGAAGTGGTCAATTCTTCTCATGCCCTCCAAGGTTTGGCCAGACAGGGCAAGACATTGCCTCAGAGCCAAAGCCCCTGACCCTACTCACCCTTTCTTGCCCAGAGCATCAGGTACAGGATTGCAGCACCCTGGGGAGAAACCTGCTGGCACTCACCTCCAAATCAATCTCCAGAGAGAGCCATGAACCAGCAGGGGAGGCAGGTGGAGTTGGGGCAGGATGGTGACCAGGAGAATTCCGTACACATTGGGGGTAACAAGAGCAGAGCACAGGGAATGAGCAGACATCTCAAAAACGTGACCTTTCAGGAAAGACTGAACACCAGAGAACACAAAAGATGATCTTTAAATGCATTGAAGCAGTTATAAAGGGGTTATATCCTGTGAGGACAGAACAAGGAATAATAGACTGATGTTGCAACAAAGAGATCCAGAGGGCAGGGAAACCTGAGGGTAAAGGGTTCTTGGACTAGATTTCCAGAAGGGTCTGGACTCCAGCTCTGAAGGACTGATCATAGTGGATGGGGCTACTCTCCATTGTGGATGCAGTAGAGAGACCTAATTCTTGAAAAAACTATCTGTTCCAACCCTATTCCAGTCTCTTATTCCTATAGCTTTTTTTTTTTTTCCTTTCAAGACATTTTGACTCCACTCAGTAATCCTTTACCCAACTTTTTACGGGGATAATCCACCTATTTTCCCCTTAATTTTCTGTTGTTAAGCTCTCTGAAACAGTCAAAATAAAATTAAAAAAAAACAAAAAAAACCACAACCCAAAACAAACCCCCCCAAAAACCCCAAAACGAAACAAAACCAACAACATGAAAGGCATTTGAAGTCAGCAAGAGAAAAACAAATGTGAAATGTTTATGCCTAGATGTTTTTCTGAAGTTTGTGTTATTTAAATGGGAAAAATAAACCTCACAGATATGCAATGTAGGGCATTTTCTGAAGATTGTTTTCCACAAAAGTTGACTGCAGCTAGTGTTGAAATTAGAAAGTCTTTTTGCTCATGGGCAACGTAGATAAATACCATCTCAGATTTATAGCCTCACATTCTTATCTTTCCTAGCTTCGTGGATAAATTCACAGCTTTCAGGGAATGTTTTTGACAGAATACAGTTCAGACTGGGGAGAGGTGGGAATTCAGATTTCTGCCATGCTGGGTTTTGTTCCCACTGGCCACTGATGGAGCTCTGTGAGGTTTCTCTGGTCCCAAAGGTGCTGACACCATAATTGTATGCAAGAGAAGGTTGACACTAAATTGTGGAGACAGACTTGCAGAACTGCTTTTTGCCAAAGGTTTGTGGTGCTCACTAAGGGCAGGAGGCTAGAAATGTGGCAGTTCTGCTTAATTCGTTTTTCATCCCTGCATTGTTTGGAGTTCTACAAAGAAGCACTGCGGCGATGAAGCACCCATCAATGGAAAGCTATTTAAAATATTTGAGGTAGTCTAAGCTTTATACTTCTGCTGGTTTGAGGCTCCACTCCTCATAGCAGCTGCCAACAGCTTCTCCAGCTCCCTGTTTAAATAAAATCACTTTGCCAGCACTTGCCTGTCCATGAATCTCTGACAGGAGTAGCAAGTAAGTCAGTACTTTAGGAACTTTTGTTTGGTAAGCATCCATGAAACAGTAACGTTCTGTTATTTTGGTATAATCCAAGCCACACATCTCTTACTTGTCATTCAGAACTCGCCAGTTGTGTCTCCTAAAGCATTTTCTTACTGCGGTCCCTCATGAAACCACAGAGATAAATTCTGCTTGCAGGCAAATGTCCACAGAAGCCAATGCAATCACATACAATTGCACTAAAAGATGGGTTTTGGCACACTGTGAGCAGTCAGGGCAGCTGTAACAATATAGCAGCTAAAACAGACATTTTATTTACCACACAGGCAAATTGCTCCATTTGGTTTACAAATTAAATCAATTTCCAGGCTGGGATAGGATGTTCTAACAAAAAAGGATGCATGTTCCCAACCCTATGATGTAGTCTCCTATTTCTGCTTTCATCATTAGTGTACGTATATTTGAATGGCAGCATTGGAAAGCAGAGTTGTGAGGCATGAAAACATGAGTCCATTATCCAAAATTTTACAATTGCTGCATTCTCATATCAGTATTCTCTGCCAACCCAGGGTTTTTGGCTGATACCCAAATACACAGAACAAAAGGCAACAGGCAGAAACTGATACACAAGAAGCTCCACCTGAATAAGAAAAAGAACTTTTTTACGGTGCAGGTGACCATGCCCTGGGATAGATTGCCTAGAGAGTTGTGGAGTGTCTGTCACTGGAGTTATTCAAGAACCTCTGGACACAATCCTGTGCCATGTGCTCTGGGATGACCCTGCTTGAGCAGGGAGGTTGGACACAATGGATGACCCCCTCTCGTCCCTTCCAACCTGATCCATTCTGTGATTCTGTCATAACAGGGGGTCTGCAGAATCTCAGTTCTGAATGTATTTTAGCATCTATCATGACCTGTTCCCAGTCATCTGTAGTTAGTTTTAGTATTTCATATGCCTTTAGTTAATGCGAGAAAAACTGACAGCAACCAAGAGAAAAATATGTCAAAAGAAAGAAAAAGTAAAAGGTAGTTTTGAAGTTCTCTGCCTACTCACTTAATTCAATTCACTGTTGTGCATGTGGCAATAAATTAATCAGTTTTCAGTCATCTGTGTGTTGACATTAAAAAATACTATTTAAGGGCTCATTGCAACTGGAACCCAGTTTTTTAATTTATAAGATAATTTTGTTAACTAATAGAATCTACAAAATCTGAAAAATTAGATGTTAAAAACATGAGAGGTGTTATTGTGCTTTAGCAATAAGATCTCTCTCATTAAAGTTAAAAACAAACCTAAGATTGATATTTTGATTCTGCATGTAGGCTGGGAGAAAAGGAGTGAAGTGAAATAATGTTGGATCAAAAGGGAACTGAGAGTATACAGCCCATTCCAACTGCAGTGAAATGGACCCTCAAGTGCTGTTTTACTGTAGATGATACTTTATTGAACTGTAAAACTAAAGTACTGATAAAGAACATAAATATTTATAAGAGAACAGATTAAACAGTGGAATAACACTGCCTCTATTTCAAAAGCTGTAACATTAGAAAATAAGCAAGAGGGGGAAAAGAAGGAAAGGTAGGGAAGATATCCACCAAGACACTTGTTTGCTCTCAAGAGAGCAAGACTTGAGCACTTTAGAGGCATCTTCCCTTCACCCCATCGACAAGAGCAGAAGAACCTCAGCATGGAGCTGGTCAGCCCCCTGCAGCAATTTCAGATGCCAGTCAGGAAACCTCAGTCCAGGCTGAGGTCTGAGTTGGGTGAGATATCTGTACCTGGAGCACAGGACAGCTCTACATAGCAGAGGCTCAGCCAGGTCACTATTCAGATCAGGCAAGCTCAGGGGTCCAGGGCACTGCTGCCACTCTGAGCAGACAGGAGGAACTGCTTGGAGGCACCAGCTCATCTCAGTACAGCCACAGCCTGGCTGAATGGGGACTGATCCCTCTGACGCTCCAAAAACAGTCCTGGGATCTCACAAACCAAAGGTCCAGCTGGCAAAACTTCAAACTAAAAATGAAATGTGAGCATCTTTGGGAATTTAATATTATAAATGCATTTGAATCAAGCAGAGCATTTAATTCCTGTAAATCACAAATGATAAGCAAATAGGGCTTGCATGAAGTATAGCTTGCATATCATATCTTTTACTGGAACATAGATTTCTACCTCCCACAAGACTGAAATGTTTAAGTTACTAAGAACTTTGTATTTTGGCAATATCTGTATAACAGATATTTCTTTTGTCAGTTATGTTTATTGCATTAGTAAACAGGACTTACTCCTTAAGGGAAATTCAACTTCAGGATTTTTCTTTCAAAAGCTGTCATGAGAATCAGAGACTGACTGTACTTACTATTACATTTTTTATAACTAATTTGCACCACTAGAGTCTGAGTATGTTTATGAAATTTAATCTACAAGAAAGAGAAAACTTACTTTGTGTGAGGATGTCCAAGTGATTTCCTGCTGGGAACTCAGCGTTCCAGCTTTACTTAAGCAGTGTCTGCAGGAGCCAGCATTTCACTGGGTGTTTTTTCACAAGGAAGAAGCTTAATAGTCTACATTAGTGATGAGAGCATCTATCTAATCATCTTAACATCATCAATAAATGCTAGTGGAAATAAATACCATGTGGTATTTCACACATGGACAAGATATGTTTAACAAGATGACATAAATTAGGCTCAAAGCATTATCCCCAGATTTTTTTTTTCAAAACAAAGTTGAAATTGTTGTTTGAAAAACAAGGATTATTCAAATTTATTATTTGAATCCTATGTTTTAGCTGGCTAAACTAGTTGGAAAGAAAGACATCCAGAACATCTTGCACACAGAGTTTCCACAAAGCCACTTAATTTCAAAATTATTTGTTGAACCACCTAAAGCAAGCAGCTCAAAACTGTTTCTTGGGGGCTGCAGAAAGCCCACGTTAGCATTATTTTTTTCCCCTTTCCAGTGCTGTGCTAAAACCCAAACCAAAATAAGTAATATGGCACAGATGTAGCACATACCTTGCACAGTGAAATAAAACATTGATGCTTCCTCTTAGAGAATTCAAGCTTTTAAAACCTCTTTCTCACAAAGTTCAAACAGTGTTATATTGTAACTGTTATATGTGGAACAGGTTAAAAGGACCCCTCACATGGCTAATTTCAAACGCATCTACTTCTATAAAAATTCCTTATTTTAGTGCTTGTGTAGTAGCTGCATGTCTCTCCTGGGAGCATTGATTCTATGATCCCTCTCAAGATCAGCACTAACTCCCACATTGGCATCCACATGCAGAAGTGCCTGGCCAACACCACGCAGTTAAACTTAATGAGATATTTAAATATGGATCCTTCTTCCCCAGAACACAAGCCTCGATATCAAGTCTACAAGCAAGGAAAAGCGAATTTGTGCAGCAATAAATACTGTGATTGTCTCTTCTTCAGAAAACAAAATGGTATCATTCTATTGCCAGCTGCTTTTAAGGCTCCTGTCAAACACTCTCAAGTACTCACTCAGATCATCTTGCTTCCATCCTTTAAGAAACTGAATGTGTAGGAGACTGCATGGGGACATATTGCCAGCCAAGAACCTTTCAACTGGCTCATCTGACTACAGCCAAAGCATTAAAAGTCGCTGAGAGGAGGATTAATATTTGGCATCTTGCACAGAGCCTGTGCAATCATTTTTGGTATCATTAGGCATTAACATGTGGCAGAGCAGAAATACCATTTAAGGGATATTGACCAAACCCCCGGCTGCTCTGTGCATGGGCAGGCAGGAGTGGGGAAACAGGATCTAGAGGACTAGGACTTTGCCAAGAGAAAACAGTCCTGCAAGGCCCCGTTCTGAAGCTGGGTTGAATGGGATCAAGGGTGGGTTAGTCCAACACAAAGCAAACCGCTCCCGCCCGCAGTCTGTCCCGGCTGATCGCCGTGCCGCGGCTGGCAGTGTCCCGGCGCCACCTCCCGGGGGCTGCGCTCCTCGCCGGGGCTCGCAGGGAACCTTGCACTGAGCCTGCGGCCACCTTTGGTTAAAGCTTTTTTAGTTTTCCTCCTCACAGCACGAATCAGGTTTCAGCCACGGTCATATGATAAAGCTTCTATGATGTAATGTCCTCATATTTTCCTTCCAGAAGCCCTAACTTTGTCTGGAGTGCCATAAGGATGGGGGGAAGAATTCACCTCAAAGGAGCTGAAGTTGAGGCTATCAATTTTAAATATATTTTAAAAGAATTTAAGGATATACAAGTATCAGTGTGTACTCATTTTTTCCACTCAAAGTCAAAGCAGATAGGCTGTCTGAAAAAAAGCAATTTAAACCTTTCCACACAGGCATAGCTCTTACTGCACAGAGTAAGTTTGGAACACTTCTGAAAACACCGTTCCTAGTAAACAAAAAAGAAGTTTCACACACAAGCTTTCTTGAACTTCTCAATTTTAATGGAGTCAGAAATACTCTATACAGCTATATACAGATTTTGAAGCATGACTAAGTATCTATTGCTTCCTACATACAATGAGCTGGAATAATACAATGGGAAGAGGTCCTAGCTAAAAAATATAAACAGACTTTTGCAAGATTATTTTGCTCTCCTTGATCGTAACCGTCGCTTGATGATTAGATGATCACTTTCTTTTTCTTTTTGTTCTAGAAGGATCTGAAAAAGATGGGTTAAAAGATTGTTATCCAGCATTTCTTCAGAGACAAATGATATTCACCTTTTAGACCTATGTGCCCAACATAACAGTTTTTCCCACAATCTGTTTGCAGAATTTCACCTGAGTCACGCTGATGAAATTTACCTATACACTGAGAGGTGAGAAAACAGAAAAAATTAAGTAAAACAGCAGAAAGAAAAGACCAAAAGGAACGGCTAAGTAGAATCAAGAAATAAGTTATTTTCAAATCTCTTCTGCAACTCAATTAGACCTTCACATATGTCATTTCCCCTTAACAGTTAATTTTAAGCTAAGATTACAGAAAAACATTACAGTGGGCAAAACAGGAATCTTAATCACTTACTAAAGAACCAGGGATATCCAAAGGGCAAGAAATGTCTGTTGAATATAGCCTTCTCTTAGCTCGTTTTGGCTTGAGCTCATTTTCTTTGACATTTTCCGGTTCTGCAGACTTGGGAGAGCTTATTGTCTCAATAAGCTTCTTTGCTAGAAGACAAATTTTATCATAAATACATGTCATGGCTCTCTGAGCCTCAAAATTCATGAATAAAGCAAGCTTTATTAAAACAGTTTAAAAATTAAACCAGTGTAGTCCAAAGTCCAAATATAAAAATTCAGAAGTGGTATTTGACTACCACAGTGTTCTGTAGCTGGATGCAGTAGCTGCAGCTTCAGATACAAAAGCTTAAAGGACACATTTAAGTAGCACATGAAAAATCAATTAGGATTCAGATCTCACTGAGACCTCACTTAGAGACTTCTAAGTTGAACAACAGGTTTAACTTCTTTGTGCTGACAAGCACAGGCTACAGTCAATTTTCTCTAAATATTTTTATGTATTTATCAAACTAATACTAGGTCTATAAAGAGAGGAGTATATGCACTAGGAAAAAAAAAGAAATATAAGACATAAGCAGTACTGTTATACAAAGAAGGAAACCACACAGGACATGGTAATAAAGTTATAGAACAGAACTCAATTGCTCAAAGTAAGTATTCAAATTAAGGATGAAATTTTAAACAGTCTGACTTTGGCTTCCACTAATAATAATAAATACTGTGCTCATGGAACCAATATGCCAAACATAGAAATTTTTTAAAATTTCACAGTTATTACCTAGACTGTATAATGTCAGATAAGATGTACTCTGTAGCAGGACAAGCTTTCAAGTTGGTAAAGGAGTTTATTTTAACTGTCCACATTAAATATGACAGACTTTGTTTTTAACCAACAAATAATACTGTCTTTTAGAATTAAATACTAGTGATTCCTTGTACCCTCTGCTAATTTTAATATTTTTTTAAAAAGCACAGTAACCCAGAGATCATTCTCACTGTAGGAAAGAAAAAAAATATATTTTTTCAACAGAAAGTCCTAGCAATTAGTCTTCCCAAAGCTACACCTAAACTTAACAAAATCCATTAATTGCTCTATATTCAGTTTAATGAAGTCTTTCAAATATTTTCATGAGTCACTGGCTTTCAGATTTCATAGAATTAATGTACATCAAAAAGCATTAACCAAGTTTCCACAGAAACAAGGGATTGCTTATAGAACAAGGTAAGATTTGGAGTTTGGATTCAGACCTTGATTTTTTTAGAGCAGCAGGATAAGTTTCTAAAACTGCATTTACCTGTAAATAAGTACACAGTAGCTCCAACATTTTAGGCCTAACAGTTATCATTGCTCGTATGATAAATAAGCACACATTCCACAACGCATCTTTCATCCCACCTGGTTTATATTTCACATTTAACCTAAATTTTAGAACCATGTGGTCCACACAACCAAGATAATCTTTTCTACTCTGCTATTCTGCAATGGCCAGAGAATAGGGAATAAGTATTATTTATACTGTACAAACCTTTCGAGTGAATAATAGTAGGAGAACTTTGGAAAAAATCACCAATTTTCTGTAGTGTTCCATCTTTCTTGGATGACTTTTTACCTACAGTACCTCCTTGGCTTCTTAAGGGGTATTCTTTTCTAAGAGATTGTGCAGTAGACATCTGTACAGAAACACAGGATCATTGTTTAGGCTGAAAATTGACTTAATCTTCAAGCCTAATTTAATTTTATTTTACTTTGATGTTATTTTCAAGTTGACACATTGAGCTTTGCTACTGACACCTCTGCTCATTTTAGTAATGATATCACTACAGCAAGTAATGTACTCATTACAAGAGTATGTCTCATTTTACACCTAGAAGAAAGAAAATTGCCAAAGTTTCGCAGAACACATTTAAGAAGTGTGAGTCATATGAAACAGAGGTGTTTTTTTTTGAAGGCAGACTCAAAGTTGTAGAGTATTTTATCAGACAAGCTGTTCTAATTATAAATAAAAGAATCTGATGGGGCAAACAAATCTCCCACTCACCCTCTGATCGTGCCCAGGTTAGTACTAAGGCCTAAAAACATATTTTTATAATTGCCATAAATATAAACTTCAGTTTTACCTCAAAGGCATTGCCTATAACATCAAATTTTAGTAGCATGCTCAACCTAGTCTTTTTAACTATTCAATGTGTAACATCCTTCCCCTTTGGATCACTGCACACTGCAGCTGGAACACGACACATTCTTGGCAAATAAAGACACTTCGGCTTATGGAGTTTAGTAAAAAGACAACATAAATGTTGAAGAATCCTTATCTATGTACTTCAGTCGGGTAAGAGATTGCTGCATAAGAATATTTGCTCCTTTCACAAGTCCATCTTTACAGAAAAGACTAAACTAACTTCAAAAATGGAACAAAATCAAACCATTTTTTTGTTGCTTGTAGAAGGTGAATCAGCCATCGAAGGTTTTGCATTTCTCTTGTTCTCACTTTTCACAAAATCCTAAGAAAACCAGAAGAAATCATAATTTATATTAATGATTGCTTAAAACAAAAGAAACAATTGTATAGAACTGATCTGTAATCCCACAAATCAGAGCTGGAGATGGGAACAAACGGCATTATCTGGGAGAGAGAAATGTAAAAGGCAAAGAGAAGGTGCAAGTCAGGGACAAGGGGCCAGAGACTGCATCAGCTGAAGTCTGTGACCTTATTCAACACAGGCCAGAGATCCACCACTTGTGGGGCACAGGGTTTAAATAATACCCTGCGTATATCCCTGGGATCTCAGCAGAAAAATCAGAAGTTAAGAGTTTTCACAAATGATCAGAGTAATACATTGAAAAGCTGCACAACAGATTTTGTCAGTTGGTCTAGTTCACACCTCATTCATCTCTACACTCTTCCTTTTCCTTCTCAGCTTGAGCATTTTGACTGTAACTGGTGAGGTGCTGCCCTGGTGCTTCACCTCCATCTTATTGGGCTGCAGAGGTGTGAACTGGATTTCCATCTCTGGTTTTGGGAACCGACTAGTTTTTCCATCCTCTGTGGACACTTCAGTAGAGTCAAGGACAATTTCAGAATGGTCCTGCAAGTATATGGAAATTGTAAGAAAACAAGTGTCAAAGTAATTATGAGTTAATACTACCACATAATATGTATCATGCCCCCACCCCCAGTGGATTACAAAGTAGGTATTCCATTTTCAAGCTGTTAGCTTTCAGAAGACTTATAACAGAAGAGATCTGCTTCAACTACAGCAGAGTTTAACCTTTATTATCTAAAAAGATTTTTGGACTTATTTGTATCTATGATCACAGAACTTTCCTTACTGAACTCACCCCAAATCTTTGTCTCCAAGTCATTTTTCCTCAAGGGCAGACACCCTTAGTGATTGTCTCCATCTCTTAACTCTGCTGCTTCTTAAGAACTAGGTAGTAATAGCAGCTTTTGTGAGAAAAGTATAATATTTCTCTAGCTTATCTTTAGGGACATCTCTCTCTCTTCTACTCTAAAAAATTCCAGAGTAGCTGCTGTTCCTCCTTACATTGGTTCACCCTGAAGAGTACCTCCTTCCTCTTGAAAACAAAAATGATAAAAGCTCATGGAAAGCCAAAAGGTAGTTCTCCAACAGGCTCTTCTGGCATTCTGAGAGGGAATCCCACTCAGAATCTCAGCAGCACTGCATTCCCAAGAATGGAGCAGACCAATAAAGTTAACCAGGAATAGTTAGTGTCATTAGTTAACAAAGCTACACAGAGAATTCCTATGGTAGAAGAAAGCAAATCCCAGTCTCCCCTGCTTTGGTCACCCACTTAAAAGGGTTTATTTTTTTTTTCCCAGATGGCTTATCTAATAACCAGCCACTTCATATACACTTCAAATATTGTTTTGGTTTGGTTTTAAGTAGGATGCAAGATACTGTTTTGATCTTATCAGCCCCCATACGGGCTGGTTAATTACAGATTCATCTCAATACACAATAGGCGACATGAAAGTTGAGTTGAAATTCCTTCAACACTGACATAATGAAACTGAGATGACACTACAAAAACCACATCTCCAAGTCTCTAAAACCTGGATTAGTTAACTAGTTTTTGCCTTAGGTGTAACAGTTCTATAATGTATAGAGAGGTAATATTTGATTAACTAAAGTACTTATTTTCTGAGAGAGTGTGAAAAAATTAGTAAGAACTCAGAACTGAAGATATAGGTAGAGTGCAAAGAAGTTTTGGAAAATTCCCAGAACTATATACAGAAATACACACTGAAAAAAACCAACAGAATTACTAACATATAATTAGTACATAAACATACCTCTTTGTTTACAGACTGATCAATTTTATCTTGTCCTTCTTCGGGTAAAGGTACTTCTGCCAAAGACTGAAGATTTTCATCGTTTATCTGCTGTTTCATTTCCTTCATAGAGGCATCTTTCTCTGCCAGCTGTTTCCTTTGATTTTCTATGTCAGTTTCCTTATCCTAATAAACAGAGCAAAACTTGTCACAAATTTCAGGACTGTCAAAAGAAAGTAATATATATCACAAGCATCATCATGATTACTTGGTCATATCAGTTTCATAACTGCAGGCTAAATCAGCTACATATCCAATACAAAACCAATAATTTAATGCCCCTGTGTAAAGTGAAGAAAATTCTAATAAGAGTCTAAGGAAAGGTAATGCAAAACTTTTTATTTTACTATACTTTGGAATTCTAAGTTCACCTCCCATTGCTCATGAAGTTCTTGGTGCTGTGAAAAAGACAACAAATGGGAGAGTTGTTTTGGATATCTAGTCCAAATTCAGAACCAGAGTGTTTATTTGAACTACTAAGTATTTTCAAACTCCAGTTACTATTACAAATTCACTTTCATATAAATGTAAAGCTTTTCTTTCTAAATTAGCTTTAGGTGGTTTCAATATGACAGCGTTTAAGAACAAAAAAATAGAGGCAGAATGCAAAGAGCAACTACAGTATTTCACAGAATTAATGGATAACAAAAAACCCAAAAGAAAATCACACAGAAAGAAGAGAGAATTTACCTTTTCTGAAGCCATTAGTACAGCCTGTTTCAGCTCTTCTATTTCTTTATCTTTTTGTATGGTGCTAGAAGCCAAAGTCTTGAGCTGTACTTCCAAAGCTTCTACTAGTGCATCCCTTTCTTCACGCCACTTTTGAAGACTGCTGTCCTTCTCTGCCAGCTGTGCAGCAAGTCTTTCCTAAATATTGAAAAGGTAGGTTAGAATAGAACACCACTTCTACATAGTATCTCACCCCTTCTGTTAGTTTTGTAGTGCTAGTACTCTTTCATAGCTTCAGTAAACTTAAGAGCCCTGTTGATATTGGAAAGCTCACACAGAACTAGTTCCAGTACAAATATGCAATAGTAAGCAGTGCTTCAATCAGAAAATCTGTATTTATACTCTTTGTGAAGAGAATTTTCTTTTCGAGAACCAACACTCCTGTTTGCTCACTTGGAGATTTTGTTAATAACAATTCTCAGGCCAGAAAAGTCACAGATAAAGTAAAAGTAGTTGTAAGCTCCTAACATCCTCCCATAGCGATTGGTCCACAAAGTCATTGCTAACTTCTTCTAGATGCACAGTTTTAGACTGTAGAGGTTCATATAATAATTTCATCTTATTAAAAAATTACAACCTTGATTGGAGTCCAGTCAACAAGTAATGTGTCTCAGTTAATAACTATCAGTCTCCTCCCAATGCTAGCACATGCTACCAAAGCATATTTCTACTCTGTATCTCAAAAACGCTTTTTCCATCAGCTTCTTGCTTTTTCTCT
This sequence comes from Grantiella picta, assembly GCA_013397955.1. NCBI lineage: Eukaryota > Metazoa > Chordata > Aves > Passeriformes > Meliphagidae > Grantiella > Grantiella picta. The sequence continues at coordinate 2,115,319 of VZRM01001215.1, forward strand.
TCCTTCTAAAGTCTCACAAGTTTTTTTAAGGAAAATCTTATTTTTCAAAGTAAGTTTTCTAGGCTTCACTAAGGAGTAATTAATTTAAGTGTAGGTTATTTATTGGTGTTTTACACACAATATGACATTTGAAGACTTCATAGTGAGGTGGTAGTGATAGGACAGGAAGGAACAGGCATGTTAGCTTCTATCATGTACAAAGTTTTTTTATTTTATGAGTCTTTTATTCTTCCCTTTACACATTGAGAACATCTAATCTAGCCTCTGTCATGAGAGAAAGTCAGGGGACTGACAAAGGCCAGCTACTCTCAAGTGCCCACACTGTTCAGTATTTGGCATGTAATTTACTCTGTACTAAAGACACTACAGGACTCTGCTGAGACACAAAGTCACTTACAATTTCTGCTTGTTGCTTTACATGATGTTCTCTATCCTCCACAAACTTCCTCATTTCCCTGTTGCGATGGTTCTCGGCTTCTTTTACTTGATTTATGAGTCCCATTTTTTCCTCAAGCCACCTTTTTCTATCAGTTTGATATATTGTCTCATTCTCCTATTTTGATGAAATCAGAAATAAAACCATAAGTAAAAAGAAAAAGACTTAAAATTCAGAATACCATTGAATGGATTAATTTCGAAAACATAAAAGAAATACTAGCACAGTTTTACCGTAGCATACTCCCAGGTACCAGTATTATATTCTCATTTGTTCTTCTCTATTAAAAAAAATTATCAATTTTCAGCACTTCTTATTAAGACTGGCACATCTTCATGGACTAGTTTCTTCCCTCAAAACATTCTTGGTAAATCACAGACACTATAAAAATTACACCAAAAGTAATGGTAAAGAGACACTTGTACCTTACAAATCCCCAAACTTTTATGCTGCCTTAAAGGACATGTTAGAAAACTAACTTCTGCTTCAAGACTGAAAGGGAAACAATGCAGTACAGTTTGAAAGGTAGGCAGAGATAGTGTGTGTACCTAAGAATGTCACTTCAATCCATAGCAATCTTGTCTCCTTTTCTATCACAATCCAACCTCTTGTCAGACATTCTACTACATAAGACAGGAAGCACCTGTGACGTTGCTTAGAAAATAAGTCTGCTTTCTAATCCAAGGAGTGTTAAAGGTAAGTCCTCAGCCTTACAGGAAGGGCTTACAGGTCAAGCAGCAAGCACAAGATCTTGAGAGTGTCTGATTTAACAACTATCAGGAAAGATCTCTGGAACTGATATCAGGAGCTGGATTAACACAACTGTGAGAGGAGATCAGCTACAGAAGCACTGTGGATGGCAGTAGAAAAACGTAGGGAAGGATGCACTTCAATATGGGGCATCAGTGATGCTGTCTGAAAAAGATGCTTCAGACGAAGTTTCCTTTACCAGTGTGATACGTTGCCATATCATGCCCTAGGCTCTTGAAGACAGGAACACACAAAAAATTTAGACTCCTAAATGGAAGGTATTGCCTTAGATTTAAGTATGAGTTATATCATTAGGTTTTACCTTCAGTTCTTTTTGCAGCTTTATTAATTCCTCATTTTCATTTATGGTTTTCTCCTCATTTTTGCTCATCTTCTGCTGCCAATCACTATTGCTCTGGTTACTCAGCTCTCTATATTTCTGCTTCCATGTTTCCAGTTCTAGTCAGAACACAAAATGAGTTCACACAATGTATAATTTTAAACATGTAATTGAACATGTTCACATCCTTCTAAAGTTGCTTGGGTTTATCACCTATGATCACAGACAACAGAAGCCTTTTATGAAATTGCTATTTGTTATGTAAAAGTTATCCCTAAATAACAATCGACAAGTAAAACCAGAAATGTAGAACTGCTATCACAATACACATTCACAACAATTTTGCTTCCCTGCTCCCTTTCCATGGAGATTACCCAAAACTAATCTGTTGGTCTCTTCTACTTTGGCTTCAAGCACTTGATCTTGTTCAATCTGAGTCTGCTCTTGTTCTTCTAATGTCATCCGCATATCTTCAATTATTTTTTCCTTTGCACACAGATCTGAAAAATTGAAAATTAATTTACAGATGAGCCTCCTAGTTGCCACCATTCTCTCCCGAAGTGCCTTAACTACAAGGCATTTCCCCATTTTCTGGGATCAAAAGCTCTATTCTCATCTATTCTCATAGATTCTATTCTCATCAGCTTAGTTCAGATGTGTATTTAAATGTCAGACACTGGCTTGTATGGCTGTGAGAAACTAACCACTGTTCAACTGCTAGATGTTTATCAAATCTGCAGAAAATTTGTGCTAGCATGCACAATTCTGTGCTAGTTCATGCTTTTGTTAAAATGGACAAACTAAAATAGCAAGTAAATCCCAATATTTAATAAGTTAACAGTAATACTTTCTCCAAGGCTTATGTTTCTTAATCTGAGACTCTTTGCTTACAAATATATCTAATAACAAATCAACAAAAATTAGTTTCTGACTGAGATTTTAATGTCCAGGTTGGAGTGCCTCAGTATCCTAAAACAGAAACATGCAAGAGTCTCCAAATTTGTAATTGACATGATCACTCATTATCTTGACACATTGCACACACACAAAAGAATTGAAACTATAATGGCTCTTTCTGACCTTTATGTGTTTTCTCATACTGTTTGGAAATTTCTTCCAGCTTTTCCTTATTCAACTGCTCCTAAATATCACATTGAAAGCAAATTAAAGAAATTAAAGCATGTTGAAAGAAACAAATACATATACTAGAAATTAATAGCTTTTCATTCTGAATTTAATAATGAATAGCGTATTTAAGACAAACAATTGCAATAAATAAATTCTTCATATAGTATAAAGTAGCATTCCAACTCTTTATAAAAGGAGACATTACTACCCAGATATCCAGGTGTCACTAATCAGAAACCGTGCAGGTATTAAGTATGTATTTACTAGACAGACTGTCAAATTGTTTTAAATAATGTCCTGCATGAGAATTTCTTTAAACATTTTTCATTCATCTGTTAAAACTAATTTTAGCTGGCTACTCTTATTTTTACCCCAGCTTCTATAAGCTTTCTCCAGGTGCTTGGAAAACTTGCCTCATTAGTAGATCAGTTAAAAAAATAAAGAGCAAGTAAAATTTTAGAAAACAAAATACCTTCTTAAGTTGCAGGATTGTACGCTGTTTGAACTCTAATTCTTCACCTAACTGGTTTTTAATTTTCTCAAGTTCATTAACTTGTTTCCTCAGGGATTTCTCCTGAGTTTGCATTGTACACACCTGCAATAGGACACAAGCAAAACTTTCATTTGGCTACAAGCTTACAAACAAAACTCACAATTGGTTTACAATCTCTGTAAATTATCTAGATAACCAACTACTTAACTCAGAGCAAATTTTTGTAAGCATCTTCACTAAATTTCAGGGACTGGTAGAGCACAAGTGCAGATACTCCAAATGTTATCACTGGAAATAGCCTTATTAAGAATCTCTTAACATTCATAGATTGAGATTTGTGAAAACAGGTTTTAATAACAGAAGCCCAAACTTGCAGAAGAAACATTTTGCCTACGGTTACCAACCTCTTTTTGTACTTGCTGGATTTGTTTCTTGGCATCAGAAAATTTCTCTTTCAAATCTGTGTATTCTTCTTCTTTCCTCTGCAAATCTTTTTTCAAACTTTGTACAAGGGCAGAGCTCTCAGAAAGATCTCTACGGAGCCTTGGGTTAGAAATAAGGAGACATAAATAACATTAGTTTTACATATTAACTCAGGCTCTTTGCTGGTATTGTTTGCAAAGAGAATCTCAGCTCTATCAGATCAATGACAAGATTTATAATCTTACATTTGGATTTCAATTTCTTATTATATGAACCTGAAGTTACAAACTGCTCAGATTCACTTCTGAACACTCAATTTTTAAAAAATATTATCTTTTTAAGCACAATAGAGCAATCATTTTTATCATTAGGTGACTTTACAAATTAGAAAAATCCAAAATTAATATCAAGTAAGTTTAAAGTTGTTAACTACAACAACAAAAATGTTTGTAGTTCGTAGTTTGATAACTACAAAAAAAATACAATAAAATTTAAATATGTCATGCCATCACAAGTTCTCCAAAGTAAAGAATAAGCTCGATTGGTTTATTTTTGCATTACCATATTTATTACAACAAGTTTCCAGTAAGACATCTTGGACTTTTACTTTTAAACTAACTAAAGGAAGGTTTTTTAGATCCTCTAACTGACAATCCAAGGCTTCACAAAAGGAAGTCTTTCCAAAGCTTCACCAGCACAGGGCTGGGGATCATCAGACCTTCATGCTAAAGTGTACTTTGGAGTATGTGCAGTACCCACAGCTATGGCACTAAAGAAACCATAGTCAGGAGAAGGGCTACATAGCATCTTAAAAGCTATTTTTACATAATTGCTATTTCCTTACCATATAGCAAATACAATCTCTCAGATAAATATAATCTCCTAATTCTTACAGATGTAAAAAGTAGAGGGTTCTGGGGAAAGTTCTACCCTCTACAACCATCATTCCTCCAAGTCTTAGAGTAGACTGTGTTCACCTAGAATAGCTATTATCAAAATGGTCTGTCTGCTTCTTCCCCTCCCCTTTCACCATCCAGTCCTTTCCAAAGAAAATGTGTCCTGCTCTCATACAATTTACAGGATATAACATTAAACCATGTCATTTCTTTCAGAAAGGGTCTGCAACAAAACTATTACAAATCCCCAAATAATTAATTTCACTGTATGGTCCTATTTCCCTGCACAGTAATGCCACATGATCTCGATGTGTATTTTTGAAAGAATATACAAACAGGTGAGGAAAACATAGCCAGCAAAATATGCAAATATAAAATTCAAGTAGTCTATTGAAACTTCGCAAAGAAGCAGTTCGGTTAATGAAGTTTATAAACACGCAAATATATCAAAATAAACTGATGTTGACATAAGGGAGTGTTAACTTAATTCTATTCTCAAAGGGTTAGACAATCTCATTATTTACTTACAGTTCTATAGACTGTGTTTGCTCATACTCATTTTTCTCCTTTTCCTGAAGAACGTGTTTCGTGGTCTCCAAACTGTTCATCAACTGCACAACCTCATCTTTCAGATTTGCTTCTCGATCATTGAGTTCTTTCAGTTTTCTGTCTAAACTGGTACATTTGTCTTCCAGAGCTACTGCATTACTTTCTAGATTTAAAATAGTAGATTCTTTTTCTTTTAGTTCTTTTTCTAACTCTTCCATGCTGTCATCTTTAGTCCTAAAAGCCTCCAAAAGGCATTCAAGATCTCTTATTTTTCCCTCATAGCTCGTAACTTTGTCCTGAAACTGTGCAATTACTCTCTGATCTTCTGCAGCCTGTTTTTCAAAATCCTGGGTTTTCTTCTGGATTTGCTCTTGTAACTGATTCATAAGATCTTTCTCCTTTACAGACTGATGATCTTGATTTGCAATCTCATTTAATTGTATTTTTAGTTGATTATTGCAATTCTCACTATCATGAAGTCTCTTCTCTAAGTCTTCAACTTGTTGAAGTAGTTGTTGAATCTGATCACTTTTTTGTGAAGAAGCCTTAATCATAAATTTGCATTCTTCCCAAATGCTTTCAATACTGCGGTGAAATCTCAGATCTGTGGTAGAAGCAGTTTGGAACTGCATGGATAGAGGACTCGTTTGAGTTGTCTCTAGTTCATCTTTTTGAGGGTCTAAGGAATCCTTTACATTAACTAAATCTACATCCACAGTGTAAGATTCTGAGTGACATTTATACAATTCATCTACCTGGGACTGCGTTGTTTTAATTTCTGACACTTTGTCAATTATATTTTGTTTAGCACCTGTTACTTTGTTATTTAGCTTAATAATCTTTTCCTCTTGTTCCCTATTTATAGTCTTCTGTTTGTCCAATTCAGAAAGAGTCTCCTGGTATTCAGCTTGACATTGCTGAAGTTCTCCACTTAAGCCAGAAGCCTTTTCTTCAGAAGCAGAGAGCTTGAGATGCAAGCTTGCTATCTGCTGATTTAACTCTTCTTTTTCTTTTTTTTCTCTTTCGCATTGTTGTTCAAGTGCAGTGATCTGACCCTCCAAGGTTTCAGTTCTTTCCTTCAGTGCTACTATTTCCATTTCCGTTGCAGAATTACTCGTTCTCTTTAGATCAAGAGAGTAGTTTTCCCAGCTCTCTCTCTTATCTCCTAAAAATAAAACCAAAACAATGTCAAGAACAAATAAATCTCCATATAGCTCAGGTTAATTAAAATCAACAAGTCACTAGCACCACCAACTTGTAATTACTCTATAGAAAATGGCCACCGCCTAAAAGCCACATTCTCATAGATTTTTAGAGTCTTCAAGTAGTTAGAATAATAAATGCCTCTTGGGCTTCTAGGCATGATTTGCAGAAAGAGGCATTTGGAAGACTTTTCTACAGGCTCTATTCCAACCTTGTATTCTGCCCCACTAGCAGAAAAATCTAGCTAATTTTACCAATATTTGTTACACCTATGAGCTAGGTAACATTCACATTGATATCCAGTTTCCACCTCCACTGATTCAACAATCCCTCTAAATAGAGCGAGCAATTACCTATCCTACATTTAGAGGAGCAAAGGTGTCATATGCTTTTCTGAGAAGTTTTTTGCACACTCTATATCACCTTACTTTAAGAACAAAGCGGAAAGTCCAGCACAAGGTTTTGTTTGCCTAGTGGTTGGAACCTTCCTCTCTTCTTTATTTAATAGATTTCTGAACTAGATAAAAGGGTAATTATTAATGCCCACACCTAATATGTATACATAAAGTTCTCCAAGAAAGATTTACAAAATGTCATCCCAACCCCAAATTTCCATGTAATTAGCTTGAGTGTTTTTTCCCAAAGTAACAAGCAATTTTAACTAAAGTCACATGTATTTAATCACCTTCAAAACTGACTCCAGCTGTATTTCACATGAGTGTTTTAGAAACCAGCTGTGTCCCTTTAGTAACATGCATGCTATACTTTACTATTAAATCAAACTTGACTTCATCTCTAAGGATTAGGCCATCACAACTGCGCACTAGAGGGAGATACTGTGGATTCTTGTGAGTACTGCACCTAGAGTAAGGAAGGGTTAGGCAATCATTGCACTTTGGGACGATTAAGCACGCATGTGCTTCATGGAAACATCCTCCAAACAGATCCAACAAGTTGGACAGTCACTAAATTTGAGTCACTAACAAAAGATTATTTCGAAGCATATGCAAGTGTTTTGGTTTTTGAACAATCAAAGTCAACAGGACATGTTCCTCCTGCTTGTCCACGGTTTTCCTATTCTAATAAGATACATCTAGTGCTTCTGCTAGCTCAGCCACAACAGCAACTTTACTGTAGCATATAAAGTCATATTTTAAAATCCTACAAGTTTAAAAATTTTGGATTTGGAAATGGTTTTCTCTGAAAGCCCAGTTGTGTAGTCCTAAGAAAACAGATCAGACAAAATACTACATATTCCTCTCCCTGGACCAGAGTTTTGCAAACTTCATTAAAGGGTGATGAGGTTTACACATGGTTTGTCAAAGTCACTAGGATTGGCTTCAAATGACATGTACTTGAAGTTGTACAAACAACAGACACGTCCTACTGGATCACACAGCATCAGTTAACCTAGCCTAATATTTTTACCTCCTTTTGCTACAACAGGAGGGGCCAGCCATTTTCTGTGGACATTTCCTGACATTGAAGAATTGAGACAATACAATCCTGCTTAACTCTTTCAGTATCTATACATGCACCTGTTGGCTGTTAACTTGTCTAACTATGCCTGCAATCTGAGAATTACCTGCCTCTCCTACCTTCTAGGGCACCAAACATCAGAACTTGAATACTCTCTGCAGATCATAGAAGATCCTGAGTTCAAAGGGACCCTCAAGGATCATTAAGAGCAGGGCTGCCCTCCAGCCTCTCTCACTCCTCAGTCTGTACTTACAGCCAGGGTTACCCTGTCTTAGGTGCAGAATCAGACACCTGCCTTCATTAACATCATAGGGTTGGTGAGTGCCCAACTCTGTCTAGATCTCTCTGCAGGGCCTCCCCTGCCGAGAGAGTGTCAACAGCTATCATTGGCAATTTCAGTATAGTTTTGGTTCCTGCATCCAAGTTGATTACAAAGATGTGGAAGAGAACTGGGCCATTATGGAGCTCTGGGGAACCCCCCTGGATGGGAGCCTGATGTTACCCCATTTACTAGAACTCTTTGCACCATAAACCTAAGACTGATCTACTGCAAGTGAGTGCTCCCTTGTTCTTTCACTGCACAATGTACTGAATGATAGTCCAACACTTAATTTATTTGCTCTATCTTCAGTTTTCTGTGACCATGTGAATTTGACAATTCTTCTACAGAAAGGAACGAAAGGCCTTTCACCTTCCTTTTGCATATGCTTTCCATAGTTCTGTGAGAAACTGAAGCCAAGCTGGGTCCTGAAGTCAAGTTAGAGGCAGATAGCTCACAAATACACCATTTTGCACAAGTCCCATATAGCTCAGTCTCACTTATGAATAGACTTTATTCACCTGATAAGCTCACAGATAAAGCAAGAAAAACAAAAAGACTGAAAGAACAAGCATGAGGGCTGTACAAATATGCCATTTGTGGACTTAAGCTTTCCACTTGAATGGAAGTAAAATTAATTTTTCTCCTTTGCCAGCACAGTCACCTTGACCAGAGCTGATGTGTTCACAGCATGCACACAGAACAGAACATCAAGGTTCACAGCATGTACTGTTATGACTGAAAAATCACTAAGTCATTGACACCTTTGATGCTTGCTTAGGCAATTTGCAAAAAATTGAGCAGGAGATGCTACTACCTTCTCAGAAGTTTAGCAACTGAAAATTTAGCACAAAAGCAAATGTTAAGAAATTTCCTAAGAGCGACAGCGGGGTATGCAGGTACATACACAGGTAAGAAAAGGCATCAGAAAGGAAAGGGTCTAAAACCGAACTTTTATTTAAAGCATGGAGGACTAAAGGATATACAACCCTCTGCAAAATAAGATTACATTTACAGAACAGTAATTTCTATTTACAGTTTAACATAGCAATTTTCCTCAGAGCATAATATTTATGCTTCACAGCTTTTGCTTCTGTTCTAGAATAGTAATTGAGCTTTTTTTGAAGACCCCCATGCTGAGTGATGGTAGAAATTGTACCTTTCTTTGTAGGTGGCTCTTCTTCTGCAGTAGGCTTATTTTCCAAGCAACGTTTTCTTCCCACTTCCAATACAGTTTCCTCACAATCCTTGAATTGGCTGCTTTCACTCACTTCATTAGAGTTCTTTTCTGCTAGTTTTTTCTTAATGGTAGTCAAAGTGCTCTCCTGTGTTAAAATGACATCAATTGCTTTGAAGTTGTACAATTTGAACACTTGAAAGACTTAGTAGCTTTTTATATGTAAGTATTTTTACAAAACTCTGGGTAAGGTGCATAGGGGTTGTCAGAGGAAAAAAAGCCAGTGACAGATCAGTTAGTTAAACCAAGAGCTGGTACACCTTGTAAAAAGAGCAAACAGTCAGTTCTACAAATTTGTCACTTCCTGATCATGGTTGGTAGAGTTGAGAACTTTAACAGCCTTCAGTAAAGCCAGAAATCATTTTTGTCATAACACACCTGATGCAATCAAAAGCCTAGACAGATCTGCCATACATATTTATATACACCTATCTGACTAAGAAAAATGTTTTACTTGCAAGATGACAAGTGGCAAGCTTGTGGTTGTCAAGGTCCAATTATTTGTCTATAAGTAATTAATTAAAAAAACCACAATAGAATATAATCTTGAGGTTTGTAGTCATGTTTGAAATTTCATGCCAGACAGTTTCACAGAAACACTGGACAGTTAAAGCCTTTCTCTTGGAAGAAGCAGTAACAGTAAGTCACCACAACTCCCTTAACTCTTGAAGCATTCATATTTATTGAAAAGTGAAGCAGCTACAGGACAGACAGAGAGAACAAGATAAAGTATGGCCAAAGCTTAGAGTTTACAGTGTAAGAAAGAATCCCCAAAACTGCATGTTTCAATTTTTTTTACCTGTATAACTTTAGCCAAGCTACTCTTCAGGCATTCAGCAGATATCACTATACTAGACAATTCCAAGTTTTATTAAACACATCAAAAGCAGAGATACCTATGTCATGCTTTTTTATTTCAAACTCTGCTTAATATATTCATATTATCGCTCTTCCCTTGAAAGTGTGAGCATATGTTGGTGGTGGGTGGAAATACTGATTTTTTTGCCCCCCCAATATACACAATCAATCACTGTCTTTTTTACATTATTAGATTCTAACTTCAACTAAAATTGATCTTTTGTTGCAATAAATCCTTTTCTTCCTCTTTCACTCACGCAAAAAATAGAGACAGTGATGTACTTCCTCTATTCCCACTGTTTAAGTACTCACCATCTGAGGTCTTTTTATCTTTTTTAATGGCTCTTCAGAGTCTCATCTAGAATCCTCCAATAATATCTTTAGATCACTGCTTCTGAAAGTCCCATTTTTTACACACACCCCAGCAAACATTTTGCTGTGGCTTTAGCTTTAATACCAACTGGCCTGCTATCATTTCAAATAAGTAAAAATTCTTTAAAGAAAATTCCAATTTCTCGAAGTCCATTATAAGTACATTTAAGATTTTTGTGTATGAAGACAATTGAGATGTCTGAGACTTACATAGTCTTTTATGATGTCTTCTAAATGGGTTATCTGACCTTGAAGACTTATAATTGCTTCATCTTTTTGCTTCACGATGTCAATTAGTTCTTGAATCCTTTCATTTTGCATATTCATTTTCTTGAAAAGAAAAAAAGAGTAGCTCAGTGTTATATTAAACTCCACCATGCTTTTAAAAGCAAGATCAGTGTGATATAAAAAAAAAAAGCTAGAAGCATAGTGTAGTAGCATTTTAAGTTATTGGAACTTAGTATTAAAGCAAATAATTTTGCACAATTTTTTGAAAGTTACCTCCGTTGCTTCTTTAAGTTGCTCAGCAGACTCATCCAGTTTAATCCTCTGTGTTTCAAAATCTGTAAAACAGGAAGAAAGCCTGCATCATATAACCAGCCATCAGTTTACTCAGTAACCCATTTCTCTGTGTCTTCTGGTACCTCACTAGTTTTTGAAAAGATTTATTTTCAAGCTGACTTTTACTCACATGACATTTCAAAAGTTGTTCAGGTTTTCTGAACTGGACAATTGGGCCTTGCAACCCATACAAAATACAGATCATATCACAAGACCTCTGCTGAGATCATTATGAGGTACCGCTATCTTCTCCTCCAAAGTTCCACATAATGCCTGAAAACACTGCACCAGCAAAACTTAAAGAAGTACAGGAATTACAGTACAACAAGGAAATCAATAACTTCGATGTTTTACTCCACAATTCCTAAGTCTGCAATTGACAATTTGAAATTTCATCTTTAAAATTAAATAAGGCCTGTAGAATTGTTTAACCTGAACATACACAAAACAATGGATTACCACCATTATACATATGATTTGGTTACACAATCCTGCTCAACTATATTATTGTTCCTATCTTACAATACTCAATCATTTCTTTTTTTGTGTCTTTCACATGCCACTTAGACCGAGCTTACCTCTGGCTTTCTTTTCCAGCTCTTCCTTGGTCTCAACTAGTTCAGCAGTTATTTTTGCCTGCTGTTTTTCAAGAACATCTATAGCTTCCTGTGGGTCCTCTAGGGACACAATATACTGGTGTGCTGCTTCTGCCTGATTTTTGATATCAGTGATATCATTTTGCAGAGAATCAATAACACCCTCAAAATCAATGTAGGCACCTATGTCTGTGCTCTTTTCTTCATTCTGAAAGATAATTTGTATTCATTTAGAAATGGTAAATTAATTACACAAAAGCCATTATTGCTACAGATAATATGGAATATTGTTAGGACTTCTAAGATGTAAGTGCAGTTAATTCCAACATCAAAACCAGCTTGTGGGTTCATATGCACTGATTGCCAGTGTCTGTCTACCTTCACACACCAGTCTCCAGTATCAAGCCAGAGCTACTTTATATCATTTAATGATCCACCATTACATTTCCCCTTGTATCTTCATAAAAACATTTCCTCCAAGTTTACTATAAAAGCTAGCATATTTTAAGCCAATGAGAATATTGAATGAACAGAGCAAGAAGGAATACATGTGCTTTAGAAGGAATACATCTGAAATTTTCAGATAACAGGAAAAATTTGTGAGGTCCAATTAGTGGCAACTTATCATACTAAGTTATACTCAAAGGACTGATTTTATATCTTCCCTGTCTTTTTTAAAAGAAAAGGAACTCTCAAAAGTCAGAGTCAAGAATCTAGTTGTGGCATAAATGGATGAATAATTCTCATTGCTTCAGTTGTAGCTACATCTGCCCTAAGAGAGAAGTCTCTGTGACTACTCCAGCACAGTCCATATATGAGGCCTAAGAAGTCATCTTCAACGATTTTAAATAGGCACTAAATGCAATGGATTTTATATCATAGAAAAATTGCAGATTTCCCCTCAATTTCTTTGTATAGAATAATTATCACTTTGTGCTGGAGAAATGCAGAAAACTCCAAAAATTCCTGAATCCCAAGGCTCAGAAACTTTACCTATTAAATGAGATAAATATATCTTGCATTACATTGTGTGCAATTCCTTGAAACCATAGCCCTTGAGAAATACCATAACAAATAGTAAAAGGGACAGTTGGAGCAGGCAGATAAAAATACCAGAGATCCAGCTTGCTCACTGCAAGGCTTATCTTGTAAATTACTTATTTTTTCATCTGTAATTTTAGGACAACTATTTACAAGTTCCTTGAAGATTTCCAGGCGTTTTTCACAATTTTCTTCAAGCTGTGCTCGTTCACGGGAAAAGGACTCTCTAGAGTAGAAAAAATAGGTTAGCTAAAAGCTAGCCATGAGAGAGGCTAAAAAGTTATTAGCATAGCTGCCTATAAACAAAGATGCTTTCCTTTTTATTTTGGCACAACAAAACAATACACAAAACAATGCTGCTACCCTAAACCAGAAGTATATTTTACACACACAGGAAGAACAAGAGGGAAACAAAAACACAGATTATGGATAGCACTTAACAGAAGGCAGTTTTTCTAAGGTGCTTGAGACAGTATCTATTAGGAATAGCACTAAAACAAAAAGGAACCAAAGAATTTGCAAATGTCACTTTTTCCAAAGACAAATTACCAAAGCAGCTCTTTCCCTTAGAGCTCTACAGGAACAAACACTGTTTACAAATTATACACACACATTCCTACCCATCCCACAGAAAAATCAAAGCCTTTTCTACAGAGCATTTTTCCTGAGCTCATAAGCCAAACAGAAACCAGCACATTAACAGATGCAGTAGAAGATCAGATCTAGCAGAAGGCTGTGGTCTCTTACAGCCAGGAGAGAAATAAGTAAATTTACTATCGCTTTCTTAACCAGTGACTTTAAAACCACTTAAAGCCAGCTTACTTGAAATCTCTTTCCCGCTCAGCAAAATGATGGGTAAATTCTTGCACCACTTCTTCACGGATTTTCATTTCCAGCAGTAACTCGTTTTTCTTTGCAGTAATAAGTTTCTCCCTCATATCATTTATGAGATTCAGCTGCATCTAGAATTACAACTAGTATTATCCTTTTCATAGAGAAATACTTCCCCACAAGTGAGATTTTTCCCATTCCTCAAACACTACAACACTTTACTCTGCAGCTGGCAAAACTTTTTCCTGTTCTTTTCTTAGCTTCTTTATAAACAGGAGGATTAACGAGTAGATTGAACTACCTATTTGGTACTAACACAGCAGTTAAGGTTTGCACAGAGTGGGTATTCCCAAAGAACACGAAGTTTATAAGAAAAATTCTTGAAGTTATCTTTAAAGATAGGCTTAAGATCCACAGAATTTCCCCTTTTTTTTCAAGATGGCCCTTTCTTGGTAGCCTCTACAAAATGGTCTCTAGTTCTTGGTTCCCTACTCCTTGTCTTCCCCACATCTGACTAAAATTGCTGCTTCTTAAAGAACAGTGTCCAGAGTTTTCTTGTGCATAAAATAACAGAAGAACAATCTTTCATGTTGCTAAAAACCAGGTAATATTTTCTGTGTATTGACCATAGGATACCAAAAGAAGAGAAAGCCAAATCTGCAATTCTTATTGCTCGGTTTTGTACTTTGACATATTTCATAGTTTTTCCACAATAAGCATCAAGTCATCAGTAATTCCACTTGTAGTTCTAAACACTGGACTTAAGTAGTAGAAAACAAGTAATGAGGAGGGGAAGAGAAAAAAAAAAAGGGAAAAAGAAAAGGCTGAGATGGAGGAAACCAAAATAATACATTCCTTCAAGGCTCCATGCTATATTAATTCTTAAAGTAGCTCTGGCACATACCATATATTTTTCTTTTGGAATAACAACTAAATTTCCTTCACTTTCCCGCACTGCTTCTTCTCTGGACATACTGGGCTCTTCATCCATCTCATCATCATCTTCAAACACATCTTCCAAGGTTCTGTCACATAGGACAGTAGCTCGTTTCCTTGGGATTGGCATTCCAGTGACATTAAGCAATGATGATTCTCCTGTTAACTTCTGGCCAAATGACTGATCTTGGGGAAGAATAGACATGTCCATAACTAAAACCTACCCAGAAAATAAAGAAAAACAAGTTATTGGTATTTCTTAAAGCTCCATTGCCACTTTGAACACCTGCTGCACTCTCCTGTAGGTCTCCTGCGCAGAGCACTTTCCCAGCTTATCCTCTGCTCAGAGTCATTACCTCAACAAGTTTCCAGCCAGAGTACAAAGTTGTCACTTTCTAGCCTAACCCTTCTTTTCATCTCAGGAACAGCAAGTTTCAGGAGCTGGATAACTTAAAAGAGGCAGCAACCGATTCTCCACTTCCTGTACTTCGAGTTTCCTGTTGCATTATACAAATGCCATACTACAAAACCTATCTCTTTAACAGCTCTATAATCCCTACACTCTGCTCCTTCTGGTATTGTAGTTAACCTGCCCAAATTCCAAAGGCATGGACTTAACTGTTAAGAAATCTTTTCCATGGCTTCCATTAAAGCTACAGCACAGATCCCCCACACTTTCATCTTCCAACTTTGCCAAAGTTACATCACTGCATTTACCCCTACTGACTCTGCTTGCATCTTCCCATTGAAGCCTCTGTGACCATAAAGATGACCTTTCAAACTCCCTGGTGCTCAATCTATTTTATCAATATTTCAGATAAGCAATATTCCAAATTAAGATAGCAGTAATAGTGTATGGGACAGCTAGAAGTGAGAGCATGTTGTATCTACAGGAGATCTCAGGAATTTTTTTCCAAATATAGTGTCTTATTAGGCTGGCTGTTTCATAGGAATCACAAACTTTCAGTAGATGCTTCCACCCCCACGCTCCAAAAAAAAAAAGTCCCAATAAAGCCTTTCTAAAAGCTCTAGGAGGTAAAGCTCAACCTGGTGTAATTAGAAATATGATTGCAACATGAGACAAAAATCCAGTAACTAAGTTCATATTTCTGAAAGTGAGAGAACCTGCTCTTTAAAGCAATTCAAAGTTACTGATCAACAAAACACTTACTTTTTGTGCAATGGCTGAGAACTTTAGCACATTGAGTGTTTCCTCATATGCTGAAGCACATTTGCTTATGTTTACTATCATGTACACCTTCCCCTTTCCACTGAAGAATCCTTGAAGGAAATGAGTTAACTTACTTTCCCGAAAGGGTATGTGCTGCTGCAGCCTTTAAAGGACAAAAGAGCAGATGATCAGAAATTTATTTAATTCCAGTCAGTGTAAGAGCTATCCAGTATGAAGACTTGAAAGTTCATTCTTACTATGACACTAGTGACAGGGGTGTTTTAAATTTAAATTTATTCTAAAGTTTGTGTGATAAGCAAGCTCAGAACAAGAAGGTAAAATTACTAAAATCTTTCATAGCATGTTTAAGGATGTTATAATTTAAATGATTTAATTAAAAAGCAAAACCAGGCAAGTTTAAAGATAAATTTGTGACATCAACAAGACTATAGTATACATTTCAGAAGTCTATACATATTTCCAACCAAAAACTTAAGTGTTAATATTGTACATTTTAAACAATAGCTTTTAAACATTGTAGGCAATACCTAAAAACCACAACCAGTTAGCAATTCATAAGAGGACTTACTTTGACTGCTGACAGTTCTTGAGTGCATTAATACACTTGCCTAGAGTGAGGAGAGAGGTATTTATATTTCCACTCTCTTTCAATCTGTCACCCTCATTGCGGGTCTTGGTACATCTTTCAGAGCCAGCAAGATCACACAGTGATAATCTGAAAGCAGATAAGGAAAAATCACTGTATTTACCTTAAAGATGCACAAATTATCCACTTTTAAAAAATGATCACTTTTCCCAGCATGCTTCCCATTCCACCCCACCCAGCTCTTCATCCTCTTCCTTCTGGGCCTTTGCATGAGCACAGAGGACAGAGGAGAGCATTGCAACCTGATGGCCTGAGGGTATGACAGTACAAGTGGGGAAGCCATCAGACATGCAAGAGGCTCTGCCAGCAAGCACTGGGTGCAGTACTGATACATCAACATGGAAGATAATTGGCAACTTCACAAAAGACAGACTGTTCTGAACTTACTCATTGACTCGGGTCACCCTTGGTGTTCCTGAATCTTCAATTTTTAGTACTTTAACTGTGAATATGCTGTGACTAAAAGGAGAAATTGAAATCAGCAGAGAAGTGATAAAGTAGATCAATACTTGCAAAATAATTTTAGCCTCCACAACATCTACTCAAAATGTTGTTGGATCTGTCAACATATCCAAGCATATACAATCAGATACAAACTTAAGAGATGTTTATGTAGCATATATTTGGCTTTTTCCTCAGATGGAAATGGATTATTTATTAATAATTATTTAGATGGAATAAAGTTAAGTACTTTTGTATAATATTTGATAAAATACTGTTAGATTTAGCACATCATATTTTAGTACATCTTTAGTTCACCATACTCAAGGATTGAATCCCTTTGACTTAAAGCACTGTGTCACATACTGCTAAAGGACACCAGAACTGAAACCTGGAAATCTAGACCTTGTAAAAGCCTCTTCCCTTCCTAAAAACTACAGGCCGTATTTTAGTTTCTCCTTCCTCCCACACACCATCCTATGCCCAATGTTATTCAAAATGTTTCTTACCTTCTGCTGGAGCAATTATTTAGTTTTGTGCTTGCAATACTCTGGTGTTTCAAGCCCAGCTTTAGAAGTCTAGAAGCTTCTTTAGAGTCAGAAATCTGAACCCACTGTAGATCTTCAAGAAGAACAAATATGATCATTGTTTAGATAACATTACCTAAATATGTATTAAGGGGATAATGTATGCACAGCAAGGACACTACATTTACTTGAGGTATAGATACATTTTACTACATCTGCTTCAGACAAATTGGATCAAAAACATCAAAATATCAAAATCAAAAATCCCTCATAAGAAAGGGAGGACAAGTACATCACATTTTATCATTCTATCAGCACAATAAATATGTTCCATTCAAATTAAGTGAGCAACCTTAGCCTGAGCACTGAAAAATCAAAAAGATATGGTCTAATAGGAGTAGAAAGCCCTATACTCATATTCAGCAAGACAGAACTCTACCTGGACAGCTTCTTTATTTTATACCAGCTGGGGGGGAGAAAAAAAATGGACAAAGGGGAAGTCATATGGGTATCTTTTAGGGCCATCAACCTAACTGAAAAAGTTCAGAAGAATTTTGTCTGAGATATGATGACCACATGACAAGTCTGCTTCTCAACACAAAATACTGAAAAAAAACCCAGGAAAAAAAAAATCTTAAAAATTGTTGAGCCAATTATAAATACAGTTAAGAACTATTGGGGTATATTTTTTTTTAAGAGAAGGGAAACATGCAAACCACTGACAAATTTGTCGATTGTTTCCAATATTTTACCCATTTCAAAGAATTCTCAAGGTAATAGAGTGCAGAGGCTTTTAACAGTCACAGTCCAGAATAAAGAAAAAAATAGTAGTAAAGATATACATATTTCTATGTATGTAGATCATTGCCTTTCACACTCGAGGTAGATGTTTACAGTGCCACAGTGAATGCATTAGGAGTGTTCTAACGCCAGACATTATTTTGTAATTATTTTGAGCTTTCTAATCTAAATGTTGTTGCAGGTAGACCAACTTTTGAAATTACATTTGGCAATTTCCACTGTATTTTATTCACCTTTTACGAAAGAACATCCCTTGATGTCTTGAGCAAGGCGTAGCATTTTTCTTTTCTTGTCATTTGCTATAGGAATCAGTAGATCATAAAAGCACTCATTGTAAATCTCAAAAAATGAAATCCAAACAGAAAACTTGATGTAATTTCTTGCAGTTGTGATAGACTGCTCTGATTCTTTTGAAATATCTTCCAAATCTGCCAAATAAATATTACAAGTCACTATACAACTAGTAAAGTGAGTTTTATTTAAAAAATCAGTAAGTGAAAAATGATACTACAGCAACCCCCTCAAAAACACTTAACCCATACAAAAATCCATTAGTATTCCCACCCCACTTTTTAAATATCTGGAAGTCACATGCTTAACTTACATATTTGCAAGAGATACCTACTCTACTGCTTCCTTTTCCACTTTTTAATTCTATCAAAAACTTATGGCTTGGCTAGAATTAGCCAAGTCTCTTCAATATCTTTAGAACACAGAATTAAACTGGCAAAAGACTCCATTTTTACTTCGTAAAGCAAACTCAGTATTTAGGTATTTTTTTAAATGCTAAAATTAAATTTATATAATTACATACAGGGACTCTAAAAGCCTGTCAGGGTTCCACTAGAACCCATAGCATAAGTAGTACTACTTTTCTTTGCTATAATTTCAGCTCATTTAATGCCTGTTCAGATATTCTTCTAGCCATTTTATCCTTGGGTTTTCTGCCCAAATTATTTGCTCACTATCCAATTCACAGACATATAAAATTGATAAGTAGTTAGTTTACTAACATAGGTCAGAAGTCAGTTATTGACCTTAAGAAAGCTTCTTTGCCAGCTTTAATTGCATACGTTTTATATAAAACATACCCTTAAAATCCATAGATGTGCTGCTGCTAGTGGTGATCTGGTGGTCTACCTACAAAAGAAAACAAACTTTAAAATACATTGTTGACAGTACATTACAAGTCATTTCTAACAGTTATATTGTATTACTAGATGGGAATACAGCATGGTCGCAATATGCCACTTGAAAGATCCTGGCTACACATCGTGTCTAGGTCAATGCTCCTGTACACTGCTATTGACAGGCTATTCTTACCTTAATACTCACCCTTACCACTTCCCTTACATCAGTATAGACCATTTTGGCTTGCTGAATCTAAAGCAGTCTAGCCACAGAAAACTAGAGGGGTGGGAACCAACATAAACAGGGTGATTCAACAGGATGATTTGCAGGAGTCCAGTTGCAGTTTACACATTAGGCTTAACCTGGTAAATCCAGGGAACTCCAGATTTTATTTCTGGTATTTTGCTAATACTGGATTTCATGTTTTTACAGCTTACTAGGCCAACCCTCTAACAGAGGTAAAAACAGAACACTTATTTACTTAAAAAATAAATGAGTGACTCATTGCTTCATGATACATGCTTGAAAAAATTATAGTTTAAATAAAATCTAGCTCTTAGTAAGAGAAAGAATTATTTTCTTCTGAACTATTGAAAAAAAGTAAACCAAATACTTATAGCTAGAGCTTAGGAGCTTCATATATACACACTCCCTTCCCAGTCTTAGTTTTGGTTAGTCAGGCTTTTTCAGGCACATAACTGCAAGTGGAAGTGCCCAAAGAAATTAAATCCATCTAATGACATAAGAATGCTTGAGAGAACTAATATGAAATAAAAATCGGTATGGTTTAGTTCAGGTTTTTTAGTGTTTTGTCAAGAGTGTAATTCATATAAAAGCTAGAATTCCATAAAGTGCCCATGAAATAATGAAATACTTTTGTAATCAAAATTCTAGGTTTAAGCTTTACACACAAAACACTCAGCCCAACCTCTATTGCACTAGATGCAAACTCCGCCAGCAAATTTGAATGTTTAAGTGTTCCTCTTATAAATCGTTTCAGAAACTAGACAGGACATATATTTGTGTTCAAACACACACAGAAAGGTTTTTTTGAATCCCTTTCTGAAGGCTGACAGAGCTAGATTTAACTTACTTCTGTGCTTCTGAAGTGAAGTCACAGAATTTTGCTGCCACCTACCTTTCACACCGGAGCCCAGTTAACTAATGGATAAAAATCAAGGCAAGAGATCCATACATTCCTTTCAACACTAGCTATTACAACCTAGGACACCACAACGGAAATGCTTAATTCTGGTTGTTACAAAAAAAAAAAATCTCAAGCAAAATAGCACCTTTCTAGTTCCAAATCCTACCACATGCTCAGTTTGATTTTATATTATTCTGCTCATTTCAGAATTAGAAGACAAGAAGAAATAGGCATGGTTACACAAAATAAAAATCGCCCATAACTTTAATTAAAAAGCTTTAGAATTTCAGTCAACTCCTAAAACTGGAGTATTTCCAGACTGCTCAACAGTGAGCTGTAGGAAAAAAGTCCAGCAGAAACCCATCTTTAATTCAAACCTTTAAGTCCTATAGCTTTATAGTTCTGCTGTTTCAAATGTATTTTTGCTTCCTTTAAGGATAATTATCCAACTGAAAGAGGGCAACAACCTCAAAATTATTTTTCAAGTATCCTGAAAGACAGAATGATCATACCTACTAGCATCCCCATAAAGAACGGACTATTTACATTCTATTCTTATTAAGCACCAGTAACCCCAGAGGATAAATCATCAGGTGACCAAGCCACCAAAAAAAAAAACAATCTTAGCATTTACATGCCCATGAAGTATTCAGCCACAAGAAAAAAAATCCCCAGGAGAACAGGGTTCATCAGCTCTATTGCTCACTTTACTGCTAATCTGAACAGCTGGCTGAGAGCAAATAGACACGTCCATGGTCAAATACAGCCAGTCTTTTCCCACTGAAAATAAAAAACATGGAGCTATCTAGAGATGCATGTACTGATCAATATAGAAAGAAGTGCTCCTCTACCTCTTTTATTAGACGAAGTAGTGAATTTTTAAAAGCAGTTTCTTCTCTCACTTGGTTTTCAGTCAGCTTTATATAATCTCTGCACCGATAGGGTTTGAGATCCATTGCTGTGTATTGCTTTCCTTGAATACTTTTAAACAACATATCCATAGTCCTTGGCACAATACCAACGTCATCTTCTGTCCCTGAAAGGACATACAAAAGAAAAACCCTAATTATTACAAGGTATACAGATAAATGAGGACAGAAAGGGACAGAAAGCTAATATAAATCTAAAGACATACAGGAGGAGTTTGGAGACAACTTATAGCACGAAGCAGTGGAAGTTTTTTTGTATTCTCAAACTAACAGAAAAGTCATTAGAGAGTTTTGAAAAGTATTTGGCTTTCAGGAACAGTTCATACTCCATAACAATAATGGGTATAACATAAAACAGAAACTATTGGAGTACGTTGCATAAGCTTAGCCTTAAGGGAAAACAAAAAGAGACACAACACAACCAACAGACATTTGCTAAAGACTTGCAATTTTTTAGCTCTATTTCATAAGCTGCCTTCACTCTCCTAAGGAAGTAATCTTGAAATAAAACTCATGACTGATCTATTAGCTGCAGTCCTGTACTAATTCCACAGACCCTCCAAAAAAATTTCTAGAAGCCTTGCAAAGACTCACTCCTTTCCCTGTCCTAGACCCTGTTCTCAGAATATACTGCTTTTGTACCTAAAAGGCAAGGAATCAAATAAAAGCCTCAGGGCACACTTAATCCTTCTGAATCCAAACGCAAGTTTAAAAAGGGTTCACTTACATTTGATTTCTAAACCAGAGAAAAGGGAAGGGTGGAAGAGAAACTACTGTCCTGAATGAGGGTGATAATTTCTCCTGCTTTTGAGACAGATGGGCATTTAATAGTACAGCACTAGCTGTGTCACCTAAGTCAGAACTTACATAATATTTGGATGGTGCTCAAACCCCAAGCCAGTAGCCAAATACCATATTAAATTCAAGTAGCCTTGCATTACATTTGTTTCTCCTAATATCCTAATAATTTTTTATTTATCGCAGGGCCAGTCGTAATTCAACTAACATGAACATCGTAACAGTCACTGGTGAACGAGGAGCAGTCCTAAGACCTTGTTTCATCCTTCACTTAGATCCTTTGTCATTGACTGAATACAGGCTCCCATGTAATATTAAAGTGCAATAACTGAAGAGGAAATCACAGAACCCAGTAGGCAACATTCTGCCCTGCCAATTTTTAAAAGTTCTGAAAATATAATACCATTAAAAAGCTTCTAGTCCAAAAAGATGTCAATCCAAAATTTTTGAAACCCCACACCATATACACCAAACTAGTCAAGCATGGAGGACTGTACACTTCAGGAATTGTTGGGTTTTTGTTATTTACCTTTATTCATTAGGACAGAAAAGAGCATCCCATTATTGCCCCAGAGAAAAGATAACTGAAAGTACTGGCAGTAGTTTTTAATTATAACCCACCTAACAGAAGATTGCTTAGAAAATAATGCGACTTCAATAAAGACCAGTTTCATGTGACACACAACTCCTTGTCCTTCTACTATTTCTTTGTATAAAAGAAGTGGTATAGCATCCAAGTCTGCCATTTCATAATAGGAGAAATTGTTTCCATGTGAATTAAATCACTTCATTTGTTACAATGCTTTGAAAAATAACTGAAGAATGACATCTTCTGACTAGAAAGGATATGAAACTTTAACAAAAGAGAAATACTGCACTAGGGGACCTAGGCTTCCTAGGATACTATTAAGCTCAGGAACTCAAGGTAAGATAGAAATACATTAAAATAATCAAATATGTTTCAAAACATATATTCTCTGCCTGTAATAATCCAAACACTCAAATATTTTTCTCTTATTTGTGCATATAACCTTTATAAAAACAATAAAACTCAAGAAAATGCTAGTCTGGTATAGAGCAACTCACACTTTTCAAATCCTGTTATATAGAAGATGTATTTTTTCCAAGAGCCTCTCGTCCCTGGCATAATAGATACTGGGAGACAAATAGAAAGATCACACACATCTAGTTGAAATTACAGAGCCTTACAAAGTAACATGACTATGTGTTTGTGTTAACTCTGGTAGCGACTCTGTCTGTTGGCAGTTAAGTTCGTTATGGAAGAAGACTTCCAAAGACTAAATATTAAAGAGAAGCAAATGTACAGAGACTACAGTTTAAATGAAGGAAAAAGTTATGTTTGTAATAGAAGTAATCCTCACTTTACTAAAAGAAAAAAGAAGTGCTTTCAAGAAGAACTCATTTCTATTTATACCTTGGAAAGTGTAAGTTTTCCCAGCATTTGTAACACCGTATGTAAAAACAAGACGATTATATCCATCTAGGAAATCTTGCACTGGTTGCTTCATGGTGCCTTCAAAGAATTCTTCTTGGGTTGTTTCAGGTCCAAACACCTGAGCATTACCAAGAAAAATTTATACTTTAAGCAATTATTAGAGACTTTTAAAGAATTTTTTAAACTCTGTTTATTTATGATCTTAAAGACTATGAAGTTAAAAGCTTCCTTAGTATTAAATAATGTAAGTTAGAACAACCTGTACCAGAAATAAATTAAAAACTTTCAAAGACATTTTAAAGACTCATTACTCGAGAAAAAGTGAACTTCTGTAATGTCTGTCCCGCAGTTTTTTCACTCAGTCGATTCAGATAGTGCTGGGGGGGCTTCAGTATGACATTTGTTGAGTCTTCGAGTGAAACACAGTCCTATTAAAAGCAAACAAGCAACGCAGGCATGAAGAGATTATAAAGAGCTCAGCCTACAGAAAAAACAAACAAAAAAACCCCACAAAACAAAATTTAAGTATTTTTAAACTAAATAAATGTCTCACCTGCGATCCATTTTCTCTTTCCAATGATGTAAATGGTCTGATGCGGAGGCAAACTTGTATGTGTCCCTTAGACTCCAAACTGCTCCTCTTAAAAAAATTAAAACAGTTAGAAATCTGGCTCTTTTCTTGATAATTAGCATGTTAAAGCAGTTTTATTTCATCAGGCTGTTTTGAACAGACTTATTTGATAACATGGGAATCAAAAGAAATTCACTACATCAGTTTTTAAAAGTGCTTAGTCCCCTGAAGAGGTTTGCTGTGAAAAGTTAATTTTGCAGCACATATTTGTCAACACTGCATTCAGGCCAACAAAAACATTCTATGAACTAGCAATTAGTCTCGTTCACAGAAAATTGATGTACCCAATAGGGCATCAATGCAGTGCCACAAAACTCAGTCTAAATCCTATGCATCACCTTGAAACTAAAAGATAACAAAGCAGCTTTTCATCTTCCCAGTAAAATTCTGACTATTCTTATCTATGAAAGGACTAAACTTATTTTTTAAAAAATAAATATCCAAAAAGCAAAGTTTTCTTACCTGACTTGTGTCCGAGCTTGAAGAAACCAAAGAAAATTCGGAGGAGAGATCTGCTTTAACATCTTCCAAATTTTTTCGTCCTGCCCATGGAGATGGCTCAATGCTAGCAACATAGGATGGTCTGTAAAATTTCTCACTATCCAAAGTCGGTTCCATTCTGCAAGATAAAGTAAAACTATTTTGTGCTCTCTGATCATACAACACAGAGCTTCAGAAGTCCCTTAGAACACAAGTCAATTTGAAACTGAAAATTTCTTTAAGGAAAAAACTTTCTTCATCCTATTCATAATTTACATAGCAAGTTTCTGATGGCTGGGGAGGGGGTCTGCAGGGGGTGTTTGTATCATGAATGAAGAACAGCCACCTTTCTTTAAATAGAAAGCAATGTTTACCAGGTAAAAGCCTTACATACATACCACAAACTTGCTAAAAACCCTTTCTGACAAGAAACACAAAACTTAAAAAAATCCCTAATTTCATATCAACTTCATCATCCCATTATAGTGTCCATTTAGAATGTCATGGTTATCTCCACAGGACCTGACAAATACTTGGTGTTATGAAGGTAACACAGGACACAGTCCAGAGATATTCCAGAGACTAATTGATAATTTTAAGCTATTAAAGAGGCACTAGTAAATTAGAAAACCTCAAGCCAGAGTACAAGGTAAAGTATTGCTTTTTAGTAATTTTACAACTCAGCAATTAAATTATTAATCCATAATTTACTTATATTTGTGTGTTTCAGAATTTGAGCAGCAAAAATTTGCTATCCAAAATTAAACTAAATTGATTCAGTGCTGATCACAAATATCAAAGTAACCTTTAAAATGTGTATTTTTTTAAAATTAGTAATTTTTTCTGCACTTTACTCTCCCATTTATTTTTCCTGTGATATTACAGATGTGATGGGGCAGCTTTTTTTTAATAGATCAAGTTTAAAATAACCTGTTGGGCAATTACTAATAGACTATGGCAGCAAGGGATCCAGCAGTCAGACACCTACCACATGACTTCCTACACTTAAAAGCTTTGGACACAACAACTTAATGATCTTTTAGTGCTACATTGCCATGTCTAGGCTACAGCAAAGCACAGAAATTGTTTTACTAAATACTAATGGAGAACATGCAGTGTTCATTAAAGCAATGGACAGAGTAGGGCTGGTTCAAAACCTTTTGGCTCAGGAAGAGGGTTGGTTTCCTGTCTATAATGCAGTCCCATTTTAATTTACCCCAGAATAAAACCTGTGATGTATCTGCCTTTCAGTGTCAAAACACTGAAATAGGAAGCTCAGTCTTCCTATCTAGGCTGTGAAAGCCATACAGAACTTTAAGCAGTTAGACAAATACGACCAGGCTGCAAATGAGCTAGTTATATGTAAACTAAGCATTGATGTTTACCTTGTTTCTTCTAATCTAATTTTTTTTTTTCTTTTTGGCCAGGCATCTGTATGAAAAACAGGAAAAATCTGGCCTGAAATATCATCATGGCTTGAACAAAGACTGACCTGTGACTAAGCTACGGTTGGAAAGAAACATACCTATGCTGTCACGATCTGGAAGTGTTATTTGCAGAAGCTTGGAAAAAGCCAAACTGAGACCACTGCTTCTTCTAGCAGGATCCATCTTTATCACATACACGCCAGTATTTATATGTTTCTACTATGGGAAAGTTTACAGAAAGTTTTGGGAAGGCGCAGAGGGAAAGACAAAACAGCCACACCACCAAGCACCCGCAGCAGAGCAGACGTTTCTGCCCTTATCAGTCATTTACACAAAAAAGCCACCTCCCAGCGTTCCAGGTGGTAAAGGAAAACATTCCCACGTGGTGTTTGTGGCTGGAGTCAATCCACCCGTTCCCAAGAGAACAGAGAGCCTTCATCGAAGTCGAGATAAACGTGACAGGCTGCTGTTCCACAGTATTAATCAGCTACACAAAGCCACCCTTCAAAACTATTTACCAGTCCTTTACAGGAAACGTATTTGTTAGATAACTGACATTTCAGTTGCTTTAAATCTATCCTTGAAGTGTGGTTTATCAAGACTATGCTCTCACTCTGTATCTTTTTCCTTAAGATGCAAAAGACAAATTTTAAGCTGCGTATACAAAGCCAGAACTAAAAGCATTCGCACAGCCCAGTGATCAGACCAGTGAGGTTCAAGCCCACAGAGAATGCAAAGCCCGAGGTGCAGGCTGTATAGCTCCTCCACGTTGAGTCACACAGCACTGTAAACACTTCAGGTATTCTGGTGTGAACAACTAATATCGCCTGACTGCGGGCACTAAAAGGCACTCGTGCGCTGGGATGTGCCATTATAATCCTACTAACCGTGGCGACAGAATTTAGAGCTGTAGACACCCTAAAGCAAGGGGACGGCCAAAGGCACACATAGCAAAGCACGGTCACAGCCCACACACACGGCCTGTGCCGCTGCCAGGCAGCACGAGGAAAGCTAGAAAGAGCTCCAACCCACAGAGTAAGGCTGGCAGCTTACATAAAAGCTAAAGCATCAGACCTTACACCTAAATTTAAAAAAAATATAAATAAAAGGAAACTTTCCTCGCTCTAAGTACCAACCTTTCACTGCCGGGCTTTGCGCGATTTGCCTGTTCCTACGGGACACAACCGCCGCGGCTTGGGCAGCAGCACAGCCCTGGGCCGCGAGCTGACCAGGCCCTGTTGGCCTCGCCGCAAACCGTTCACCCCCACAGCCCCTCCCGCGTAACCGCGCTGGGAGCGGGGTGAGCCACAGGGAGCGGCCGCCGCACCGCCGCCAGAGACCACCCGCGCTGCTGCTGCTTCTGCTTCCACAGCCACAGCCACCGCCTCCCCTGTCCCAGCGAAGGCCCGCCGCCCCCACACGGCCCGCCGCCCCCACACGGCCCGGCCCCGCTCGCTCACCTGCCCGGCCCCGGCCGCTCCAGGGCTCGTGCGCCACACCGCCCGCGGCTTCTTTTCGAATCCCACCAATGGCAGCGCACGGCGCCGCGCGGCCTCCTGGGAGGGCGGCGCTGCTGCGGCGCAGGGCTCGACGGGAGATGTAGTCTCGGCGGGGCGAGGCTGCCTGTCCCGGTTCGCCCTCGGGCGGTGATCGCGCCCCGCCGGATCGGAGCGCCCCGGGCGGGTTTGCAGAGGCCGCGGTGCCGCCGCCACCCGGGGCCGCCGGCGCCCTGCCCCGCAGCGATGTCGGGAGCTTGGCTGCCGCGGGAAGGCGCCCTGGCCCCGCCGGGCCTGCCCTCAGCTGCCTGCAGCGCCCGGACTGCGCCTCCCGCAGGTGCGGCAGAAGGATCAGTGTAAGTTCGAGCTCGTCGGAGCTCCGGGTGATTCCCGGCCTTTCGCTGTCTGTTTATTAGCAGGATAATCACTGTTTGCAGGTGGTGAGAGGGAAGAGGCCAGGTGACCCGCTCGGTGCCCTGAAGCAGAGCAGGGATCGGCTGAATTGGGAAACTCCCGTTTTACCATCAGGATGTGCTTGTCCCTTACCTGGGTCCCAGTCCTGACGAATGACAGCTGTGCAAAACACTTCGTATGGTACCTTTGTTTAAAACCTTCCCCAGGTGGAAATTATTGCTGGGTGCCAAATTATTGCAGGTTTGCATGATGGACATTTAATTTCTTAACCGGCGATGAGAGAAATCCTTTGGCTTTATTTTCAAAACAATGTCATAATGCCAATCAGATCATCGGTTTCTGGAATGTCAGGAATGGAAATGTTCAGGATTTGGTAACAAAAGTCACCGTGAGTTTCTCTTTAGAATCAGACACCTTTGAACCTTAATAAGGAGTGTCTCACAGTTTTAAATTGAAATAAAAAGATGAGTAACTTGAAAGAAGTCAGTATATGCCAAAACCAAACGTTTGTTTTTCATTTGAAGAAAAGAATGCCAGTGAAAGCAAGCAAAGAAATAATTCTACACGGATCTTGTACCAGCTGCTTCGATGAGGTTGTCTTTAACATTAAATTCTATCTTTCTTTAAATAGAGGCTATGTCATATCAGTAAAAGAGGTATACTTGATTTTAGTTTTGATGTAGGGCACGTTGCAATAGTTGGTCTGTTTTAATGGCAGAAAATGATGCAATGTTGAATTTGAAATTGTTTGCTAGCAAAACTGACAAGTTCTTGAAGTCATTCTCTAAGACTTTGGCTTAGCTTTTTAAAATTATCTTTGTTTCTATCCTAGACAGAATTCAAACTACTGAACTTACCTGATGCCAAACTACCTTTTTCGTACCAGGAGGTGACGAAGAATGACCCTCAAACTAAGGGAAAAATTAGCTCCTGGGAGAAAACTTGAAAGTTGCTGTCTTTGGCTTGATGGAAAGGACAACTGAAGATCTTGGAATATTTTGCAAGGTATATTCCTAAAAAGGTTGCAGTTTATGTCCTGCAGAAAATTATTCTTGCTAAGTTGGGGCATAGCAAAGCTCATGGTACAGGTGATATTTTGATTTTGTTTGAATATTAGATTTCTGAAACTGTTTTTATGATACTGCACATGCTGCATAAATTAAACTGGTATCTCATCAGTATCTCATCAGTATCCCATCAAGATACTGAAAGGGCAAACTGAACCACAATCTGACATGTGTTCCTAGCCTCACGCAAACCATGATAAAGAAAACATCAGGTCAGCGTAACCAATCCAGCTTGCTTTGGAGTGGGAGATGATGAAACTCCATCTATGTAAATAAGCTTTATGGCTTTCAACCAATATATTCTTCTTAAAATGGTTTGTGCAAGGACACCAGTTGCAACAAAAATATCTGCTGCTAAAACAGCATTCAGTAACTCATTCACCCCTGAAATCTGATTGTTTTCAAATTCTCTATAACTTGTGTGGCATGTTTGCCACTCACAAGAGGAAAAGATTTTTATAAAGGACTTGTTAGAACTGTTACCACTACCCTGAGAAACTTATGTTCCTTGTGTGTGAGAGACAGGATTCAAAGGTTATGCATAGGGTACTCATGAGAGTGATGAGATGATGCCCTGTGAGACAGCATATCTCAGCTTGCTTTTACATTGCTGTCAGGAGTAATTAGAGACACAGTCAACACTCCCCAGCATCCTTCAGCACATCTGAGTAGCAGCCAAACCAGAACTGGCTCCAGTTTCTTTGTACTCAACTCACCTTCCCCAGGGAGTTCACCACGTATTTGAGTTTTCTCTCATCACTCCTGGTTCTGCTGTGCTTCCCCATGCCCTGATAGCACTGCCTTCCATCCTGGGTGCAGGCCAAGTCCTTCTGCAGGGGTCATTTGGAGCTGACTGGCAAGAGCACTCCTGTTCCTTGTCACAGAGATGTCTTGGAGGAAAATGGTGCATTGTCTAACCCTCCTGGTAGTCTGCCATGCCAGCCCTTTTTAATTCCTGTCTTTCAGGGCAGTCGTGTCATTTATCCTGTTATTTGCACAGTCGGGTGGGTGCATTTCACACGTCCTTTATTTTGATGCTGAACCCTCATTGCCCCAGTCCCATCAGTTACCTTCAGGCTGAAGAGCTGTTTTCACATCATGACACAGGTATTTGTCCTATAAATGTATCAGCTGTTTATTCTGACTAATAGTCATATAGTGAATAGTATAGTTAGTTATTAGATGTTTAAAATACGTGTATTCAATAGTGAAACTATTGTAAATATAATACTGTGTAATAGAATAATAAATAAATAAGAATATAATTAATAAAATATGCAGTCAAATGTTTTATTCTGTGAAATTCTGTGTAGTTTTTTGAGAAAAGATGACTACTCTTAAATTGTATGCTGTGTAATTTTTAGGAACAAGTGTGCATAGATGGCTTTTCAGTAGAAGGCTTTTCCATTGAACTGGTTGCTAAATATGGTTTGTGGGGCATTTGTGTTGTGCCTCAGTGAATGAACTCCAGCCCGGCCAGACAGTTGTGGGTCACAACCCCTTGGGTTGTGATCTTGCTGAGTCCTGTAGATGAGGCATTTTTGAGTTACTGGTAAGCACATAATTGGAAATCTTGACACAGAATCCACAAGCAGGAAGACTGATGGCTGGTATTGAATAGTTGTGTAATATTCTTTCCTCCTAGCCAGCATTATACTGATACCTCAGGGCATACTCTTAGAAATGGCTCTACAGGTGGAGTAATAAATTGAATACTGCACTTAGAGTAAGTCAGGATGAGCTTTGGCACTGTTTTCCTGTAATCTGGATCCTGCATCTTATTTTTCCTGTGGATTTCAAGTTCTTATATCCTTTTGTCATAAAAATGGGGTTGTATTGTTGATACAGAAGATACAGTCTAGAAACACTGGCTACTTTAGGAGTTTTTTTTAATGTATGTTGTTTATATTTCATAAAGGGTATTTGAATTGTACATCCAAATTTTATTTGGTTCCTTGAAATGCCTCCTGCTTTTTTTTTCTTTCTATTTCTGAAGCTGTGTCTAAGTTCTGCAAGGATTTGTATAATGTCTTTTTAGCTTCCAGGTCTGAGCCTAAGTATGTTGCCACGTTTTTGTATACATGATGTTAACTATTTTCTTTGCAGTGTGCTAGCTCTAGGTTAAGGGCTGGAGATGCATTCCAAATCTTATTAGTGAAACTTTATTTCTCCCCATGTGTTATTGATTCTTTTTCAATCATCTGCTGAGCTGTATAAATACCAACAAGGATAACCGTGATTTGAAGGTAAAATCTCAGGGTTGGCTTTCCCTAAAATGAAACATATGTTTGAGTTTAATTTTAATTGAGGTTTCAGAAATTTTATTTCAGTTCCAAGCTGCTTGTGGAAATTCTTCATGGTGTAAGAAATTGAAGCTTTAATCCTTAGTATTACTTTGTAAAGAATATTGTTAGGGGGTTTTTTGTAGTGTTGTGTAAAATGCAGGGCCTAAATAGCTGTCTAATGGTCCCAAAACCCTCAGAACAGCCCCAGAAAATTTTACCAAAGACATTCTGCTAAAAGTTACATTCTCAATTGTTGCTCTATCATCTTACTAAAAACTTAACAAGATAAATGAATTGGAACATGAAGTCGATACGTATCTAGAGTAATGAAATTCTGAAATAGGGAAACTGGCCAAGGTAAATCTAATTATATATCTGATATATGGCTTTTAGATGAAGAAGCTGGAAGATTGCCAGTAAAGGGGTGTATGTGTGTACACACATATGTAAGTTCTCTGTAGAAGCCAGGACTGGACAATTCTGTGTCTCAGAAATATAAGGTGCCTCAAAAAGATGTGGATCAAGAGCAAGAAGTTTCCTGCTCAAATAACATGGGCTAAATCCAAGGAGCAGGCTATATTATAGTGTAGTATTACTCATCTTGCTGGCTCGGACACCCAAGACAGAATTTCTTCTGTTCTTGCCAAATGTCGGCCATCTGTCTTGACCTCAGGAACTAGTGCCATTCTCTGACATAATATACCTTTCCTTGGAATGTCATCCTGGCTTTGGGCACTCAGGGCTTCTGCTCAAACTTGTGAAGATCTGATTGGAGTGGGATAGTCACACCACCGACCTTCAGATACTTTCCCTTAGTCTTCCTGTACAGTCTGTGGTGAGAAACACTCAGAATGGATTCAGGCCTATGTCAGATTCTTGTTCTGGAAGTGAGTTTATGCTACATGGTACAGCTAAGCTATGTAATTGTAACCCAAATTACCCTGTGGAGGAAGCTTCCTTTCTTTACTAGCCTCTTGGTTTAGATACCAAAATTAATGTCTAGTTTCGGGTAATGTGGTTATCCTACCACATGATAAAAGGGCAAGGAATGAACATTGAGAAAACAAATTTTGTAACCAGTAGCATACCTTTAAAGGACTGGAAAATAATAGTTCTTTAAGAATAGCTAGTGGCCAGGGCTTACATTTTACTGTATTACAGGCTGGGCATTGCCCATCCTATAGGAAAAGCAAGCAGAAGGCAGAGAGCTCAATATATGCCAGACATCTGCCCTGCATAGAACAAAATCATACTCCTGAAGAGCCTGAATTTGTGCCACGTGATTGGACTACAGCACTCCTTGCAGTCCTTGAAGAGAAACAAAGTCTTTTTCACTCAAAATGGACCAGCAGATGAATGACTGTGAAAACTCATGAAGTCTCAGTTGCTTCTCAAAGGGTAGGTTAATGAGCAGTTAACTTTTTTTTTGACACATTCTTACTTATGCCATTATTTCCAGCCAAGTCATCAAGTAGGTCTGTGTGGCCAAACAGATGCTGGGGCAGCAGAAGAGCAGGCAGAAATGCTGGTGTGACAGAAGGGCAGGGCTGCTTCTCTTGTGTTAGGCAGTCTTAGATTGGCTGAATTGTTTGTGTAGTTGTACCTTTGGCAATTCTTCAACAAGGACTTGAATATGTAGGTGGCTGCCTGGATTGCAGCCTTTGGGCATATCCAGACTTGCAGAGTTAGAGAGTATTTCCAAAGGTAGTTCAACATCTCATTCTCAATTTGATGCTGCCCTGCCTGATGTTGTCGCAACATGCTGCAGCCAAGGATAAGCAGAGTTTTGAAACAGGTCAGGCTTCCTTACCGAAACTTTGCTCACAGTCAAAATCCAAAGAAACTGAAAGGCTGTTACCATGTACTGGCTGTTCTGACCCTCAGTAGTCAGAATAAACCCTGTTTTGCAAAAACTGAGATGTAAACAGTGAAATTCCCTTGTGGCTAATTCAGTTTTGTGCATCTGAATTTTCCTGTCTTGTTTAAACACATTATAGGCTCTGACTGCAGTTTTAGTCAGATGCTTTTGTATAGTGTTGCCAAGTACTGTAATACCACCTCACTTCATTGTATATGTGGATGCACTGAAGAACACACATACATTTAGAAATTAGTGTGAGATCTTTCTGCCTGAAAGGCATTATAAAAAGGAGATAATTACTTCAACATTTAATCCAGACATTCTATATAAAGCACATTTTGGTATTGTGAAAAGAACCAAAACATTTAACAATTTGGAGGGAAGAGAGGAGTCCTTTTTATTTTTAAGAATAATATTAGTATAAAGTTAGAAGTGATTAATTCCCTACCTAATTTCTAACTTGGTGACTCATGCTCTTGGCAAACTAATTATCCAAGACAAGTGACTCAGAAATAGATGCTATAGTTTTATGGCTATTGCTGTTACAACTAAACATGGGGCTTGGTTTTTGGGTATAACAAATGTAGCTATACCCTGCAAATTATGCCACAGTGCTGCTTGAGGGCATGTTATGCATGTAGATTTCTTTAATTTGATGTGGTTTTTTTTCAGTTTGAGGTGGATGGTGTAGCTAGCTTCTGGGTGTCTAAAGCAGCCATGGCCACCAAGAACCTCAGGAGTGTCCTTGGACCAGGAAAATCTCATGTGGTATGTATTTCTTCCCATCCAGGAATGGTGATTTATTAAAGGCATATCACAGATGCATTCCTCTGATTAAACTTTTCACCTCAGATTCTTAATAAATTGTCTGATGAATATTATTCAGAATACTGATTTGGGGAGGAAGGGAAGATTCATGCCATATTTGCTTGGGATGGATATAGTAGCAGGCTGTTAGCTGTAACCCTCTCTCTGTTTTGTTTCTTTTTCTTTCCATGCCCTCCCTGCTCCTCCTCAGCTGCAATCTGTAAAGTACTATCACAATGCAGGTCTGATCTGATGAAACCACAACTAATGCCATGACTGCCTAGGATGGGAAGAGGGCCCAGACTATAAACTTGGGATTTCTGGCCTCTTACTAGGCAAGTCCATTGCTTGTCCTCTGCTTTCACCTCTTTGATTCCTTTTATTTCTGTTCTTCCTCTGTATTATTAACTCATATTGAAGTTCAGTGTCATTGTTTCCTGGGAACCAGTTTCATTTGGCTGTACATACACTCTGAGGAAGTCATGTTACCTCCATGTTAGGAGTGCATCATGCACTGAAAATAGGAAACAATTTTGTTTAAATAGTTCTGAATGATTTTCAGCTGAAGCAATAAAAATGGGAAGTCTGGCATATTTTAGCAAAATGTTCATGTTTCTGAACTATGATTTTTAAATTGTGAGTTTAAGTTATAGTAATATTAGAAATTGATCATAATTTTTGCAGATACATATACAGCCTTATTCTTAGAAAGTAGTCTGTTTGCTAGTACAGCCGAAATGATTCCTGTAGTGAGACAGGAGAAAGCTGCATTGAAGAGTAGCTTCTATTCCCTATATTTTGTTCAGTTGTAAGTATAGCAGGCAACAGATGAAATAACTATTGACGTAGAGAATAACACAAATCATGTCAAACAAGGACTTCAGACATCGTGCTTTGAGGTCAGTTACCTGTGTGCCTGGAACTTTGATCACACTGGTAATGGCCAGATGACATAACTTGTGTGGATGTACGCGCAAAGATAAATAGGCAGCTTTTCATTGAATTTACGGGCAGAAGAAGAAAATCTCAGTGGAGTGAAAATGTGTGTTTCTAATATGCTCAAGGAATTTCAACAAAGGAAGCTAACCCTGATTAATTAATTTGCTGAAACTGCAAGCAAGGGGTTTTGTTTGTTTGTTTGTTATTTAAACATAAATGGATCCTGTTTCCAATAAGCAGCATGAAGGAGGAGACTTTCCAGAGCACTGCCACACCAAATGGAAGACAGCATCTTCTCTGCCTGATGAAATGTAAGTTCAATTGCTAATCAGCCTGCCTAAAGCACTGCTAGATTAATAGGCAGATTTCCTGTGAATACAGCTTCTGCAGAACTGAAGCTGTTTCTTGAATTTTTTTAAAGAAAACTAAGATATTCTGATGTTTTTCAAACATAAGTCTTTGAGATGTCCATTTCAGGACTGACCCTGTTAGGGAAATGAGTTAAAACTCTGAGAATGACTCTCAAATTCTGCTACTAATTTTTTCAGTCGAGGGGCATGAGCATTTAAATTTCTGGTTTGGGTCAAACTGATCCAAATATAGATTTCATTTTGGAAGTGAGATCTGTCTGCAAGTCATTTCTCAGCTCTCTTGCTACTTTTTATTTTAGCATTGTTGCTGTTCTTTCTTTAAATGGAAGGTGAGAAGAACAGTTATTTGCAGTTTGTAAACAGTTTGAAGATCTGTGTGCACAGAGCACTACATAGATGCAATTTTTTTAAATTCAGAGCTATGTTTTGGTTTATTCCTTTTTCCTTATGTCAGTCTGTGCTGTGACTGAAGTCAAGCAGTCCATGATCTGTTTATAATCAAATCTAAACTTGGTTGGTGATTTGGGGTGGTGACTTTTTCGATTCTTGTTTTAATCACAGAGTTTCTGGTTCACTGTAATTACAGTTCCAGCCTGATTTCTCTCTCCAGGAAATATATATTCTTTTTCCCGTAATGTAATGTTTTCGTTAATTGTTTGTCTTTGCTATTCCTATGAAAATATTCATGAGTCCATCACTGGTGCATTTGCTTCAAAATGTGGTAATGAATTCACTCTAAAAATTACTTTGTCTATGTATGTCTGTATGTGTTCTGGGAGGATCTAAGGTCTGAAAACTGTAAATTATAAGGAGGTCATAAATCAGACAACTTTTTTTGGTTTAGAATTTTATGTCACACGTATTGATTTCAACTTATATCAGATTGCAGTTGTGCCTGTGAATGAAGACTAATGTCATATTTATGGGCATTATGTTATTTGCAGTCCATGATCACTGATGCTTCCTAACCACTGCAGCAGTATTTTTCCTATCTGATGGGCTATGTGTACCATCCTTTCCGATTTGTGTGCTTGTTCTGCTTGTTCTCTGTATTTTTATTTTCCTTTTTTTTCAGTTGGGGGTGTTGTTTGTTTGTTTGTTTGTTTTTTGGTTGGTTTCCCCTTTACTTCTAAGGGGAAATGGAAGGAAGATAATGTTTCCTCTGGCATATTAATTAAATTTTATAAATTAAGAAAAAACAAATCAATTGGTGCTT
Organism: Grantiella picta; assembly: GCA_013397955.1. Taxonomy (NCBI): domain Eukaryota; kingdom Metazoa; phylum Chordata; class Aves; order Passeriformes; family Meliphagidae; genus Grantiella; species Grantiella picta. Next base: position 2,151,829 of record VZRM01001215.1, read on the forward strand.
ACTCCTTTTAGAGCAGTCAGGAAAAAAGTATGAGGGACAGATGTCTTTGCTGGATCAGTTATGTTTTCAGTGGATGTACAAAGGTTTTGTAAACTGGAAAAAAGTATCTTTGTCTCCTGTTTTACAGGAGATACACAATGCTTTTGTTTTCTCATTTTATTTTTCATTCTCATTATATATTTCTCATTAGACGTTTTCTCATTGTCTCATTATATATTATATTGAGATCACTGGCACCAAAAGAAACTGTAGATTCTTTATCTGACTTCTGTGTCAAAATTAAGGATAAATACAATAAATTTGGTTAGCTGTGTTCGTGAGATCAAGGAATCTGATTGACCACTTTGGATTGAAAAGAACTATAAATGTGTATAATCAGAACTTTATATGTGAGTGTCAAAGTAATGTCCCAGGGTGTTACGCCATATGTTACAAGATACCAAACCTTCTGTGCTCCATGGTACTTGACATATGTATTTCTTACACACTTCCATGTTAATAATTGATTCAAATAACTTGTTTTGATTACCCATATGGTATCTTTGAGTCTTAAATTCCCATTAGACCAAGTGTGTGTTTGTATTAGATATGTTTTATTACGAGAAAACAACTATTCTGGTGACACTAAGATTCCTACAGTGAAATACAAGTTGCCTCCTATGCAGGAGGGACCCTGAAAGTTGCTTTCAATGTTGTAGGGTTTTTTTTTCCACAGTGTATCTAATGAAAAGACAGAAGTTCACAGATTGTAGTTCTGGTATTCTTTTTTAGTGTGTACATACTTTGTATTAACTTTGTGAAAACCTGAAAGCTCTAAACTGGCCTCTTGAACAAAACAAAGTGCACAGCACAGAACATACTTTCTCTGAAAGGTCACAGGTTCCAGAAATATTCAGAAGATAAAACTATGGCAAACCCACCCAATGCTAGTATAAGGTTGTTAGGTTGTTTCCCTTCTTTGTTACTTAGTAGTTGGAGCATTTAGGGACAAATTTGTTATCTGTAGCATAGCTCCTTCCTACGCAAGGCTCTCATTCTTTGCAAACATGGGTTAAAAAGGTATTTTTAAAAAGATTAATGTTTGTGTATTATTGTCTGTGGTTTCGACTTAATCTCACAAGGACATACTAAATGTTTTTTCAGCCTAAACAAATCTTTGGTTTATCTGTCTGAAAGCACATATTGTTTTAGCTCCAGATGGGTTTTGGTGTTTGGACTTAACCCTGTGCTTAAATGCTCATTCAGACATATGCTTCCCTGCTACTGGAGAAATACTAAAGATGTGGTGTGTTTCCATTTTACACTAATTCCCATCTCTGGACTAGTTTAAAGGAAGGAAAATTAAACCTCTGTGTCCTTTCTAGGCTCTGATGGACACTGTGTGTTCCCTCCTGAGTTAGAGGAGTAAGCCAGTTTTGTCTGCATTGGAGGTATGTGTGTGCAGCTAGAAGTTTAAAGAGATAGATTTTTTTTATCTCTTCCATACACAGGCGTAGGAAGTCAGGTTCCCTGTAGTTACTTGATTCATTATCATGGGAATTTCATGTCAGCATTTAAGCTCTGGGAGTACAGACCAATGCAAGTAAAAATCTCTGTGCGGCTATTGATAGGAGACCCAGTTTGTCCTCCACTTTAGATGTGGTAGTGCTGAATAGGGAAGAGGGACTCTTCTGTACTTGTCAGCCATTCTTTCTTTCGAAGTGCTTGTTTTGAAACTGTCACTTACCTTCTGATTGCATTGTGTAGGACCACATAAAAATGCTGAGTTGGAAAAAAAGTGAAGACATTCAGCTGAGCAAAACCAGTATGTATACTTACATGAGGATAATTGTCTGTGTGGGAGCAGTCAGGAGCAAAGGCCATTGTTTTTTTGACAAAGTGCTCTGCCACTTGTTGCAATGGTTTTTTTTTTTTATGATGATGGACAGTATTTCTCAATAAGTGGGTTGTGAACTTGCGTGTTTTCCAATTACGTTTTGTATATTTAACTTTGATAGTTAAAGATAAGCAGCAGTACACTGAGCCTAATACTTGGGTTACAAGATAGACTTGATGAAGGCAAAGGAGAGTGTATTTGAGATGAGGTTTTTAGCTTTTTTACATACTTAATAGTTTGAATCTATTACCTGTTTATTTTCTTTTTTAAAAAGTTCTCTGCAGAATAGAAACTGGCATGGAAAAAAACCATTATTCTCCTACAACACCTACTTTATCTTCACTGTCTGGTCCTCGTAAGAAATAATCAAGGACCCTAAATGCTACTAATTTGGGGAATTTTATTTGAAATGTCTGAACTGAGGCACTTAAATTTTTCATTTCCTATAAAAGAAGAGCACCAACAGCTCTGCCAGAGATCAGTTAAAACTGAGGAAAGTGTAAATTAAGTTACAGTTTTCTAGTTGGACATAGAAACAGGGGTATTGTCAGGGAAGGCTTTAGAGAGAAAAAGTTATCACTCCTTTGTGACTGCTGCATGTTTTTTTTCAGTTGGGATGAAAGACAGCAACCACAATCCCTAATCTCATCTGGGAACAGCCAGAGGATAACTGTAGGAACCACTTGGACTGCTGCAAAGTCTGGCCACAGGGATGGTAAGACCAGACTACACCTATGTACTCTTCTGACTATTACTCCCTAGTCTTGGCTGTTGCTGTTAGAAGTGTAAGTCAAGTCTATTACACAGGCAGATAGTGATTGGACAAGAGGGAGCAGTTTTACACTGAGAGGAGAAATTTAGATTAGATGCTGTTAGGAAGAAATTCTCTACTCAGAGGAAGAAACTCTCTGCTCACTGCAAAAGGTTGCCCAGAAAAGTTGTGGACGACCCCTTCTTGGGAGTGTTCAAGGCCAGATGGGATGGGGCCTGAACAATCTGATCTGGTGGGTGGCATCCTTGTATGTGGCAGGGGGGTTGGAGCTAATGGTATTTAAGGTTCCTTCCACCCCAAACCATTCTGTGTCCTAGTCCAGACAGCATTCTAGGACTTCATTCATGCTGCCTTGCCTGACCACTGAGCTTGGCATTTGGGCCAGATCTATCTATGCCCTATTTGTCATCAACAATTAGAGAGAACATTCTTCCTAAGGGCTGTTCAGACTGCCAAAGCAAAGTTCCTGCTTAGACAGAGTGCCTTTTTCCGTGTTTCTCTCCCTTGTTGAAAGTGAGGGGGACATGAGCTTCAATTCTGTACAGGGTTTTTCTTCATGACATCAACAGGTTTCCCTGAAGTGCCACAGAAGGCATAATTGAAAGAAGCCTGCATTAGTAGGTGGGTGAAAGGGGAAGGAACTGATGGTCTCAATATAATCTTTCTTGGTCTTAATCTGACAAAGATTTAGGCATATGACTGAATTTATGCCATTCATTTCCTCTGTCATCAGCAATCAGTTTCCCCTCTCTGATGCATTAGTATTTGGGGGAAGCAAATTTCTCATGTTAGCTAGGTGTTGTAATAGTAAGACTTCCTTAGCTTTCCTGAGTCACACCAATAATTCTAGAGGTCTTTGGGTCCGTTTTTAAATACTCTGACATTGCACTATCCAGATTAGAATTTTACATGGTTTTAGAGCTGTTTTGTCCCATTTGATTTACACATCTCTCACCTCTCATTATATAGTTAGGTTTGACTGTTGGTCTTCCAGCCCTGAGAAAAAAACGTGTCTACCAAAGGTTCTGCATACACCAAAACAGTATGGGAGTTTTTCCAGTTCTGAAGAGAAACTGAGAAGAAATACCAGACTCCTAGACTTGGCACTTTCTATTTGATATGTGCAATATGTGAATATACCTAAACCAAATCAACAGTATCTGTTTTTTTGTGAGGAATGTCCTTAATAGTTAATTTATTCTGCTTTGCTGCATTTGCTTTATTTCAAAGAGGTAAAATTGAGTAAGAACTAGTATGACTGGCCTGCAGTATAGAAACAGGATAAACATGGAAATAATCTGAATAGAAATATAAACAGGCATGGCAGAGTGCCAACAACTGCTTGAATATAAATCCTCAGGCAGCTATATCAGAAGTCTGTTTCATTATACACTTTGCATTGCAGAAAACAGTCTGTGTAGTTTGAGAAGATATGTGTCTTATTTCCAGTTCTGTCCAAAATATGACCAATGCTTTATAGCTGGTTGGCTTTGAGTTAGAATAACATCGCTGGTGCTCTGTAAGATTTTTTGTTGTTGTTTTTGGATAACAGATTTACATGTGGACTGCACCTGTTTGATCCTTATTTTAGCTTAGCCTTAGACCATGGATGTAGGAGCCGTGGAATGAGGGAGAAAGAGCTAACCCTCAGAGGTTCCTAAGAAGTTTCAAGCCAGATTGCCTGATGATAATACACCTGAAAGGGTGGGGTATTTTGGTTGTTTTTGGTTTTTTTTCTTCAGTTCCGTTGATTTTGAAACTGTAATGCCTGGAGCACAGCACTTTTGATCCATGGTGATGTATCCTAACTGCAAGGGAGTCAGTAGTTTGCTGAAACTGACTCAGAGAGTTAGAGAATTACAGCCTTGCTCTCTGTGTTAATAAACAAATAAAAAGATAGAAAGCTGAGTGTCTGAAGCACAGGCAGGTATGGAATAATCCATGAAGTGTTTGCTTTGAAAATGTGTAATATGCAATGAGTCAGCATAGCAGACTTGTTCAGTCATTTAACTCCATTTGTGTCCTGGATTGTTCAGCATATGATGTGCTTGTAGTCCCTTTCCCACCAGACTGCTGGTTTACGGTGAAATGTATAGAAAATATTTTAAAACAAAGTAGTAACTTTCACCTGCTCCAGTTCAAGAAGAAAGATGGAAGTACTGAGTAAACATTAATTTTGAAAGAACTGGAATCATCCTCGGTTTTGTTTGTCAATATTGCACCTAGATTCTGTTTAGATTGTTGTCTTACAAGTTAGACTGAAAGCTGAACTGGCAAACAGGGTTTGTTTAGAAAGTTTAGGTAAAAGGAAGAAGAAAAATTTACTTTAGTTGCTCCAAGGTGTTAGAAACTTAACTTGTAATGCATGCCATGACTTCATTGACAGATTTTATGTGTTCCAGTCCACTTCTATCAGTGGTGTAATTGTGCAAAATTAACAGCAAAATGTTAGGGAAATATTTAATTAGAAATAAAAGATTGGAAGGAATTTCTGAAAGGTGCCTTCAAGTCTGGATCAGCTCTGCCTAAACTGTTCCTCACAGATATTTAGCTTCTAAAAACTTGCCGGCAATGAACCGTTGAGTCTTCTGGTTCAGTCCAATGCTTGTCTAACTTCATGCTATGAAATGTCTGCCTCCTGTGTAAAGTAAATTTCCTTTTCTGCAGTTGCCACTTAGGAATTTTGTTATTTCTCAACAACTGTGAAGTATTTTCTTTGCTGCAACCTGTTCCAGAAGTGAATACCCCTTCAAATCTGTCATTTCATAGGCTAAAACTTGATGTTTTCGTTTAATCATTGTAGTTATTCCAGAAGTTTTTTAGAAGCATAAAATTGGACACAGTACTTGAGTATGGTATTCTGTTGAGTCAGTGGAAGGACTGCTCTCCTACCATAAGGAAATTTTCATGTGTAATTAAAGGTGCTCTTGCTTTTGTTGGAGTAAGGTAAAAAGTTGCCACCTTTCAGCTGAGATAGAGTAACTGCTTGTGTGTGTCTGGTCCCAGCAAATGCAGAGAAAATAAGGCTTGATCTCCAGTTCCATATCAGGCTGGCTGTATGTGCAAGTCAGCTTCTGTGTCAGGGAGGAGAAGGGACAACTATTACCAGCTGGGGACAGTAGGAGCAAGGATTCCTCCTGTCCTAAGAGGCTGGACTTGACAAGTTCATAACTTATACCTAGACAGATACCTACATCTGCCATCAAACGGTATGAAGGTCTGTGCCAGTCCAGGCAGCAGCCTTCTGGTTGTAGTTCAAACATAATCAGGTAAGTTAGGGACTTCTCAAAGAATTTCATGGTTTTGGAAGCACTAAAGCTCCGTGTAGCAGTAAATGTGTGTAGCCTGTCTTCTGTCTTACCCTCTTCAGGGCAGTGGCTTCTGGGCTGGCAATTACAAGTGCTTATGCATTAGGATTTGAAGAAAACTCTTTAAGTTTCTGAATCATCTTCAGAATGTTACTTGCAGGCACTTGGGAGGCAAATTTTACTTTGTTCTCTGTCTTCATTTTCCCAAATTGGTGTGCATGTTTTTCTGTTGCTTGCTCCCAATAACCTGATGTTCTGGTGCCAGCCAAGAATTGAATGTCACATTACCTTCCATGAAGGCATATCTTAATGCAGTATCCCTTTCTGGAGGCAGTTATAATAGCTCCTCATTGTTTGCAGGTGTTCTGCAGTGGAGGGCACATGTTCATTACTAATTCTAGATGTAAGAAGGAGCCATTATGAGACCTTTTTCTTTAAGGACAGCCATCCATGTAGTGACTGGCAGTTTGTATAAAGAAATGACCTTCATCTGCAGAACAAAATTCAATTAGTGTTCCTTTTCAAGTATACATGATACTGCAGTATAGTTCACCCTATTTTATTTTATCTCCACTTGATATTTGATATATTTCATTCAGAAAATGTGTTTTTACACTCGGATGTCTCAGCGGTCAGAGAATAAATCACAGTCACAAGATTATCAGTGCTGTGCAGGGAAAGCCAAGATACTAAAAAAGCATGAGGTCGAACACATTCAAGGTCACACTAGTCCGTCTAAGCTGTTGAGTGACAAGTGACAATGTAGACAAAAACTTGACCGTCCCTGCCGGTGCACGAATAACTTTGTGTGAGGCACAAGGCGTACCTGGGAGCACACGCACCGAGGCCTCCGAGACACAGATACCTGAGTCACATGAGCGTGCGTCAGGGCACGCCGAAGCGAGAATAGCACCGCGGCCGGTCCCAGGGGCAGCCTGCCCGGTGCGCACCGGCGAGCAGGGTCGCGGGAGCCAGGTCCCACGGCAGTTGTACCGGGGGCGGCTTGCGGGAGG
>VZRM01001215.1:2159413-2238355 GCA_013397955.1 Grantiella picta
GGCGGGCGGCAGGCGGCCGCTGTTCGCCCAGCAGCGCGTCGGGCGGTGCCCAGGCTCCTGCCCGCCTCGCCTCCTCCCCGCCGCACACATGAAGCTCATAGTGTCCAAGCTCCACTGTGAGTAACTCGAGGGCCACCGGGGCGCTCTGGAGCGTGGGAAGGCTCTGCGGGCTTAGTGTGTGCTTCTTTCCCAAACGCTGTTAGAATGAAGAAGAAAATAGATCTGGGAACCCAGAGCAAGTTAGTCTGATTGGCGGAGAAAATATATATTGCAAGCGTTTTAAGTTTGTAATTTGCTTCTCATTTGGGAGGTTGTAGTGAGCTGTCTGTCTATTTCAGGTTTGATTTTAAGGCTGTGAGATTTAAACGTCCTATATGTTAATTCTGTATTTGCTTAATTCTATATAGTTTATTGATTAGTAGTCTTGCTTACTTGTAGGTATGGAGGCATTGAATAATTCTATGGGAAACTCTGCAAGCAAAACAATCTAGGGGAAAAAGTACTATGTTTCTTTTCACTCTCGCTTTGCTAGTCCTTCAAATAAAGCCCACAAATGTTTGCTTCTTTGTTACAAGTTCGGCATGTTCCGAAAGGGTAATCAGGGATCGTCAGGATCACAGCTGCCTGCTGCCAAAACTGAAAGATGTTTCTACTCAGTAGGAAGTAGTATACATTCAGCTACTCTGGGTTTTGGTGTCTTTATTCTTTGTTTTGAAGTGAATATTTAAAAAAAACTTTTCTGGTTAAACAGAAACAAAATATTCAGAAACAGCCTTGAAGATCTGTAGCTTTTACAGGACTGTATATTAGCCAGTGCCGTTTTCTGGCTTTGTCAATGCTTTTTTTTTTTTTNTTTTGTGGTTTTTAAATGTTTTTTTTTTTTTTTTTTTTTTGGATAAGCTTTTCATGCCATTTTCTCTTAGAATGTTCTCTGAGTAATTAATCAGATAGTGCTTACAGTACTTGTTGATAGTTAATTTAGTCCTTTGTCAGTTTAACCTATCAGTGACCATTCAGGGACCGGATAGGTCATTCTGTCACAACCTGATTTTGTAGTCTTCATCCTGCTTCACATTTTCTTAATGAACAAAACCTGCAGAACTTGGACTAGCTTGCATTTTGATTTGGTGTAACTAAGAAGAGTCAGCACTTGCATGGCAAACTCTCCATAATAATAAAAACTATTTTGAAGCAAAGAATAAAGCTTTCAGGGATTCATGTAATCACTTGATTAAGAAAGAATGAGGACTTTGGAATTTCCATCCCATCTTGAGGGAAGAAAGAGCCCATCAGAGTAAAAAGTATAGGTGACTGACTATATTGCCCAAGATGTATGACAGAGGAATTGTCAGGTGTGGGGTTTTAGTGAAGTGAGGCTTTAATGAAAAAAGCAGCCGAAGGAAGTGCTTTGTAGAATTAATTTGTGGGCAATTTATTTGCTGATTAAAATCCATGAATGCTTGCTGATACACTTTTTAATATATCTAGTTTATTTTGTACAAGAATAATTTGAAATTAAGTATTGGTCATGCAGGAGATAATGATAGCACGTTGTTACCAGCTTAAAAACTTCATTACATTATTACTCAAATTGTCCTGGAACTGCGTATCTTTCCACTGCATCCTCCTCTGGTGGATACTACACACTACCATTTTACTGGTTTGTTTGGTGCTTTTAATCCTAGCCTTTGCAGATGTTTGTTCTGTTCTTAAAGACAGATTGCAAAATGAAGTGCAGTTGCCACATGGCATGTGAGACCAATATGATTGCTGGGTTTGCTTTGTGTGGTGGTGAAGATAATGAGATAATTAGCATTTCCCAATATTTCAACCAATGAAACTGATCTTTCTGCAGCAATTATTCCTTTAAACCATTTTTTATGTATATTCTTGATTGTTTTTGCTTTCTGACAAAGTGGTGTAGAATTCTATATTTACAAGTCTTTTTCCCATCTCAGAAGGGAAGATTCCCTGTGAAATCAGTGTGCTTTGCTGATAAGCTTGCGGTGAGAGAAGACTTGCCCAGTGCAGCTTCTGCTGGGAATCCTGTCTATGCTTTCTTTTTTCTTTAGTTCAGCTAGATGGGTTGTCAGGGATATTAGGCTTGTGTCAGTTTTCTTTTCTTTAAAAATCAATTTGTGGTAATATAACAACATTGGTGTGGATGGTCACACCTGTTTAACAAATAGATCTCTGCTTTTGGGTTTGAAGTTCTTGTGGGGTTGGTTGTAACTTTTGGGGTTTGTTTGTTTGCTTTTCTGGTGAGGAGGAAGACATTCAATAAGCCCTTGCTGCCGAAGATGAATTTGATGGTTTCATCTGATATGTGTGCATGATTTAGCTCTAACTTTTTAAGGTTTGAAGAAACTTTCCTTACTAAGCAGATCTAATTAATTTTTTGAGTTACATATTCTATTTTTGTTCCAAAAATATGCTTCTGTTTTATTTCTAACTGCGTGAAACTGGAAGAAGTAACTGAAATATGTGTGTAAGCTATTATCCCTTATTTTTTCTAATAAAATCCAGCTTTCAGAAGCTGTAAGAATACTATGCCTTGTTATGTGTGTCTCATTTTGATTTTTTTCCCCTGTTGCTGTTTTTGGCTCCTACCCCTCTTCTGGACCCAATTAAACCAGGAAGTTCTTAGATCATCAAAGTGTCAAGAAATGCAAGTGAAATGTAAATGAAGTAATAGAATTTCAACATATGTGTGCTCAGAAAGAAAAGTAGCTGAAACTAAGATATTTCATCTGAGACATCTATGACTAAGATATCAGAGTATTGATACCACCATTCAAATTACTGATAAAAAAATTAAAATACTGTGTCTGTCTTCAAGGAAATACAGGTCTTGTAAGAGAGATGTATAAGCTAAAGTAGTTTTGGCAAAAGAAGAAACTGCTGCAAATCAGTCAGGAATAAATCCAGAGCTCAGGCAGAGAGAATAATGTTCTAACCAGTAGGATTTGGGCACAGTCTGCTTCTAAAAGCTGAGGAGTAAAAAGATTCAGCTAACTTTATGTGATGCTTGTTTAAATGTATGGAAATGATTACCCTTGGTTTTCTTCTTTGGTGGGGGTAAGTGTTACTGGATGATCCAGGAGTTCCCTTTCATTCTTACTTCTGAGCTCTTGTCCACAAGGAGTATGTTGTGATTTGATATTTACTTTCCACATGCCCTCCTTATATTGTATGTAAAGCATAAGATTTTAAAAATCCAAGGTGTTGAAATCTGAATATAATAATGCTTTGTTAGGAGTAGCCTTGTACTTCAGAGTTAATGCAGAAACTAGGTAAAGTGTACCATGGAATTTCTCATGGGTGAACCTTTGCCCCAGATACACAGCTGTTGGTGTGCATCAGATTACCTACTTATGCAATGCTGTAGATACCTTCTGTTTGCATTGTCACATGTTTCTGCAGCTAAATTTTGGTCTAGTACTGATTTTTATCTCAAGATAACAAACCAGTAAGTAGTTGGCACAGTGTATTAACATAAAGAGAATTACTTTTCTTAAGAAGATAAGTAGAGTCTTTGATTCATGTTAGACTTTTAAGAACACATGATTCATCTTGATGCTTTCTGTATTGGTTCTGTAGGACTTTGCAGTGTTATTTTTTATGACTTACTGCTGTGTAGCAATGCAGAATAGTTCTGTTTTCACCACAGTAACAAATTCAGTTGATCCAATAGGTATGCTGCATACTTACTGAGAAGAGAGAAATCAGATGATATACCTTATGAGACAATTTTAATTAAGAAGTGAATTTTTTTATATTGTGGGAACATGTCTGCAACATGTCCAGTGTCTTTATTGCTCATAATAGATCACACAGTTTTGACTGTGATCAGCCTTAGGTGTGGGTGGGATGGATTTTACTTTCCCGCCCTGCTTTCTTGGCCTTTTGTAATTATAGAAACTGGACACTTACTCAGGTTATCAATGAAATGCTGGCCTTTCAGTTTAAGACAAACCAATAAAAAACTTCAAACTCCCCCCCCAAACAAAACAACCCAACCAAACAAAAAAAAAATCACCTCCACAATTTTCTCCCCATTTTCTCTTAAGTCTGTGTAAAACTTATCTACATGAGTACCTATTTTCATACCCCTCTGGTTGTAGTCCCAGGCAGATTCTAATAATTTTGGTGGCCTCAGAATCATATTGCTCTCTATATCCACAGAGGCAGCAAAACCCAGGAACACCTTTGGTCTGTGTGCAGACTTCCATTAGCACCACATTCAGTGGCACCAGGAAAGTTGAAGTGTAGAGGTACTAGCTGAGATTAATTATACATAGATATGGAACATAACTGATGGTGGGTCAGTGGTGTATTTTGATTTGGACATACTGATAGTAACAAAAGATACAATAAATACATTTTAAAATAATCACGGGAATACGGAAGTGTTTCTACTGTCACTCCAGTTGTAACGAAGTTACATGAATTTCAGTGTGACTTGTTAGAAATGTTGAGACTTGGTTTTTGTCCTGATTGATCGACCAGTCAAGATGGTTGTTGACTTATTGCAAGTAATTCCAACAAAGAGTTGGTGTTAAAAGCTGAGAAGAAAACTAAGCTGCTATTCTATGTAACTGAAATATCTTCTTTTATTGACTGATCTTGGGCTCTTTATTTGTGCTTGATTTGTGAAGAAAACTGCGGGTACTCTAAAAGCAAAGTTCCTTTCTTTCTGCAGCAGCCTGTTTGGCTCACAACAAAATCAAAGGAACTAAGATTCAGAGGAAAAATAAGCTAAAAAAAAGTGTCCTGGTATTTCTGCTCGCTTTAAAAATGCGAGCATTATGTGTAGCTATCCCAAGAACTATGCAGAGTTGAAATAACTTCATAGTTGTTTTCTACAGTACTTATTCTTTGTGCGTGATTTGGTTTTAACTCTTCAAAATGTTAAGATATAAAATGAAATGTCTTGGCAGTCATTTATGAATAACTCTCAGCTGTTAGTACTTAACACTTTTATTGCTGGGCTTGTGTTTGATGGGAGGATGGAATGCTTCTTGCCTCTCTGTTAAAGATTAAATCTGCACTATGGCTGTAAAGCAACTGTTGGCCCAGGCAGAGAGTAGCAGGGTTTTTACCCTTAATAAAAATATTGGAAATTGACATACACTTAGCTACAGGCATTCTGTACTGCACAGTTCAACCATGCTGCTCTTAAAATTAAGCTTCCTGCTTGCATAGTTCAGGTTCATCTGAGGAGGAGACTTACTGTTCCAGTGGGACAGGTAATTAAAGCTCCCAGTAGCTTAAATAAAGATTTGTGTAAATCACTAATGGGATTGGTGTCCTGAGCTCCACTGCATTGGAATGTTGTGCAGTGTGGACCAGACAGCTTTTGCATAAATATTTACGTTGTACTTTCAAAAGTGTTTGAGTTGCAGGTTAGTCTATGATAACATATTTTTCCTCTCTAAAATAAAGCCTGTTTCAAAAACACTTGTTTTGAATTCTTCCCATTTCAGGGATCTCTCATGTGTCTGCATAGGATGATGTATCTTCCCAAACCTCAAAATAGACTTAATATCACTGTCTTTGTGCAGCTTGTTCAGCATGGAAAAAAAAAAAATTAGACCTTACAACAGACAACAGCTACTTCATTGGAGTTTATGCATTATGCTTGCCTTGTCCGTAGGGAACGGGGGCAGAAACTGATGATTTAATTACTTGGCATACAGCAGTGGAGGGAAATAACTGTTTTAAATGTCTGACATTTAAGGATTGGTTTGGGCAGGGAGGGTGTATTAAAAATTGTGAAATTTAGACTTTCAAATTATTCAGCCAGATGATGCTGAGACACTTGTGGTAAGAAAAAAGGACAGAGCTCCTTTCAGTCTGAACTGAGTAACTTAATAGTGATCTTTGATCACGTGAGGAACGACTGTGTGATTAGTGCCTCCTATGCTTATTAAAGCCTTTGCCCCAAGTTGTTTATTTTTAGGTTCACTGGCAGAAAAATCAGCTATGCATATGGTATTTATGGTTTCAAGTTTGTATCGACACTAAGTTGAGATGCCCTAGTTGGTAGAATCACATTTCTAGCAAGTCCGCCTGATTCTCCCTAAAAAGCAGGGAGGTGACTTTGTGATGGCTATTTTAGAAGGGTGTCTTAGATGTTAGTCTTACTCTCAGTACTTTTAATTTAATTTTTCTGAGAAACATTGCTAGCTCCGTCCATCTGCCTGTGTATAGATTTTGTGTTCTCGCTTCTTACTGCTTCATAAAGTTACCTGGCTTACTATTTGAAATGTATGCATGTATGCTCCATCTAAGTGGAGCAGGTAGATCAGCTTGATTCTGTCAGTATCTCCTGTCTGCATGTTACTGTCTTCTGCTGGGTGTTCTCCATAGTCATTTTCTCTTGCTATTAACAAAACAAAGGTTTTGGAGGACCTAGGCCAGCTGTGGCAAGCTGAGAAGCAAATAGTGGTATTACTTATATAGTTATATGATAGACTAACACCTATACCAGCAAAGGAAGTCCACGCTCAAAGGACAGGTCTGTCGGTAGTAAATACGGAACATAAGCCAGCTCACTTTTGGCTACTGTATGCAAGTGCTGTAGTCCAACAGAGCTGTTGGTTCTGGAGGCCTTCAGCATAATGAGAGCTCTGTATTGCTGCTCTTCAGACAGAGCCTTGTGACTGTGGAGGTTCTGGCTGAGCTTGGAAAGGCAGTTGTAGATGTTACACAGTGGGAATATGACTTGAGAAGTCTTGTTCTCCTGTTTGATTGTTTCTTCCTCCTCCTCCCCTTCAGTGTATTGGAGGAATTTGTGCCAATTGGGTGAAACACAGTTTCATTTCATTTCTCACCCGTTGGTGCCAATTGGGCAAAATGCACTAAATGTGCTCTGTCAGAAGGTGCTGGCTGAAGAGTAAATGACTTGCTGGGAAAAAATTGTTTCTGTTTTATTAAAACCTCCTTCTCCGGAATATTATGAGATTTTCTTTATTCTTTTTCTTAACTGAGGCTTTATGAAGACATAACTTAGAGATGTGTTTAAAGCATATGAATTAGACATGAGTGACCCCGAGTTATCAGGATAATGCTATTTTGACTGCACTGAATTGTCATTCAGCAAATTATTTAAGTGATTTGGCTAGCCTGTATATTTATAGTAACTTTCTCTTTTTTTCTTCCCAAATCCCTTGTTCTTAGCATTCCCATGGTTTGGAATGGATATTGGTGGAACGTTGGTTAAACTGGTCTACTTTGAACCTAAGGACATTACTGCAGAGGAGGAACAGGAAGAGGTGGAAAACCTGAAAAGCATTAGGAAATACTTGACCTCCAATACAGCCTATGGTAAAACTGGCATTCGCGATGTCCACCTTGAACTGAAAAATTTGACTATGTGTGGACGCAAAGGAAACCTGCACTTCATCCGCTTTCCCAGCTGTGCCATGCACAGGTTCATACAGATGGGTAGTGAAAAGAACTTCTCCAGTTTGCATACTACGCTCTGTGCTACGGGAGGTGGAGCTTACAAGTTTGAGGAAGACTTTAGAACGGTACGTGAACGGCTCACATGGGTTCAGTGGGAAGTACTTTGGGAAAACATCATGAGAGCCTGCCTATTAAAACTTGTTGGGAAAATAACTTTTTTTTAGTCATCTGAACTGGTTAGGACCCACAGAATCAATTCATATTTGTTAATTGGTGACATTACTAAGAACATGAAGTGGGGAGGGAAGGTATTCTACTGAAGTATTACTATGCACTGTGCAGGATGTTTTTAGTAAATGTGGGGGGTTTTGAGTACAGCTGTGATGATCAGATGCTTCATAAGCTATTGAGGGTATGTTGTGACAACCTAGAAGTCTGATGGTATAGGTACTTGCAAACTGGTTATCTATTGGAAACCACATGTGAAACCATACAGGCTGAAGATTTGATTCAGGTCCCCTTCCCTTTATATTAACCTTCAAATAGACTGAAGTCAAGAGTCTGGAAGACCAGCCATGGAGCATGGGGAAGAAAGAGTGTGTGGGAGCATAATAATATCAGCTAACTTTTGATTTCAATTCTGTGAGTGTGTAATTTACAGAAAAACAGTTCATGAGATTAGTAGGTCCCAGATCCCCAAGAATTTGAAAACAGGCTTTGCAGGGAACTCCAGAAGCTGATGTAAATGTGAAGTTTTGCACTAGAGTACTCCTAAAAATTGGTTGTGGTGCAGAAGCGTGGAAGAGCTGTTGTACAAACTGACTAATTTGATTGTCCCAGAGCAGTATCACTAAGATTAATGTGCGTCCATTCCTGCTGTACAAGAGGTTATTTCCTTTTTCAATACCCTTCTGTCATCAATATCCTCACATACCAGATGACTAGGATTCTGAGGGGGAAAAAGAGTGTTGTAAGAGCTCAACATGAGTTCCAACTGTTACGCTGTTGTGCAGTCAGTTTCAGTAAATATTAGTCTGCTTCTGTGTCCAAGGAAGGACTGTGAAGTTTCTGAAGTGGTGTAGTAGTCCACTACTAGTACTAGGTTTCTTGTCCTTTAGGCTAATTGCAAGTCTCTTACAAGTTTGAGTCTACTGATGATGAAGTCCTCAAAAGTTTGTTTGCCTCGCATTGTGTGAGGATATTGGCACCACAGCAGGAGGTGAGTTTTAGTTCTAGTCAGTGTGGCCTCAGTTTAGGTGTTTTTGAGTATCTTTTCATGTGTCCTGGGAATCATTCAGGTCACATTCTTTAGTGACAAAGGGAGGTCACTTTAAGACTTTCTGAAGAGGCTGACTATCCCCTTGGAATGGTCAGTCTTTCCAAATTCATTCTTCCTGCATCATATAATAACAGCTATATTTGCTTAGAAAGGAAGTCCATGTCACTCACTCCCACAGCTGTAGAACTGAACTGCAAGTTACCTGGTGGCTCTCACAGCTGAACATTTCTGTCTGTAGCTTTGGCCTTACATGCTGTAAATGTGCAATTTACGGTGAGGGATCTGTCTCTTCTCATCTAAAATATAGTCATTATAGCAGGGGAAGCCATAGCTGGAGCTGGGGCTGTTTTGCCAGCTATTGAACACAAATATGAAGTCGCATAGCAAATGGCTGGTGGACTTAGACATGAAATTCCACATCTCTGTGGTGTTGTTAACATCCTGTATGCTACAACACTTGCAGATAGTTTAAGACAAACCCCATAAAGGCTGGCTGGGGAGTTTTCTAGCATAAAGCAATCAGTGAAGTGCACTCACACACTTAAGTGAGTGCTTTGGACACTTCTTACAGCTATTCAGTTCCACGCCTTCCTTTATAGCAAGTGTTTCTTGGCTCAAACTGTAATATCCACAGAGAATTACAGAAGCAGAATATTATCCATTACATGGAGGTTTGCTTGCTTAATCTCTCTCAAAGGGCAGAGTGTTCTGGGTACTGGCACTTAAATTGTCACACTTCATTAGCCATTGTAACAGCAGCTGGCTATCAGTGTGTTGTGCTGAGTATAAATTGACACTGGACAACAGCTTCAGGACTGCTCTGTCAAAGTTCTGAAATACCTGGTTCAAGTATTTGACCACTAACGTCTAGAAATATAGTATGCCAAGTATAAATCTTGCTATTGCAGAATTCAGTATTGTAAAATGCCTTATATGGAGGTGACTTTGTTTCTGTTTTTTTTTCCTTACAAGTAGTGTGGAAAAACTAAGGTATGTTTGTGAATGTTGTTATTTTCATTAAAAAATCTGTCTAAATGCTGGGAAGCTCATGAATTGATCAAGCTGACATGCTTTTGTTCCGGCTCTTTATTTTCCTGTGTATATGCTTTTAAGTTACTTGTCTTTTATAGTATTTCTCAGTGTGAGGGTAAGAATTGCACAGATTTAGGACAGAAGATCCAATATATTGCAAAACAACATTCAAATCCCAAAGAAGGAAGCCTTTTAAGATTACAGAAGCTTTTTTTCCTTAAAATAGACAGGCAAATACCCTGTTGTACTTGCCTCTGTTCCATTTTCTAATTCTGAATACCTGAATGAGTTAAATAGGTTTGATCTTGACAACTCTGTTGCTTCTGTGTATTAAAAAATAACATAAAATGGTAAGACATATTCTGTTTACCTTAAGCCTGTTTTCTGTTCTGTAAAAAGGCAACTAAATCTACGAAGCTACCTAGGTTTAGCTATTTCACCTCCCTCATATGATCTGCAGTGTTGGAGAGGCAGAGACCTGAAGAAGTCTCCATGGTCTGCTTGGTGACTGCTGGCAATACGATGGCTCTTTTGTCCGTAAATAGCTTGGCAAATCATGTGATTCATTCTGAAGATCTGAGTGCTTCCCCTAGAAACAGAAAAATTGACTCTATTAAACTAGACCACAGAAATAATTTTACCAACCATATGGTTATACTTAATGTTCATTGAAGAGCATCAGTAAGTGATTCACCAAAAGGACTTTTTCCAGCCTAGGGGTTTTTTTCTTGTTTTTTCGTTCTTTTTTTACCTCCTCTCTGAATGACTGGTCTTTATGGCTGGCTGGCTTTATTTTCAGGTAACAGTGGTGTTAAGGCATGGATGAATCTGCAGCCTAATTCTGATAATCCTTCCTCCTTCCTGCACCTATGTACTGTCACTTCAGGTATTCTGTAAGTGCTCAAGTAACCACTTCTGTAAAAGTGAGGGGTACTTAGACTTATTTGCTTGGGAGATAAATCTCTCTGTGCTCTGTGACTCCTCCATCATAGTCCAGGCACATTGCTTGCATAGAAGTTGCTGCTAATGTAATGAGGAATAAATTTTTAGGCTGCCACTCAGTTTTGGAAAGCAACTCAATGTAAAAGAGAGGCAGGATGAGAGGAGGAAGGGCTATTCAGACTTTTGTCCAAAACATGCTCTGTTATAAAATTTCTGTTGATTGCAGTGGCTCAAAGGTGGGACCTTTTTATTCCTTTCCTGAACAGACACCTGCAGAACCTGACTTGTCTTGATAGAAATTTTATTGCTGTCTTCAGTGGGAGCAGCATCTGGGCTAAAAACCCCCAATCACTTAATGAGGAACATGTGGGACAGGGAAGGAAGGAAATCTCTTACCACCACAAAATCAAACTCAGGCCTTGACTTTCCCATAAACTGTAAGGAAAATGCTTTAAGAGTGAGTTTGGCTGTTGGATAGTGATTCTCTTGTGCCAGTTATTAGCTAATTCTGAGGCTTGTCTTTGTGGTATGAACTGAATGCCTGAGGATGACTTATAGACTACATTCATCTTAAAACAAATTAACTCGCTGTCCTGTGTTGTAGGATGAGTAAGCTGTGTAAGTCCTTCACAGTTAGTGTGAGACACTCAAAAATCTTCTTGCTGAGGAAGCTGGAGGCAGCTGCTCAGGCCATAGGGGCTGGGCTGGAGTTGAAAACATCCAGAGAATGGGTGAAGTACTTATTCGGAGGGAATGGGGAGAAACAATGTGCATCTCTTCCCTATCAAGAGAGATAGAAGGGATCCTTAGGGCTAGCTGTGTAAGAGGGCAGACCTCTGCAGAGGATTCCAGATGAGTGCTTTTTTTGCCCAAAGCTGATATAGAGTGCATCTTCTGCCTCAGCGAATGTAGGACTTGCACGTTATTTGCATTAGATTTGTCTTGTTTGATTGTGAGTGGTTATTTCCAGCTCCATAAAGAAGCAGGGTTGGGGATTGAAGTGAAGATAATCAAAATATAAAGAAAGCAAAGTCTTTATGAAAGTGGAGAAGAGGTAATGGGAGGGAAATGGCAGGAAAAGCTAGATTGTAAGCTATTCTAGGAAATAAAAACTGGAGGAATGCCTGGCAGACATAAAAGCCAGAGTGATATAGTAAATGAGCCTGTTGTAATTGATAATTAAAAACTTGCAAGATGTTATGTTCCTAACAGTTTTTTACAGAAGAAAAATAGCATTTCTGATGGAAAATACAAGAGAAAAATGAACTTGCAACTGCATCTAGGTTCAGATTTCCCTGTGTCTATCAGAACTCAATAACAATGTGAAAAGATAAGTGTGAAAACTAAAAGTTGGTGAAATGTTTCATGAGCTGAAGCTTCATTGAAAATATGTTTGCACATCCATGGTGATGCATTAGACTTCAACCCCAGAGCATATATGTCATGGCTGCCCTCAGCTCACTTCTAGAGGACTGGGCTGCTTCATGTTTACCTTGCTGAAGTGGAAATATGTGCTCACCCATAGTGAGAAACTAATGGAACCCAAGTCTTTGACTTATGTGCTTCCATACTTGAAAGCAGAAACAAGCTGATTCCATGTTTTTTCCTTTTATATTGCTTGGTACTTGAATACAGCTTTTTTTTGTTTGGTTTTTTTAATGTTATGCATACTATTTAAAAAAATAAGCAAGCAAAACAACAAAGAAATCCAAATCAAAATTTAAACAGATAACACCATTTGCCAGCACTTCTTGCAAGAGTGCAACATATGGGCTTTCATTCTTCTTGGAATAACATCTGTACACAGTAACAACAGACTTTTTGTATCCTTGAAATCAGCTGTGTTTCAAGGGTTTGTTGCTATGGGAAGCATTGGTTACTTTCTTGTGTTGCACCTGCGTGCAAGGATGGTTGAAGTCCTAAGTCACTCCTTTTCATGGTCCTGGAGAGTTTCTTGAGGGCTAAAGTGTTTTGTTCCCTTCCTCAGTATTTGAAAAACAGTCTTAAAAAAAAAAAGAGGAATATCTGCAGTCTGACTATAATGCGGAAAAATTATTCTTTTAAAAAATGTGCATCTGGTTTCCCTGTAATCATCATAAATTTTTCCTCCAGGGTCCTGTATACTACTTTGTTCTGTAGTTGTTCCTCTCATAGCACAGCTTTCTGACATAACCTCTAGAGAGGCACTGTGCTGAATATAGCTGCAGGAGTGCAGGGTAGGGTAAGTTGACTGTTTTGCTGTCTGTCTTCACTTTAGGAATTGTAAAGGGCTGGAAAATACCTGCAAATGCATTTGTAAGGTATTTCTAAACGTTGTAGGAAAAACATCCAATTAAAATGTGCTGCTAGACACAGCTTCTGTTTTTGTTTTGCATATTTGCATATAAACTTTGGTTCCACTAAGGAGAAGAGGTCTGAACAGCTGAAAGTTGAGGGTAAGTAGAGTGTGGTAAGTCAGGTGATGGCAGCAGGAAGAAATGTTTGCCTAGTTGTAAATTAGTTACAATGGTTACAGGCACATCTAATCTGCAATGCAGTTTTGCTGCTTTGAGACATTGTGAGCAAAAAGGCAGTTCTATATGCAGGGAGAGGACTGAATTGAGACCCTGGCTCTATCATGGTTTCTTGTACAAGACTGGGTTACTACATTTCTTGAAACTTTGCCTTAATTTCTGTTTAGAAATACGAACAGTGGTGGCTCACTAAGCTATTTGGAGCCTTCAGAGTCTGGTGCCTGCAGAGCTTTTGGTTCTCAGAACAAAGGTGGATTGATGTAGAATACTGATGCCTGTCTTGCTCATTGCAAAAATCAAAACCAGACTGCTGCAACAACACAGGAAAACAGTTTTTCAGTCTGCTCTGAATATCATACGTGAAAGAAAGCAGTAATAGAACTTTTCTGCTCACAGTATATCAACTGTTAAATATAGCACAGAGCTATAAAAAGCAGAACAAATTTTAGTATGTCTTTTATACATGGAGTGCTGGACCAAATAAAAGCTCTATGTGTAGTGCTTGAGAAAGAACCTGATTAGTTTCTCTTGTTCTGTTCTTACAGAATTGGTGAGCTGACTGGATAGTTTGTGGAATCAAGGATTTTGTCTGTGTTTTTGCACTGATGCCAAAAGCGTTTTACTCTGATTTGTATGACTTGTTTTTGTCTTTCAAGGCCTCTGACTAGTGCTTACCTATTTGTAAAAATGCAGCATGGATGAGACAAAAGCAGCTTGTGGCTGTGTATTTGGCTTACATTAGAGCAGATGTTTTGACAGTAGAGGCCATAAATCTGCTAATGACTTGTCTTTGTACAGCAGCTTCTGGTTCACAGCACATTTGTGCATCTGTGTTAGATGGTGTTTGGTTGTGCTGCAGCTCACTTATACAGCAAGGTGAGGAAACTGGGACTGTGCAGCACATAACCTAGGGAAGGATCATGGGTACTATAGAGTGTTTCCTTATGTTGTCTAGGTGTGTCCAATGTTTGTTGAACAAAATAAATCCTGTAAGGAGTGATGACTTAGTGGGCTCCATGCAGTGTTCATTGTGATAAAGAGTGAATGAAGGGTTTATTATGTTGATACCTTGCATTGTATATATGTTGGAGATTTTCCTCTAGGTCTTACAGTAAGAAATTTATTAAATCCATGGTATTTGCAAAGTAGCCTAAAGAATTTTGTAACATTTCTTGAAAAACTTTTTCTCACTAATTACGTTTATTCTTTGTATTTGCTAGCTAAATGGTTCAAGTCTTTTATGATGCATTTCTCTAATTTAAATTTGTGTAGCTATGTTGTAACCAAGAAAAAAATATGAAGGGATTGCACAAGTTGCAGGAGGAAATAGAGAAACAAGAAGAAATTATCTCCACCTCTCTCTATTATCCTGTGAATAACTGGATCTATATTGAAGTCTTTGGGGCTGCTGGTTTAGGGATTTTTTTTTTTTTGGTCTTATTTCTTTTCCCTGGTTCCAGGATTTGAGGAGTGGCAAGTAAAACAAAAGGACAGACCGAAAGAGTGGGGTGGATGTCAGTTACAGCAAGTTAGAGCTGTGTACAAGTAGAGCAAAGACTTAACAGGGGAGATTTAAATAGCTTAAAAGAATGTGACCTATTGACCATGCCTGTTCCACAGAAATATCTTTCCTCTTTATGGTGACTTAATATAGCTTCCAGAATTAAAAATAGGACATAGTTACCCATGTAAATCTTCTCCATTAGCTGTTATAAAAACATCCTGCAGTATGCAAATGTTGGAGAACCAGCTGTGTACTGTGTAACTCCATTATACTCTGTTGCCTTTTTTTTTCTAAAAAGTAAGAGTTAGGCAAGACCTGTTTTGCATGCATGAGGATGAAAATGACCTCAGGATTTGGATGGGCAACTTTGTAGGGTTTTTTTGCCCTCTCCTCTACCTAAAAATGGAAAGGAGACTCCACAGTTGGTCAGAGTACCCTATTTTGAGAAAGGGATGTTATTTCTCATTCTAGTGAATAAAATGCTATGGCAAGTAGACATGTCTGTTGAAGTGCAGTCATAGTGACCTGTGAGATCTCAGAGGGAATGTCCTTTGTCTGCTTTGTTACTGGTTGTCTGCCTTCTCTTAAAGTTGTATTCTGCTGGGGGCATGAGCCTGACAATCTTTTTGTTTGGATTTTTGTATGGTTTTTCACCAAACATAGGAGTTATGCCTTTGTTTTTCATGAGGCATTTTAAAGTGCTCATTGTAATTTAAAAAATAACTAGAATAATTGGTGATGTACTAAAAAAATCCACTGTATATTTAGTGCATATTAACATAACATGCACATCTTAATGCTTTTATTGAAAATTTTATTAAATTGCTGGGAAATATAGCTGGATGATGAGCTAAAGTACTTTGCATCCTGAGGAATGTTGCTGTATAGGCATATGCCAGATACTGCCCAAAAGCTGCAGAGCACAGCTCCTCTTGGGCTGGGAAT
Organism: Grantiella picta; assembly: GCA_013397955.1. Taxonomy (NCBI): domain Eukaryota; kingdom Metazoa; phylum Chordata; class Aves; order Passeriformes; family Meliphagidae; genus Grantiella; species Grantiella picta. The sequence continues at coordinate 2,175,039 of VZRM01001215.1, forward strand.
GAGGTGAAAGAAATTCATTGCTTCAGAATACTGAGGGGGAGAAATACTTCCTGCTTGCAGAGCCCAGAATGTCTCAAAGGCAAAGAAACTAGATGGCATTACTGCATAGCACATCATTGCTTTGGGAGGTACCTGTTGTCAGGCAGATAGTGAACTTTTGTTTCACACTTCGTGCTTAGATCTTTGTACTGCTTAAATAGCATAATGTGTTAATTTTAAAGTGAATCAAAGTGCTTCAGCAGAACCTTTTGTCCTTTTCAGTGTTGTATTATACTAGGAAATGTGTGTTTATTAATTTCTTGTTGTTCTTTTACAGATGGCTGATCTACAGCTCTATAAACTGGATGAATTGGACTGTTTGATCCAAGGCCTCCTTTATGTTGATTCTGTTGGTTTCAATGGCCAACCAGAGTGCTATTACTTTGAAAATCCTACAGATCCTGAACAGTGCCAGAAAAAGCCTTACTGCCTTGATAATCCATATCCTATGCTGCTGGTTAACATAGGCTCAGGGGTCAGCATCCTAGCTGTATATTCTAAGGACAATTATAAAAGAGTTACAGGATCCAGGTAAATTTACTTTTGTTTCTTTTAATTGTTTTCTCCTTAGTAGTTGAACAGGTAGAATTAGACAGTGTGATCAGTAGGTACAGCCCCAAACTGTGCTTGTCTTCCCATTTCTTTTTAAAGCCTACCAGTAGCAAGACTGAAAATATCTTAGGATTCCTTCAGAGAGGGATCTGTATCAGGGAAATCACTGCTCTGTTCATCTTAGTCTCTTGTTCGTGTTCTTACCTATTTCCCATTTCTTGCTGTGAATTACCAAAATAAAGCTGTCCCAGCAAATGAATCTTCTCTCCCCTGCATTCTGTTCTTTGGTGCATGGTACATACTGAAGTTTCTGCTGTATACTGCCTGTGACCTGCATGTATGTCTTCTATTGCCTTATCTAGAGCATATCTTCACCACAATGGTACCATGAGCCATTTTTCTCTATACAGTATACAAGCTTAATGGGAGACATATTGGATTTCTTGCAGTTCTGGGTGTTTTTCCAGCACAGACATTTTGGCATCTATAGATGTGCTTCTAATCCCTTCCGTTAGGGAAGGAAAAACATGACTGCACTGGATTGTCGACTTGTTACAGATGATGAAATCAATACTGTCTTGTGGCTGGTGTGGAGAGCTTTTTACTGTTCAGACACTGAATATATTACAGTACTATGAGACTTGTTCTGAGAAACTTTTTCAATGATCCAAGAGCACAGACTACATAGTAATCCTACCCGACCTCCTGTGCTTTTTCTTCAAATGCAAGTGTGGTGTCTCACTGAACTTGCTTGCAGTGGCTCCAGTCGCTGTGACTGCAGTCACTGCAAATAAGCTAACTTTGTCAGTGGCCAAGAAAGAATGAGGAAGGATGTAGAGATTAGTAAGCTGAAGTTCATGTCTGTAAGACTGCAAAGTCCAAAGTAGAACTTTAATGAGTTAGCAACATGTTATGCACAGTTAAATACTCTCTGCTAAATTTGTGTAGTCAGTAAATACTGTACTTGAACGTTTACAAAATATTCAAGTGAGTGTTCCTTGCTCAGAGTTCTTGCAGGGAAAGAACATTCAGGGCCAATGCTAGGCTTGCTTTGAAAAGGAACCAACCAGACTGCTTCCTGCCACTGGCTAGGGGGACAAAATACGTCTTGGCTGTCAGCCCTGTATAGATTTAGCTTTGTTCACTGTTCATTCTTCCATCTCTTATTTGAGTGCTCTGCTGGCTAATTATTCTTGTGCGGAAAACTGTTAGAGTGCCACAAATAGCAAGTGGTATCTGTGGTGTTGGATTGCACCTTATTCTTAGCTAACCCTTTAGTATAATTTCTCCCATTTGAGTATTAATGTCTCAAGTCTAATTCAGCTAAATCCACACTGGATGACACTTGTGTTAAATAGAAGCTCAATGTAGAGTGTCTGTGTTCACTCCTCTGAGGAAGCAGTTGCTAGACACAGCTGTGTACAGCATGTTGTAAATGGGAATCTGAAGAGTTGTGGTAAAAGCTGGTTCAAACTGCTGGTCTGAAAGGACTGTGCTTTTCTAGCCTTGGAGGAGGAACGTTCCTGGGCCTGTGCTGTTTGCTCACTGGCTGTGAGACATTTGAAGAAGCGCTGGAAATGGCTGCGAAAGGAGACAGCACCAATGTGGATAAGCTGGTGAAAGATATTTATGGAGGAGACTATGAACGGTTTGGCCTTCAAGGATCTGCTGTAGCGTCAAGGTATGTGTTAATTGAGCTGTTTGTGAGGAGTCCCTTGGGAAACTTCCTGTGCCTGCTAAACTGAGTGCATAATCCCTGGACTATGCACTGTGTCCACGTGGAAATGTCACTCGATGTATCATGGGGTTTGTCCTTAGATCTCTCACCTACTTCTTGCTGGTTTTTTTTTTTTTTAACAGGTTTAAGTAATGCCTGATGTAGTTTGCTTCCATTTCAGTTACAGTTATTTTGGAAGTGTCATTACTCATTGTTCTGCCTTTCTAATGAGATCCCTTTTCACATTTCAAATCTGGCACAAATGAATGGATATCAAATCCAAGCAAAGCTTACTAAATTATAAAATTGTAAGGGCTTTATCACTCCTAAATATCTCATGTTAAAAGACATAATCTTCCTCACACAGCTTTGGTCATATGATGAGTAAAGAAAAGAGAGATTCCATCAGTAAAGAGGACTTGGCCAGAGCTACTTTGGTCACCATCACCAACAACATAGGTTCTATTGCTCGCATGTGTGCATTGAATGAGGTAAGTTACTTACCATGAGCTTAAAACTTTTAGAAACAGCATAGTGAGATTATCAGGATGCAAAAATGCAAATTGCTGGCATAGTAGGTGTGTCACTGGTCTTGGTAAATATGCTTATATTTAATGTCATGTCATAACTCTTGTGACTTGCTATGTGTATGCTTTGATGCAAAGTGTAAGGCTGTTTGAGCTTCAAAGCTAGGGAAGAGGGGAGAAAAATTGACTGTAAAGATCACTTCGAAGCATTGAGCTTTAGCCTGGAGTGTTCAGTTTTCCTCAAGCTGTAAGACATAGATATTAACATGTTTGTAATGCTAATTGTTACTCTGTTACTTTGCAGTTATTTACAGATCTGGCTATAGCATGACAGAATTTATTTTGAGTACTATTTTGCTTGGATTGTTTTCCTATCAGGATGGGTCCAAATTGTGTGTTGTGTTAAGTGTTTGGATATATACAAGTTCCATTGCATTGTGTCAGAAAGAAGAAAAGTGCAGTTCATTTTCCTACCTCATACTCCTATCAGATGCTTATTATGTTCTTTTCATTAGGCTTGATAAATATGGATGGATTGTTCCATCCATACACTATAGCTTCCAGCAGTTAAAAAAAACCCAAACAACCCCCCCACACACAAACCCATATATTTAGGCCCTTGTTTTTATCTGCAGATTGCATCCTTTTCTATTATGTGGTAACTAATACCTTTTATCTGCTCTAAATGAGCAGATAATTAATTCATGTAATTTTTTAATACACTGATGTTTTAGTTGCACAGCATCCTGTTGGTAGAAGAAATTGCTGCTTCTTTTATATTTTTAATCAACAACACACAGCCAAAAAAACTGCCAAGAAAACAAACTCAAGAAACTCACCAAACTGCCATCTAATTACTTTATTGGGTCCCATCTAGCCTATGGCTTTATGAGAAATATCAAATAATTAATCACTACTGCTTTTGGTGGGTGTGTGTTTTGATTTGATTTATAATAAACCTTTGCCACATCTCCCTCTTAGTCTTTCCAAGACAGAAGGTCCTAATACTTAGTCTCCTTTCCTAAATAAAGGGAAGACACTCTTTTTTGCACAGCTTCATTGTGTATTTTTAGTCTTTTTACGGTTCTAATTTTAAGACTGAATTATCAGATCTTTGTATAGTATTCAGAATGTGGTTGCTCAATGAATTTGTGATGGCATATTGATAAATTTTGTGTTCAGAGTTCCTTTACTAACAGCTGATAATATTTCATTTGTGTGAGCATGGAACTCATTTCTAAGAAATCATCGACAGTCCCTCCACAGGATTGTCTCAAAGCGGCTGATTTGGAGCCTGTCATTGTGTCTGCATAATCAAGTGTCTCTGTCTTTCCCCCTTTCAATTGTCATTTCAGTTTTTCAGTTTGAACTTCATCTGCTATTTTTTCCTCAGTCGCAGGATATAATCCTCTTCAGCATTGCCATGATGTTCATTTTTTCTCTTTCGATTTTGTATGCCATTATTACCTTTGTTTCCCATATTCCTCTCTAGAGCACTTTTAAAATACACTGAACAGCACAAGTTATGGTGTATGCCACCATCAAATGCCACTGATAACCTTCCTTCATTGTGACAAGTGGCCACAGACTTTTTTTTCCTTGGCAATTCAACTCTTTCGGTCAGGACGATTCTCTTTCAGTGTTCTCTTTGCTTTCAGCTTCTTTACAGTGTTGCCTTGTGGCATGGAGTTCAAGCAGCATTGTACAGGGCTATCAAAGCATGGAGAGTGGCAGCAGGGAACCACACGTGGTGCATTCAGAGGAGGAAATAGGCTACTAATGAAACTAATGCTTCTGAGTCATTGTGAAAAAGGTTCTAACATCTTTGTTCTGTGGGCAAGCTTAGTTAAAAACTGGATGTGATCCATGGAATATTGTGGAGCAATGTGGATTGACGTGTCAAATATTCTTCATTTCACAGTGTCAAAGTAGAATTTCTCCAACACTTGAAGTAAATTATTTTGTAGTTTTAGAGAATGGAAACTTCATTTAGTTGCTTTACATACTATGAAAAAAATTCAAACATGCAGTATCATTTAAAGTAAGCTAATCTTCAGATAGCTTGCTCTTGGGGATAAAAATTAATACTATCATTCTGCTAAGTAATCTAGACACCTCAAATGCCTTTGGGAGACATGGCTCTGTCTTACAGCAAGCTTCATGAATCAAATCCCTGAACAAGAGCTTAATAAACAGTTGAATATTATATTCTTCTGTGGAGCTTGTATGTATTAGATTAGGGTTATGGTAAAGCTCACTTTTAGGTTGACAGAATCAATTTATGCCCTGAAGCATGACTTTTGATAAGTTTTTCCCAATTATTGCTGCTTTAGTATTGTGTTGAAAATGACTTGCATATGTGCAGGAAAAAATGAGGCTGGGGAATAAATGAAATATTCTGTCTGCAGAACTTCAAAGCAAATTTGCTTGCACAAAGTTGGCAGTGGGGTAGAGAAATTCCATAGTCTGGAACCATTTGGACACAGACCCTTTGAAATGGTCTGTCCTCGGCACAGCAGAACTGCATAAAGGAAACCAATCTCCTGGTTTATACTTTCCTTACTCTCAGAACATGTAACTTGCATCTGAACAAGATGCCTTGCAAAAATATGTGCAGGGCTTTTTATAGTGTTATTGATACAGATTTCCCTATTCAATTACATTGGCAAATATGTGAATATACTATGTTGAAACTATACTATAGCTTTCTGCAGCAGGGTAGTTGAACAATTTAACAAGACCCTACAGAGTGAAAGAGTGCATGTCTTTTCCAGGATGTTGTAATTTGATTAGCGTTAGTAAGCACATCACTGCCATCTCTTCATCAGTTTAAGATTTCTGTCTTTCAGCTTTGCAAGTTTCAGCAGTGGACTATTTGAAAGTAAATTGACCAGACTTCCTCAAGAGTAGCATTTTGACTTCTGAAAAATGCTAAGCTTGTTTATTGTTCAGTTCAGAAAATCTAGGAAACTTTATAATATTAATACAATTTTTAACCTTGCCTGCTCAAGGATTTTTGGGAAATGAATTTGCATGTTGATATACACTCTGTTATTCTAGCAGATATGACTAGTATTTTTAGATTCAAACTTTACAGTAGTTTTTATACTCTGTTAGTTATTGCTTCAGTTCCTGGTAACACTAGCTTTGTTTTTCTATTCAGAAAAAATCATATGCATGGAAAATTGAACTGTATATTCTAATCAGTTTTATGGTATGGCATTACAGGAAATTAATTAGTTGCATATTTATCTCTCCTTTGTCAGAAGTTACTTCAGAGACAAAACTGCCCTATCCAAGGATGCAAGGTGCTCTTGGCTATGTTCCACAGCAGCCTTTTGAAATTTAAAAGTTGTTATTTTTAGTCAAAAATTCCTAGGAATGAGTATGAATGCATGCTGATGTAACTGCAGAGTACAAGGAGATAGATGGCTGAAGTTAAGTTATTTCAATAAAGTTCGTGTTGCTGTGTTTGGTTTGAGGGCAGTCAGGCATTTACCTCAGTCAGTGGAGACTGGATGGATGAATTACTGCATCTGGGGATCAGCTCTCTCCAATGCTTAGTGTTGCTGTGAGGATGTTCCCTGTGGTGTGTCACAGTCCTGGACATGGCAGAGCTGTGGCTGTAGCGCAGGAATTGCTGCAGAGCCAAGTGTTGGGCTTTATAGAGCTGGATGAATGTAGAGGGGTAACCCTTGCTAATTCTAGCCCCTCTGCAGCTTTTCTGGAAATTTTCTGCAGAAGACTCTTGAAGATGTGTTTCTAGGGCGCTCCAGGATTTGGCCTCCTGCTGAATCTTGTAGACTAACGCTAGTGTATGGTGAACATTATTTGATACACCAATGCAAAATGCAAGTCCAGTTTTGTTCGTAACAGGCAGAACTGGGCTTGGTAAGATAGTTATGGACATTGTTTAAACACCACACAGAACTGCTGCTTAATTCAGTGATGTACATACAAGTAAGGATAGTCTGTGGCTTTCTCATTGGCAGCCTAGTGCTGATGGTTCAAAAAAATCTTAATTTCCTGAAAGAAAACTGAGTTCAGATGAGCTTTGAAACAAAGGAATACCATACATGTCAAGTATTATGTCGGCCCAATTTCACTTGCTTTTTGAAAGTGGAATCACAGTCCTGATAGTAGATATTGAAAGATGCTTCTTCCCATCTTGAACGTAATCCTTCTCAGAAGTTCTTCATCTGGATTTCATAATGATAGTGATCTCTGGAAAGTTGCTTCATTTAACATGCAGAGGGGCAAAGATGTCTTCAGTGCAGCCATATACAAGTAAAAAAAAATAGCCAGCAGCAAAACAGTCATAATCTGAGTAATTTGGGAAGGACCTGAGCTTTTAAGCAAATATTGATCATCTCTCATAACAGCCTCTCACTGTCTTTAGATTAAAGCTCTGCACCACCCTGCCCTTTACAACATCTTTTACTTAGCAGTCAGTAACTGCAATATTTTTTGACTTCTCAGTTTGAAGAATTTATATATAACCCAAAATTCTCTTTAAACTTTGTAGTAGAGGCAGAGGTACATGTTAAATGACACAAATAATTGAGCTAAATATAGTTTTTCTGGTCTGTTTTTCAAATTCAATTTTACAGAACATTGACAAGGTGGTGTTCGTTGGCAACTTTCTCAGAATTAATATGATTTCTATGAAGGTGCTAGCATATGCTATGGATTATTGGTCCAAGGGACAGCTAAAAGCTCTGTTTTTGGAACATGAGGTAAGGAAATACATCTCGAACTTACTTCTATTTGCAAGTACAAAAATCTTGTAGTTCTTTATTTGGTGAACTTTAAAGGGGAGAAATGCCATTGCTTTGAATTGAATGCACAAGCTAAGTTCTGCATAAATGCTATTTGGTGTACAAATTCATTTGAAAATACTACTTGTTAACTCCTTGGTTTTATCACTAATCTTGTGGTATGTGTGGTTAAACATTGCCCACTTCTTATTTTTGCTTTCTGTCCCTGATACCAACAATGTTGTTTTGTGTGGTTCGGTATATGAAAACCTCAAGTATAATTCATTATTGTAAGCTTAATTTTGTCATGACTACCAGATGGGCAGGTTCATAAAGGAAACTGCCCTGCCTCAGTATGGTATCATTATAACGGTTCTGTAATTTTTTATTTTTTTTTACAATTTTGGAGAACTAGGTAAGATTTTTTCCAGTATCAGGCCCTTTCTGGTACCTAAGAATGACCTTATTAAATCATAATTCAGAGACAGCAAATATTTAGCAGGGCTGATCTTTTTAGTTGCCTTAAAAGAACTGAAAACTTTGTGTTCATGCTTCTCTTTTATTTTGGAATTTGATTGTTTTTGGTTTGCTTTTGTCCTTGTTCGAAGGGTTATTTTGGAGCTGTTGGGGCTCTTCTAGAAATGCTTAAAATGACAGATGATCAGTGATGAAGCTGTCTGAGGAGATTCCTACTGCAGATGCTGCTGAATAAGAGTGAAAGCCACTACAAGGATGGAAATGAAGCCATTATGGTAGTTCTACCTGCTGGATTTGTAAATAATTTAAAATCCTTTTAGCTGATCTTTAATTTCTGGGTTTTGACCTTATACTTCAGAATTCATACTGGGAATTACAAGATTTTTTTTCTGTACACTGTATTTTTTAGGGGAAAAATGTGCAAAGTGGCCAAACATACAGATTTTATGGATTTATTTTAAAAAATGGATACTGCTTAATGTAGGACTGGTGATATGAGGCATCTGCTTTTCTTCTGGGGTTTACTGATTAGTGTGGTAATTTTAACTTCATTTAGTAATCACTCTAGGAGATTTTTTTATCTTATTTTCATGACGTTTCATGATTTGTTCTTGGTTTCAAATGAAACTACAAAGCTGATGCATTTTACTGTGAAAACTAGTAATTGATTTTCTTGCCTTTCCTTTCCTCATTGGATGAGACACTTTTTTATTTAACATCCCTGTGCCCCCCCAGAAAATAAATTTGCAAACATTCTGTGGTTAAGTGAGTTTGTTTGAAGGACTGTGAGGAAGCTTGGCAATAGCAGGGGGTTTAAGATTCACAAATTGCAACAGGAAGAGACTGCCAACTGGTTTTGCAGGAGTGATTCTTCTCTATAATAAAAACTTTAAGCAAGATGTGAACTAAAACTTTAATTATTCAATTGACACTAAAATGAAAACGTGTTTCTATTGAAAACTTCTGATGTACATGAAGAATTCTGTAGTAAAGATGTTATTTATATGGTACACACTTGGCATTAGATGGCAAAGAGAGATTGTTGTCACTTATTTTTCTGTAGACTGCAAGTTTTAACTTGTTCTTAATTGAAAACAACTGATAACAGCATTATTAAAAGCCCAATTACTTAAAATTAGAAAAATACTGATTAAAGTATTTTCTGCTTTTAAGTTAGTGTTAACTTTCTCTCCAGGACACTAAAATTTGAGTGTTTATTCCAATACAGTATTTTCTACCTTTTCTGATTTGTGGACCTCTCTAGATTTTTTTCCCAAGTTGAATTGAGATCCCTTTGAAATCTCTGTACTCTAGATTCCTGCAGAGCATGTGTGAACTTGCTTTCCTTAGACACCTTGAGGGCTCCCAGCTGAGAGGCTAAAAACAGTTCATAAATTATTTCATCTTGTAAGACTATATGTGATGTCACATAATGTAAATGACTCATCAGAGGGACAGTATAAAATTCAGTATATTTTTGGAAGGGGGTTTATTTCACTTTTTAAAGTCATTAACTTCCATGTCTCCCAAATGTTGAAAAATGGTAATATTAACTGAAGTGTTAACTTGTCTGATTGGAATAAAGACCACTACTGTTTTGACAGTTTTAATGTATGTGTGGAATTCATTTCTTGAAAGTAATAATGTGAATACATAACACCTTTTTTTTTGACATACATGACTACTTATTTCCATGATAATTGTTTGGTTCTTGATGTGGTTTTAGTCTTCATTACAAAGCTTTAGTCTTTGAAGCCTTTCTCCTGCTTAAAGTTGACTTTAAAGGACTGTAAACCAAAAGAAGAGATGACATATTATTAGCTGAAGTTGATATTTTCTGTAATATCGAGCTTGATATAACTGCAGATGGTTCTGCTCAGTGCCTCTATTTTTTTAATAAAGAAAAGAAAACTTTGATTAAGGTTATTGCCTAAGTTTGGCCTGCAAATAAAGATTCATTTGTACATTGTTTTGGTTTTTTTAAGGAAGACTTCGGAATGTTAAGAGGTAGTTGCACTTCGTATGATAAACGGTAGAGGGAAGCACGACATTGGCCATATAACTGCTTGGTTGGTTTGTTTCAGAGAAATATCCTCTCTTCTCCATTGTCTGCTTTTGAAGGGAATTTGATATGGGAATGTCTGTTACCTAGGTGTTCTTGCATTCTTTGCATTTAGACTTATGTGAAGGAAGACTATAGTGTTAAGTAAACAAATATGAAATAGAAGTCCTTTTAAGATTAAAATCCTGTACTTCTCAAAAAAAAAAAAACCACCAAATCCAAACAAACAAAAAACCAACCAACCAAAAAAAGCAAAAAAACCCAGCAAAACAACAACAACAAAACAAACAGACAAAAAACACCCACAAACAAAAAAACCAACCAAAAAAAACAATGTAGCAAGCCATTCAGAGAAATAGTTAAGGACTTTGAAGATGCACATGTTGAGGCTGTGTGGTTAAAGAAGAAAAGCACAATCCTGGTAGCCCTGAAGTTAGCTGTAAGATTCTAGGGACTCTCACGTAAGTTGATCACAGCAGTTCTAAGAGAAGCACAAAATAAAATTTTAACCTGAAAGCGCTGGTTTCAAATTATTAATAGGTGAATTGCTGTAGTTAAAAGAATGAGAAAAAGTACTCTAAATTGTATATTACATAAATGAGTTCACCTGATTGGGAAAAGTTAGCAGACTAAATTAATAGGGTGGAGAGTTGTGGAAAGTCATGAAGGAGGAGAAACTACAGGAAAATGGCATTGTAAATTCAATCCTTCCTTTCCTGAGGGAGAAGAGCCTACTTCAAAACTATTTCTTTGTTTCCTTGAAACCTACATTTGGCTACTTTCTTCTGTGTCCCCACCAGCAGTGCCATCATATGAATCTATTACTATAAGTTGCTTCTTTACCTTCAGACTTTGCCTGCCTCTACTAACCCCAGCTCTTGGTTTCCTCCTCTGTGTTCCCCCTCCATAATTAAGGTAATGACAGATGAATGACAGTGTGGTTGGTTTCTGGCACCCTTACAATATTTTTGCCATATGGGAGCATTTTGGGGCATTTCTAAGAGCACTGGTGTTGTCTTGAATTTTTCTGATTATGTTTGGTATGCAGTTGCTGTCTACAGTCATCTGTTGGAAGGGATTCCCCAAGGTGCCCCACTTCATCATCCAGAGGCATCTAAAGAGTCTGAAAACAGCCTTGCTCAACTACATAGATAAACTTCAGCTATAACTGGTATGAACTGAAGGTTTGTGCAAGCAAAGTTCAACTCCAAAGAGTATTATTGACAACCTAAAAATACCCAGATTCTTGGATCTTTTTTGTTTTGGAAATGGTGAGGCTGAAGAAGCAGACTTCCCTAAGGGACATCAGAGTATCTGTAGATTTCGTATGTGTTGGAAATACTTGGTATAAATTAAAGAGACCTCTTAAAAGGCCAAGCTTTGTTAATCTAGCTTCTGTTTCTGAAATGCGGTAAGGTAATTATTCAGGTAAATTGGAGCAGAACGAGTTGGACTCATCGCTCTCAATCATCATGGTTTGTGCCAGGATCTGCTTCTTTTGGACTTGAACCTTTGTTTTTGAATCACATGCTGCTCTGTTCATTCTCTCCCCACCATCACCAAGAAACCGCAATTTTTTGACTAAAAATCTAATTAGATCCCCTAGGAAGGAAGGTCTGTGTTTTAAAGTAAGATTTTAGGACTAAAGTATTGAGGGAAAATCCCTAGTGCTGGATGAAGAGTGACAGACAACAAAGAGTATTTACTTTATCAGATTGATAGAGAAGGCTAGCATGGGGTACGTGGGGGCAGTACAAAATCTGGCTTCTAGGACAATAAGATGCTTGCAGTTCATTCCAACCTCAGCAAAGCTGTCCTGGTGTTTCACTGTTATCAGCACTTCTGTTCCCATTAGACTGTCACAAGATACTTGCAAGTGATTTTTGGCAGGACACAGCAGAACTTCAGAGATGGGAGAACCATATGGGGTTGAACTGATGACAAAATAAACATACATGATTGTTTCCAGTCGGATGAGGAGTTCTGGGTTCTGTTTTTAAAGTGCAAGGTGTCTTTGAATTTGGGAATAAATAAAATATAAGCTATGAAAAAGACTGCAGTCTGCTTTGTGTCTTGGTACCTGGAATGAAGGAGGGTAAACAACGTGAAATGGCATTGTGTTTTATTAAAATAATGTGCCATTCCCTGTTCTTAAGTAGTTTTGCTTATTTTGTTGTGTTGATCAGGGCACTTCCACCTTCGGAAGTGACTTTCCAAGTTGACAACTTTTCAGGAGTTTGGGTGGCTGATCCATTCATCTCTTTCCAAATTTACAAGTTTGAGTGAATCTGGGCATTTACTACAAAGCAGAAGTTGCCCTTTAGCAAATGCTGATGTACCAAAGCAGCTTTGGCAGTGCATGTACAGGGTTTACCCCCATTATGGAGATTTCTGTTTATGCCCATCCATGAGGATATGGCCTCAGCTAGCCATGTTACAACTTCCTCTTATAATATATTAGAATTTTTTTTTCCAAATGGCGTGCTTTTTGGGGTTTAAAAAATGGGTGGTGGTTTTTTTTGTTCAAACTTTAAAAAAGTTCTTTTGCGATATGAACTTTTGCTTGCAAGGGAACACATTTTTCTGCTGCATCCTTGAAAGCATCAAGGAACAATGCTTAGAGCAATACAGTCTCATAGTGAACAGACACTGATTTGATAATGCATTTTGTCCAACAGAGACATTGGTGCTTCAAGCAACAAGATGGTGTGGCCACTCCCATGCTGGGACTTGTTCAGGGGATTTTTTTTTTGCATTAACATGTTCACAAATTACACAAAAATAAAACGGCTTGTCTCAGCTTGTGGGAGTTTTTAATGCACTTGCTAGGTTGGGTGGAAGTGGAAATAAGTGTTTCAGTAAGGATGAAGAAATGAATGTCTCAAGCCCATAGGAAAGACATGCTGATCAAAATGCTCTTTCCTACAAGCTTTTATAACATCTGCATCAGTTGGGAGACTGCAGTCAAAATATTCTCATGTAAGGCAGTAAATCATTACCAACCTGCAGACGTAATACTGAGTTGGGATAATAGCATTGTTATCTACTCTGCTGCATCTGCCCCCTCTGTCCTCCCACTGGAATTACCCCCCTGACAGCTTGGTTGTCAGCAGGAGGCAATGGAGGCAGCCCAGCAAATGTGGTCTGCGAACTTCTGCTTTGTGAAATGCAATAGTGTGATGTGGGCAAGGCAACTGAAGCCATGAGAGCCTTCTCTGAAAAGATTGGATAGGCTTCAGCTGGAGATAAAAATAAAAACTTATTATTGGAATTTATTTGAACAGTGAGAACACACTCTTGTTTTGAGAATTGTTCTTACTCTTTATACATTCTTTAAAATTAACTGTAAAATGATGCATACTAATAAAAAAAAACCTAAATGAACAAATTAATTCAGCATTTTCAAAGATGGCTGTCTAAATGAATCACAAAATGCTGAGTGTACTTTAAAAAAATTTTAGTTCCTTTTAGTAGAATTGTTTTGTTTTTTGAGCAACCTCACCCCTACTGCTATTTGAATAAGTAAACAAAAACATGCTGTTCCTATGTCCTAAGCATGGAGCATGCTGTTACCCAGCTAGCTTTCAGCATATTGCACTTGGCTACAAAAAAAATGCTGTGCACAAAAAAATCCAGAAATATTTACAAGATAAGCCAAAAACACTCCCAAATTTCTCAGCGTTTGTCACTTCTGTTTTAACTTAGAAAATAAGTGTTCTCTTCAAATATAGGAAGTTTGTAGCCTTCTGTCCAGCAGATTTGCCCGTGGTAGCAGCCCCCAAGCATCACTGGTTTGCCTCTTCTTTGAGGGGGGGAAAAGCAGTGCAGGAGAAGCTAAAGCTGCTTCCTGATGATGGCTGCAGGCTGGCCCATAACACACTTCACACCTGCTCTTGTACAGCTAGGGAGAAAACATTCAGGAACTGAATTTAGCTCCACACCTTTCTCTCATCACATAAGAAATTGTATTAAAAAAAATTTAAGCAGAAAAGACACCAAACCCTGCAGGCTAATTCACCTTTTGTTCATGGGAAGAATCATAGAGGTCAGCTTAGTTCTGTGCAAGAAGACTTATTTTTTCAATTTCTGATATTTTTCTCCTCAATTTGGAGCTCGGTTCTTTTCAGGTGCCATGCAACATATCATATCTCTCAGTTCCAGCTCTCCTACCTGAAAGGGTTATAAAATTGTCTCTGTGAGATTTTCATGAACATCTGGTTCACAGCATTATGGGAATTTGCTTAAAAGTTTTATTTGATGTACATTACTGTAATGTTCTAAGACACCAGCTCTGGAGTTATAAGCCCCTGATAAAGGCTAGGAGCAAAAGAGCTGCTACTGACACCACTCAGTGGAGTCCATTGACTGCAGGCATAAGACACTACAGAAGTTTGTCCGCAGACAATTGTTAGGCAATTGAAATATCTTTATTCACAAAAGTGTAAGAACTGGCTCTTCCTTTTCCAACCTATTTGCCTTTCAGACCCGTTGGAGGAGAGAAGGTAGTTTAGAGTCAGTTCCCTTTCAGTGCCTGACTGTTCCACTTGCCCTACTGTGCTAGGAAGTAGTGGTGTATGACTGGCAGCTCAGGAATGGGAGCTTTGGGACACACACATGAAAAAAAGGCAGAACATCAGAGAACTTTTTAAAAAAAACAAAAAAACACTTTAGTAAATATTATTCAGGCTTGAATCAGAAACATGTCAATGAAGTTTCTGTCACCAGTTATAAAGTTAGCAGCACTAGCCTTAGAGGAATAAAATGGTTGATAATCCTATTGCCCTGGGGGAAGAGGGAGCAGAGCCCTGGCAGTGCTGGGATGGCAGCAGCCTGACCAACCTGGCTGCCACGTGGCTGATACCGAAATGCAAGGCCATGGATAATCAATGCTTTTTACCAAAACATTGTGCTACTCAGAGCAGATAGTTTCTGATGAACTTTAAGCTAGCTCTGGCTTAGGCCTCTGTCTGTACACGCTTAACTCAGGAGAAAAAAGCAAGTGGATGGGGAAAAAAGATGTTGCACCATGCAAAGGGGGAAAAAATTATTGGTAAGATCTGTGTTGCATAAGTGCCCCGGGAATTAATCTGGTACATCTCCAAATAAAACAGAAATCTTTGATGCTTGTAAATTTCTGTGTGGAATGACAATAGTTTCTGTGGTTGTTAACTCTGCAAATGTTTGCTGTAGATACTATCAATGGAAATATTTTATTTAAAGGAGTGCATTAAAGTTTAAACCAAAGAAACTTTTTACCCCAGCCTGTGAACACAGCACATACAATAATTAGGTAGTAAAAACTAAACAGAAAGCAGACCTAGGTGTTAAGCTGGGTGTTTTACAGGTGAGCTGGAGCAAAAATGTGTCCAGAAGCACAGTATACCCTGGGTTGGCTGAGGAACTCTCTCTGAAAGACCCAGCAGTCAGCAAACACCAGCCAGAGTTTTGTCTGAGGTACAGCAAGTTCTTGCCAAATGGCTGGTTTTCTGTGTTGTGGAGGTGTGAAGAATTGGTGGTGGATAACATCTTCTTTTGCCTGGTATTGTGTGCTAATTGGGAGAATAGGATAAAGACCACCCGCACTGCCTTCAGGCCTTGATCCCCAATTCAACCTCTTTTAGCTTGTGCATTTTCCTGGGAGCTGCTACAGGTAAGGGTGTTGATGGTGAGCAGGATAAGCTGCTAGCACCATTTCGTCTACAGAGCACAGCAAGCCATACTTGTCATCCAGAAGACCAAAATAATGCCATGAAAAGTTATAGAGCGATGGAAATGGTTAGGTCTCCTCAGATTGGAGTGATGTTGCAGCCTATATTTGGTGTCAGATTCCTGTATGGATCGAAGTAGCCCAAGCTTCTGGTCCACAGTTAAGTGAATATGGAAGAAAGGCTGGAATAGCTGTGCAAAGGCTTGCTTCCAAGGACAACTAATTAAAATTTATTATTCCCATGCTGTGAAAGATTCCAATGTCTAATTAAGTTTTTCTTCTGATGGGAAATTTCAAAATGTCTACATTTCATTTTGCTTTTTCCACCAAAAAAAGCATGCTAGCAAGGAAGCCTAGCAGACTGCCAAAAGCAAGTAATTTGAAATACAATTTTTTTTCAAAAGCTCCTGCATTTGTACAGCCAGATTTTGTTGAACGATGTTTCCATAGGACATTTGCAGTGATGAATCTGTGTTTTCCAGTGAAAAGTTGTTGCACTTGCTAGCTGGAAAGCAGATCTTTGTAACATACATGCAAATAAATGGTTCCAAAAATGTTCCAGTGTGTGCTTGGACCAAGGACTTCCATGACCTGCGGATAAAGAGGAGCGAGGAAGGAGATTTGAAATGTAGAAGTTTGTAATCAGTAAAAGGAGATGAATCATCCTCTTGCTAAACTAAAACTTAATATTGTTCTGCCTATACTTTTTTTATATCAAGAAAGAGAGGATACTTCTGCCAAAATTTCCCAGTATTCTGGAAGATGATGCACTCAGTTGGTAGCAAGATGTACCCTCATCTAGTTTTGAGTGTTACTAGAAGCTGTCTGGTTTGAAATGCATCTTTTGGTCTGATGCCTTATGACAGTCTTATGTTCCAGGAATTGCTAGTGTCCATGAAAACGTGAGGAGGCCATGGAATAATAATTACATACCCTCTTTTATCTATCCCCGATTACATATATGACTTAGCGACATATTTTTAGGAATTCATCACAGTCTTTTGATCCCTTGTTAAAATCTTGTATGTCAGTAAAAAACAGAGCTTTCCTTCACCTCCAGAAAGGAGCCTCTGCTCCCAAGTGATGGGTACTTTACCTTCTTGCCTTGGTGTTGGCAAAATCTGAACTCTAGCTGCAGACAGGAGGCTGAAGGGACTTATAGTTTCCCCAATCTTTGGTTTAATTTTTTAGAGATGCCAGGGAAGCTATGTTCCCTTGGGTATAGGATGCCAAAGGCTGTAGATTGAAATGTTAGTGAGCAGATCTGGCAATGTTACTCTGAGGATGCCAGTGCAGCATGTCCCTGTGGTGTTGGGTGGCTGCAACAGAGAGATGAAAGAAGAGGGCAGTGGAAGGAGGGCAGTGAGGTTTTCAGTTTCCAACAGATATTTGTATATAAAGGCTCAATTTAGGAACATTCATTGCGTAGGAAGGCCATTCATCAACTGTGCCATGGCACCTAACCATCCTCCAAAATGAAAACCTTTATTTTACCTGTTGAATCCTATAGTATTATACCTTCTGTTTATTTTTGTGGTTGGCAAAGTTTGAGAGAGTGTTAAGGTATTACTCTTGTTTGCACAGGAGCCAAACCAAAACAAGCCCTTCCCCAGTTGTGTTTTCTTTGCCAGGTCAGGCACTCCAGGTGAGCATGTGCTCCTTTCATATCTTGATTGCAGCTCTAGAGAAAGCAACATGCATAGTCCAGCAACTTTGGAAGGATTAAGGCCATTATTGGTGAGTTCTTTTGTCTTGCTTGTCCAACTGGTTGTTTATCTCGTGTCAGCAGCTGAAACTTGCATGAGAAAAATTCATGACAAAAGGAAGCCTGCCATGAGTGTGTAAAACATGAGTGTAACCCAAACCTTGGGATTTCTATTACTGTTAGAGTTTTGATCCAAGAACCAAATGGAGTAATGAATTTTGTTTTGCTAATGTCTAGCTTCTGAAACTTCAGTGCTTAGAATAAATTTATATAAAAATTAAATAGCACAAAAGTCTTTTAAAGTTGTTGTAGCACCAAGGGCACGTCAGCAGAGTGTGAGTGCTATTATTGCCTCTCTGCATCTCCCTGGCATGTACAATGCACAATGCACCGTGTGCTGTGGTGCTCTGACAATTTCCACACCACGAGAAACATTACCTGTTTTTGACCCAGATGTCAAAGTGTCACTAGCCAACACAGATAACCACTGTCATTCCCACTGCTGATGGAGAGATTTTATAGAGATGCCGCCAACCAGACTTGCAGAGGAAGTTTGCTGCAATGTTGAGATTCCCAACCTCTTAACCAGCAGCTTCATGCACAGACCATCTTGTTCACAGTTTTATCTTGCAGTGTTAGGCAGCTCAAATAAAGTCTGCTGCAATTATGTTAGCAGTATATTTTGGCAAAGGAAATCTTCCAACATGGAGCACAGTTTCATACAGGTAAGATTAAAAATCTTTCCAAAATATTAAAGAACCATAAAAAAGAGGGGAAAAAAAATCAAAAATTCAACTAGCAAGTAAGAGCTGCACTTTTTTTTGTTCAAGGACAAGTTTTTGTTACTCACATGCATGGTGGGGAAAGCCTAGCCCCTTTTCTCTTGAACTGCCATGGGCCACACACTGCAGGAGGGGGGTGTACTTGTGTTAGGGAAGGTGTGCAGAGGTGGTGTGGGCTGCCCAGTGTGCAGCTTCATCCCACAGTGTGCAGAAGGAGGGAAAAGATCATTTTCTCCTAGTTGTCTTGTGCTGCTGTGTGGTATTGAGTTGCTCTAGTGTAAACTTCACCTAGAAAGGGAAGTCTTTTCCAATTAATAATCTACCCTGAAGCTGCCATGCTTACCCAAATCATATATGCTTGAACTTATCCTGAAGACCAGCAGAGCAAACTCCTCCCTGGCACCCTCCAAGGGCTCTGCTTGCACACTCCTGGGAGTTTTGCACTTGCTTTTTTTAGGAGCACTGAAAGGCAGCAAGATCCTGGGGAAAAGAGAAGAACCAAGCAGCTCTTTCTGGGAACAAGAAGGGTAAGAAAAGATCCCATTTTATCTTTGTTCTCATGGAAAGTGTCACAGGATGTTTAATGTCCTTTCTGAGCAAAGACCTGCTGTTTTCCAGATCTTGCCTGAAAACACATGCAGTATTCAGCAGGCCACTTAGTTTATCTTTCTTGGATAAACAGAAGGCTGTTGGAATTTGAAACTTGTTCCAAGAGTCTAGGGTCCAAATCTGCATGAGTCCTTCCCCTGGTCTGGGGTTCTGAAGTGAGTTTGAAAATTTAGATACTACCAAACAGCAGCATGATTCCTAACGGGCATAAAGGGCTGGTGTATGTGACAGAGGGCCATCCTCATGCACAAGTTCTGGTGTTATTTCCACTCTTGAGTGTTGCCTGACTTTGGAACCGTTAAAAAATATCTTATGAAATGCCTGAGAGCAGTGATCCACAAATCCCAGTGCTGACTTTGCCTCGATTGGAAGAGGGGGAAAAAAGAAGCCGTCCTAACGCGATGAAAGCTCTCGTAGCACTGCTGAGACACACTTTTCCGGGCTGTGAAGGTACCACGAAGGAGGGACTGCGGCTCCCTCCCATGCCAGCTTGACGGAGCCGGGCGAGGGGCAGCGCTCGGCCAGACCCCGGGCCCCGCTGCGGCCAGGGGCGACCGCTGCGCCAGGTGGGCGAGCAGGGCGGCCGGGCAAGCCGCGGCGGGGCGGGGGCTGANCCGGCAGGGACAGCGGGTGGCCGCGGAGCGGGGCGCGGAGCGGGGCGGAGCGGGGCGGAGAGGGCAGCGCGGCTCCCCGGCGGCTCGCAGCGCTCCGGGGCGCCTGCAGCCGGGTCGCCTTCGTGCCCTGCCCGTGTCGTGGAGCCTTAGAACTGCGGAAACACTGGAAGAAATCAATAAAAATGGATGTAAACGCCACTATTTAACGCAGGAACTGTATATACGTGCATTCATATAGGTGCTGGTTAGGTACTATGAGATTTTGGTTAGGTACTATGAGATGTTGGTTAGGTATGATGCTAGTCAGGTAAACAGCATTTAAGGATAAACAGCGTTTCAAGTTGCTGGATGGTATGAGGAAACTCAGGTATCTTTTATTTCTGTTGCATAAGCAGATTAAATGTACCTGTTGGGAGGCAGGGTGAGAGGCAAGGCTGCGCCTTGTCCCCGTCCCGGTGCGTGCGGCTCCGCGGCTGTCACCGCGCACGGCTCCGGGTCTGTGTGTGTGTGTGAGTGCGAGCGGCTCCAAAAGGGCTCCGGAACTCGGGGCACGGGCTGGAGAGATGGCCTGTGCCCTTCCGCAGGGAGAGCTTGCTGTGGAAGTAGCTAATCACAGCCATCCTTATCCTGAACAGCCTCGGTATTTCGTCTGGGATACCAATATAATGTGCTTCCAGGAGAATCCTTAGTCCCTTGTAGGACAACCAGGTGTGCAGTACTGACTCGGGCTAAGTGGTGTGTGTCTTATAGGAAGTTGTGTGTTCATAGGCTGACTTAATTCAGGGAATCTATTCAATTTAGGAAAAAAAAAAGCCAAAAGATACAATTAGTATTATCCTTCTTTTGGACTTTCTGATAATTTGCCACTCATTTATCGGCCTGTTTTGTTTAATATCTCTACAGATAAGTTGTTAATTAGGTATTTGGGATGAATTTGGGTTTGTGTGATAGCATTCTGACCGAACTGATTTCCTTGAGTTAACAAGCTGGTTGGGACAGCTGAGTCTGTCTGTTGTTGTAAGTCTGCTCCTACAGTGGCAATGAGGAAACGTTTCCGTTAGTGCTGGGAAATTGGAGGATAACATGAAACTTAATGAAGTGAAACACGATTGCATTTTCCTCAGAGTGATTCTATTATGCCTCAGTTAGGGCCATGTTATTGCTCACCTCAAATCATTAGCTGTTACTGTCTTATCGTGGGTTTTTTTAGTGATAAATAGCCTGTAATGTGTTCTTGTTTTATATTTTTTCAGTTGCATAGTTTTCAATGTTTACTTTTCCATCTTTTGCAGCAGTGTAACAGAAGCTGTATTTTAATGGCAGGTTTCCGTTAATGCCTTTAAAATTCAATCATTAACTTTTGCCTTAACCTCGAGCTGGAAAGTGATGATGAAAAACAATATAGCCCAGTGTGTAACTTAATTGTACAAAGCTTTATCCGAATTGATTCAGCTGATACGTAAACAAGGGAAACCTCAGGAACTTTCTTTTCACCCCAGCTTGCACATTCACTTCAAGCTGTGCCCTGTTCACCTGCCTTGCTGCAGCCCAGGCTCCTGGCTGCTTGGATTTGCTGAGCTGGTTCTTGTCTGCAGCTGTGAGGAAGGGGACTAGGACACCCCCAGGGATCCCTTCCACATCCATATTCCCAGGCCAAGGTCCAACAGACTGGGCACAGGGGGGAAGATTTTTCAGATGTTTTGGTGCAAACACAATTGCTTCCTGAGGGAGAGATTTGGCATGTGTTTCCTGAGAGAGCCGTGCTTGCGTAAGCAGCCCCCTGCCACCCTCTGAGCTGTGCTAGCACAGCCGCTTGTGGGGCTCCTGGTGAACTGCTTCGGGGGACTGCACTGGGATCAAAAGCACCTTTTCTTCTTTTTAATTGATTACTTTAACTCTGATCTGTCTGACTGTGTGGCTGCTGCGTCAGGGCTGAGAAGGTGTCCTGAAAGGAGGGAATATGTGTCAGGGAGCTGGAGGTAAGGGCTGTTTCTGATGGCATCATGGCTGCTGAAAGAAGTAATTGCTTATCAAATTGTGCTCAGAGAGGGGTGACATGTGGTTGTGGCAGTTGCCTGAAAAATGTAGCTGCATATCTTAATGCAGTTGTGTGCATGTGCAGTTAGTTAGCTGTATACACGAAGATATGATTCTGTGTTTCTGTTGTACCTCTGAGTTTTCTGCTAATGATTTTACTTTCATGATGTATAGCTTGTTTGCAGCTTCAGGATACATTCCCTATACTATTCTCTCTTGGAGTACGAGCATTTTAAAAGACCATTTTTCTGGAAAATAGACCTAGGCTTCATAAGAGTATGAGTTTTATTAATCAGATTATATTTAGCTGGATAGGTGAATGCCTAAAATTCTAAAAGGGAAGATTAAACCACCCCTAAGAGGGTGCCTCTAATCCTGGAGAGCATAAAAGTTAAATGGATGCACTTTATTCTCTTTTACATATACAAAAAAAGTTAATTATACTTTTGAATGTAGTGTAGACCTGCTGTTAAATTGTGAATGACAGAAGCAATTTGACAAATAGCACTGTTTTAATTGGTATGGTGAGACTAAGAAGTCAGTGCAATGTAAGCTTTCTATAATCTGCTATGATTTATTTTAGTCTGGAAAGCCTTGACTGTTTTGGGCATTGTTTTAGGACTTGTTCTCATTCTTCCTTTAGACACTTTGTTTCTCTGTCAGGATCCTACTGTAACCAGAAAGAAACACTCAGAGCACATTGTCCATTTAGCACGAGTGCATATTTAGAGAAAGATGGTACACCTCCTTGTTCATAGAACTTGAAGGAGTAATTACTTGCTATTACTGTCTTACTCAACAGAGAAAAATTACTTTTTACTTCCAACCTAAACCAAGAAACTGCATGGGATTGAAGACAAATAACCTACCTTTACTGTCCTGTGGTGGGTCACTACAACTGCAGTTTGTATTATCTTTGTAGAGTCTCATGTAGATTTAAAAAAAAATAAAAATCTTAATTTTATCAATTTTTTCCTAAGAGGAAAGGGTTTTCTTTACAAAAGCCTTATGAGACTAAAATATATATTTTATGAGCTATATTGTTGCCTGTGTTAATTGGCACACATTAATGTGACTGTGAGCAGTAAAACTACAAGCTACATCTTGCCTGCAGGAGGTGAGCTGCTAGCTTGCAGGATGGAGAAATTTGGAAAGGTGCACTTTTTAAAAACCAAAACTGTAGGTGTCCAACCTAATCACTCTATTTGTCTTCACTGGAAATGAAGGTGCTTCCCATTGAGCTTGTTGAAAGGATGGTTTTGTTTTCCTCTCCGGAAGAGGTCTGCACTTGCTGTGAGGTGGAAGAGCTGTTGCCAACACGCTGCACTCAGAGTCAGCTGCTCTGGGTGAGGATACCCAGCTGGAGACTCTTCTTCTGGATTGTCTCTCCTCAGCTTGTAGGGTACTGGATGTAACTACATGCAGGGAAAGCTGTGATCTTCTAAGTATGAAATCTCAGTGTTCAGGTCCCTCATCCTGCTGTTTTTGGGAGAAGCATTTTTCAGTGCGGAGGATGGGTGCTGCTCAGATGACACCTGTCTGGCACAGTCACAGACACCAGAGGAGCCCACAGAATCCAGGTATAGCCTGGAGGCACTTATCTTTCCACACACTGTAAGATCAAAATCCATCACTTTTGTCGCTGCAGCATTTTAAGCTGTGCAAGCCCCTGAGGCAGCAGATCATCTCTACAGCAGCAAGATGAGCTATTCAGTGGTAAGATTAGCCTGCAATTTGTGGCAGATTTCTTACCCAGAGCCTGCAGCAGCTGGGAATTGGAGAACTGGCTTGAGGGCATGCAACAATGTATTTTGTTAGTGAGTTGGGATGAGTTTAATCTTCATGAGTAAAACTATCAGTTCCTTTGCATACAATACAAATGCTACTGAATATTTTTTTCTCAGCTGCAGTT
Organism: Grantiella picta; assembly: GCA_013397955.1. Classification (NCBI taxonomy): domain Eukaryota; kingdom Metazoa; phylum Chordata; class Aves; order Passeriformes; family Meliphagidae; genus Grantiella; species Grantiella picta. The sequence goes on from VZRM01001215.1 coordinate 2,198,536, forward strand.
CAGTGTTGGAGAACTACAAGTAATCCACAAACCAGGATATTCTTGCTGCTTTTACTTGACTTAAAAAAAGGAACAGCAATTTTTGTTCTTATTTTGTTTATGTATCCTATTTATTAGTTTTTGCTTGTTTTGTTTGATGAGATAATGAAGCGAGAAGGCAGTAAATGAAGAGTCTTTAGTGCTTACTTTGAGCCAACATTACTGGTTTTCACTGAAAAACTATTGGTCTCTTCTTCCTTTTCTGGTGTTTTATTGTAAGATGGTTTCCTGGGCTTTGGTATAAATGCTGTCTCAGGGCATTATGTAAATAACAGAGAAAAATGAAGCAACTGTATTTTTTAATGTGTGTTGTATGTCTGGTCTCTGTAGGGGATGTACACCCTCACTTACACACACCAGCAAAATTACATTTTGCGTTGACTTGCAAGTTGGGTAATGCTATTTAAGTGAAAAGGATTAAAATTAATGTAAAAACAAGGCATGGGAAATAATCTGGGATCCTTTTACTATTTAACATAATTTTTTTTAACTGTTCTCGTTGTCACTAGAATCTATTCAGTTTCTGGGGAATGCTGTCCTTGAATGCTTTTTGAGTGGTAAATACATTAGTTGCTACCAGAGGTTTGTCATAAGCGCCAAGAAATAATGATCATGGGAAGCCCTAGACCATATGTGGATATTTATTTGTAATGTACATATTTGTTCTTTTAACCTGCTGGTGGGTAAATTATGGAAAACCCATTTGCCACGCTTTTCTTTCCAACTCTCCAAGTTTTTTGTGCAATCTCTGAGTGACTGGGATACCATCAAAATTATTGCCATATCTTGACAAGAGGTGTGACCGAATTTCAGGGATTCCTCAACTGTCACAATTTGACAGCGTACTTGCCTACACCCACCATTTGTACTCCATTTCTTCTGGGGTAACTGTGTACCTAATGTTTGAAAGCTTTTCTTAAATCCATTTAAAAAATTAGGTAAAATTGCAGATGAAAACATGTTAAAAGAAATTTCAGTTCTTGATCGCAACATCAGGAGCAAAGCTCCTGGTAGAAAGAAAACAAACAGAAGAATGAAACATTTTCTTTGGATATTTAAAGAATGAAAGCTGTTTCCCAGCTATTACAGAAGGTCCTAAAGGCAAGTTTTGAGTACCAAAGTGAGAAGATGTTTTAGCTACCAACCACCAAATTCCTGCATCCCCCATTCTGAACAGGACCTGAAATCATTTTTGGAGTCGGGAATTCAGCTCTGCAATCCCAGGACAATGCTGACCTTTTTCTCTCCCTTTGTTCAAGATGGAAACAGGCTCCTGTCCTTCACTGTTAGGTTTTTTTTTAAAATTAGTTGAAGTTTCCTTCCTTCCTGCTATTTCTGGATTTCTCCCAATTTTGACATAATGATTCACATTCCCCAGATGTGAAATGCAAATGTGGGAAGTGGGATCTCTCCCCTGCCTCTCTAGAGGTTTCTTGGAGTCTATGATGCTGTTGAGTTTCCTAATTAATATCTCTCCTGGTTTTAATGGTTTTCCTGCTGGCCACAGTGTTTGGGAAGCAGTTTCAGTACTTAATAAGCAATTTCTTAGAGTGTTCATTGTAAACATATCTTAGACTGGGTTGGCTTTGCGAGCTTCTTGAAGACCTCACAAAAGTCATTAATTTAGTCTGTAGGCATAGTCAAGTACCTCCTCCTGTCTGTTTTAGGCCTTATCAAGGTGTCATATTAGACAATCTCAATCTCCTTTGGCAGCTTGTTCAGGCAAGCTGCTGGTTGGTGCACAGTAGAGAAGGTGGCAGCGCAGGGCTGTGCTGCTTCCCTGTGCTCACTGTCCCTGCTCCTCTCTGCTCTTCTTTGGCTGATACTGCAATGGAGTATGGATTCCATATCTGTGTTACTCCTATGCATTCTCGAAGGTACCAAAGTATTTGGATTGGTAATTTCTTGACTTTCTTTTTGGAGAAGAGTTTATTCCTCTCCTCTAGAAGCCCTTGTAATCAACCCTTCAAGTTCATCACCTTTATTTCCCATAAAACTCATTGAAAGAACAGGGAAAGGAAGAGCTGAAATAAGGAGACTCAAACCCAAAATGGTGCCACATTCAAGGCCTGTGCCAGCTTCATCTTTGTGTCACTGAAATGCTGAATCCAGTTTCTTAGCTATTGAGCTTGAAATTTCCTTGGCCAGAGGCATCACACTCAGCCTTGCCTGTACAGGTGTGCCTCAGTGTCAGTGTTCAATAAATATCCATAGTTGGTTTTTAAATTAGTTGCTGCACTGAACTTGATGGAATTAAAGGTTTCCTTTTTCACCATATGGGCTAACAGGTCTGAGTTGGCCTTGGAAGAATTGATTTGATGTTCTATTGCCATTTGCATGAGCTGATGTCGTTACACTTCTCATAGGCAGCAACTTTTCATTTTTTTAAAGAAACAAACATTTCTGGCAGTTCGCCTTTTTTTATTTGTTTTGTTTGCTTGTTTTTAAACAATGCAGCCTTCCAGATGCAATCCTGTCAGTTTGGATAACAACCCATGGCCTATGTATTGTGACCACGATCAGGCCCTTGCTGCCACATGTTCCTGGAGAGTTCTCTTGGCAGCCCTACTTTCATGCAAATATCCCCTTAAATTACACTTTTTTCCATAAAAGCTTGAAAGATGCACTACCTGACCTGCTTCATCCAACAAGCCAACACTACTTTTGACTAAAGACCATAGGTATTTGGGAAGCTTCTTCATAAAGTGCCCTCTTGACTGTTAACTCCCTTCTAAACTTCTGTAATAGTTTTTCTTTCTCTATTTCATCTGAATGGTCCTTGGGGCAGCTATAGTGTGATACCACCAGCAGCAAGCCAAAGTGCTTTTTTTTAAAGGGACTGAAAAAAGTTCTCACGTGGACAAAGAGAATATTGGAATGGAAATCAGCTGAGCAAGAAAAGCCAGCTGAGAGGAGCAGCACTTTCCCTCTTGAAAGAACTGAGTTAATACAAAGACCAGGTAGTTTCTCCACTTGATCAGTATCAATACTGTGCTCCAATAGCAGCTGGAGTTTTTTGTATGAAAGCTGTTTTCAGTGTTAAGTGTAGAATTAACATTTTATGTTTCCTCATCTAAAGCAGTTCAGACTATTCCGTTGTGCATCTGGTATTTTGCATTGAAAGTAGCCCAGATATTTAATTTGGGAAATGCAGCTACCATAAAATACAATTCGATGACAGCAGAGAAATTAGTATTGGATGAAGAACGTGCTGAGTGTGGCATCACAGCTGATCACAAAGGACTCTCAAACTCTCCGCAAAAATATGCAGTTTCTGTCATTATGTATTGAAGAACATGGCTTCCACCCTAAAAATGTAAAAATCTGAGCAGTCAAAACAGGATGCAATTGGAGAACAATTCAGTTGGTCAAATTTTATTTTCATTTTTGCAGGTTGGCATGTGGCTGTGATGCAAATTGGCAGGGCAAAAGCACTTTGTTAGCAAAGACATCCCTGAGAACCTCAGCCAGAGCCATCTTCCTGTAGAATCAAACACTGTTATTTCTGTACCCTATTTAGCTCAGTTGGACACAGCACAGATCCAAAACTTTGAGCACTTCCCCTTCTGGTTAGCTTAGGAATCCAGATGCAGAGCAGGCAGGGCAGTAGAGCAAAGCAGTGCAAGTCAGAATGGGAAATTTGGGATGAACTGTGACTCATTCCTCCTGGTCCACTATCTTCTGCTCTTCATGAAGCAAGTGTTTCATCTCATGTTTGTGGTCAGAGCTCTTTCTATCAGTGTCCATCTAATTTAGCCTGATGGAGTAGCAAGTTGGAAAGAATAAATAGAATTATCCCACACAGCTGGTCTATTTATAATGAAGTTAATGGAGTAGAGAGTAATCTCTGAGGGGTTGCAACCCATATGATGTAATTCTGCGTTTGGCTTATGGTGCAAGCTACATAAAATCAGCCCACACATGACTGATGGTAAAATGACACTTGTCAGTTTGCAAGCTTTGTTTGTTTGCAGAAAGGATAGAATAACAAAGTGTTTCAGATAAGAGCTCTTGCATGGTCATCTTGGGCATTTCAGCAGAGGTATTTTGCAGAGTACTCCTTTAGAAGGCAATTTTACTTTTACCCAAATGAGAAAGTAAATGTTGAGCGACAGTTGTGAAAAGTTGGTACATGAAGCAACTCCTAGAAAATAAACAAAACTTACTTCTCTTACTTCTAGAGAATATGGAAAGCATGTAAATGCTGTTGTCAGTGTATCAATGCCTCCTGACAGCAAAGGTCTATGCAGTTGGCACCAATGCAGCAAATAAAATGTGTGTGGGGAAAAAAAACAGGGGATGTGAAGGTGGTGACAGACAGGGCAGTGTGTGAAACAAGTGAAGTGTGTTTTAGGGTGGTGGTAGAGGAGGAAAAGGAAATCTGCTGGCACTTGTGGACTCATTTAAAATTCACTGGGGTTCTATTTCTGTTTCAGGTGAATTTAGAACTTTGTAGTAATTCAAAACACATTAAATGCAACCTGCCCTAATGTGAAATGCCCACTCAAGAAGAAAAGTTATCTAATGATGAAGGATTTGGAGTATGCAATAGAGCTTTGTTTAGGCAGTTCATAGGTAGGCGTTGCTGCCAACATCTTTCCAGTGTTTTTCAGAGTACCGAGATACACCAGCGGTACTTAATTGGAAATGGAAACTTAACTCAGTGAGAGATCTCTTAGCTGGGAAACAGATACTAATTTAATTTGACCTTAGTTTTTGTTTTTCAGTTTTAGCGTGAGATCAGACTATCCTTTTGTTATTATGGTGTCAATGAATTTATGGTGAACCAACAGTTCCCTGTAACAGCTCTTCCTTGGGATGCTCTAAGTTACTCTTTCAGGTAATTCAGAAGATGCAATTTAAATAATACTATCTTGGTAGTTGTAGTTTTTTCCCTATATGGTCTGAACTTCCATTGTGAATAAGTGATGTTCTTGAAAAAATCACTAGGACCTGTTCATTTTTACAGAAAAGCCTTAATTTCACAGTGAAAAGATTTTAAGGAATATCATCCTCTGTGTATCAATATATAAACATTGATTTTAGAAATAATTTTTGCTTTCTGATAATTCTTGAGTTAGTTTTGCTCCTTTTGTCATCCATGTAATAAGCTGTTTAAAGTGAAACTGATCCCACTAAAAGGATTATTGATAATGAGATCTAGTTAAAAGACAATTACAAGGTTGGCTGGAATAACAGCATGAGGATAACTGTTGAGTCGTCCTTTTAAATGTTGTTCTTTCATTCTCAAATTGTCATGTGGTGAGACTTTGACCAAATGATACTCATGTAACTGTCCAGTCTAAACAGGTAGCAAATGCATTTCTTAATCATAGCTCCTTGACCAGTAATGTGAATAACGAAGCTGAGAGTGAAAAGCCAGGACTATTTTTTTTTTAAACTTTCTTATAACACCTATGGAGTTATAAGTTCCTCCTGGAGCATGGTACCAAGTTGAAAGCCTATACAGAGTTCTACAATCTATTCTTGAATTTCTGAGCCAGGTTTTTGCTTTTAAAAACTTGCCAGTGCAGTGGTTCAAGATGCTACATTGAATGGCCAGCAAGCTGGTCTGTAGGATCACATGAAAAAGCAGAGCCTGCATAGTTTGATTCTGAAGTGTTTCCATTTTAGAGGTTGTCCATAGGAGTCTTTGGGTGTTTTATGGGAGATTGGGCAGCCTGTACTGGTTCTGGGGTTGTAAATATTCAGTTGCTGTAATTAGGGCTGGGTTTATTAGGAAGAAGAAACAGAGCATTTTTTATCAATGTTTTCATAACCAGTTCTTACATAAATTTCTAAGTTATTTTTCTTAGATAGCATCAGACTCTTTGCCTGTGGAGCTGAGGATACTAATCAAAATTTCACCTTTTATAGGCTCTCTTATCACTGCTGTCTAACATTTAACAAGATGAATCCCTAACATCTTGTCTTGCTCCTCCAGATGTGATCTCTTCCTTCTTTTATAGCTATCTGCCTTTACAGTGTAGATGTTGAAGAGAGAAGACAAACGTGATACAATCTGGGGAAAGTGGTTTCCTGTTTTTCTACATACTGTCTCATTTACTGCTAGAGTAACTCAGACTTCTCTTGTGTAAAATTTCTGCCCTCACTACTTACAGGTTCATTTTCCTGCCAGAGGCACTCTTTGGTCCTTTGGTGCAAAGCCCTTGGTCTCATGCTTTTTATGAGTTAAGATAAACCCATGCTTCTTATGGTCAGGTATTTTTTCAAATATTCTTTTCAAGTACATCTCCATCACAGGCATGTTTGAACACTTACTGGACATTCTGCTTGCTGACAGTTCTGTGTGCCTGTGGAGCTGAGGATACGTATGGGAACATCAGAGAAAATTAAAATGGAGATCAACTTTTAAAGAAATTAAAATAAAAATCTGGAGAGCAAAGGTAAAACATACTTAAGGTATAACCAGTAGATTTATTTTCTGTGTTTCAGTTACCAAAACAAAAACATTCTATGAAGAGAAATGCTCTTTAACATAAAATCAAGAAACTGTGTTTCTGGGCTGCAATGCTGACTAGCAGGAGCACACCCTTAAGTATCATGGAAAGTTCCTGCTGATCATTTGTGAAAATGATGTAATCAAGCAGCTGCACCAGCATTCACTCAGCAAAGAGAACCTGGGGCACTTTTCTCAAGACTTTAAAGATCTTCTAAAAACTAAAACATGGATTTAGGCAAGGATCTAGTTGAAGCATGGATGGCTTGGTGAGGCTGAATGGAAGACTGAGCATGAAGAATGTCCTGAACTGCCCAAGACACTTAGGTTGTTTGTTAACTTTCAGCATGTGATTTCACCAAAACAGTTACTTGTGAGTAGATGCATATTTTCACTATGTGCATGCTGTCTAATGCATTCTTCCTGGTCAGAGATTTATTTCGTGTGGCATGTTAAGTTTTATGATGAAGAAGATGATTTTGTATGCCACTTTTCCTCTTGACTTGCATCTGTTTCCTTGTCTTTCATTTTAATATTTAGTGTTTCCTTCCCAACTTAGTAGCTTCCCTTTTGTTACTTTAGGAAGTTTACGTGCAGAGACACACATATGAGCCTACTTGTGCACAGATGTGTTCATTGGAATGTACATATGGATCTGTTATAATATACTACATTATGTGTTTTTAATAAACTAAATGTGATTTGTGAAACGACTTCTCAGAAATACCTAACTCTGTAAAGCCACATCTATCAGTGGTTGTTTTTGGAAGTGTTTCAGGAAATGACAGATGTCCTGGCCTTTTGTCTTAAACAGTTCTCTATCCAGTACTTAGATTTTTCCTACCATTCCGGCTGGGGATTATATTAATGGACCATCTTATATACAATCATTGTATATTAACATTATTAAAGGAAAAATAATTTTTGGCTCTGGTATGATAGTAGGACTATCTGACTTTTTACAGATTTCAAGGGTCCAGCTGAAAGCCTCCCAAGAAAAATAATAGTCACGGTGACACCTTGCTATCACATGGTGCATATTGTCCATTAGAAGAGCATGCATGGCCTCAAGTATCCTAATAGCTTTGTTTCAGAATATTAGCTTGTGTGAACAAAAGGAAATAACCTGCCTTGCCGTTCCATGCCTGATTAGCTTTTGCAAATACTGCACATTGAAGAAGATGATGAATTGACACTAACAGCAGCCCTAAAACATCAGATAAATAGAGGCAATCTTCTGCATAGCTTGTTCTGTAGGTACAGGATTTGTTTTCTGAAACAGTCATCTCCTTTCCCTTTAGAAAGCACTTGTGTAGCATTCACATATTGAAAATTACCTGTGATATGTATTTTTCTGTATGAATTGTTAAAAACCCAACAATGCCACTTGGGCTCTGAATTCTTCAAGAACAAGGGGAAAAGATGTCTGTTTAAGTGCAGCTCCTCATCTTGCTAAAATCCAGCCAGGAGTATCAAGGACCTTATAAACCAAATTAGTTTTGCATGGCTTGAACATGGTTTTTCCATAAACAGGCTGAAAATGTGATAACTGTGAAAGGGCTCAAAGTACAGATACAAGTCCTGTAAGGACTGAGATTCCCAGGCGAGGGCACATCTGTTGTCCCTGGGCTTGCCTCCTGCTTTCCTGGGTTTCCTGTGCCGAGCAGGAGCCTGGGCACTGAGTGGCAGCTCTCCCAGGACTCTGCAGAAGAGTTGTCAGTGCTTCCCCAGGCTGCAACTCCCCACTGAGGACGTTTGCTGGGGCTGGTGTTCATCACCATTCACTTCTTATCAGAGACGAGACACAAAAGCTGTCAGCAATCACAGCTTTTGGGTGGCGTTTGGCATATCCAGGCATGTCCAGGGAGATATTTCCCCATGGTTGTCAGTCCCTCCGTTTTACACAGGCACAGCTGCACTGTTGGTGCCTGAGCACTCCTGGTGTGCCTGAGGACATCTTCATTTTCTCTGGAGGGATCAGAACAGCATTTACTTGTTATATGATTCACCAGGTCATCTCCAGCTAACTTAAGAGAAGTTGATTTTTGGATCTTTATCACCAAAGTAGAATCTGGGATGCAGAATCAGTGGAGAAAGGATGAGAGAAGTGATTTCCACAGACTGACTGCGTAATGGTCTGAAAAAATATGTGCTATTCTCACATGTTCCATGGCAGCTTTGCAGTGGCATTCTTTCTCAGGGCAAGGCTTTCTTGAAGATGGAAAAATTAATATACCAGATGTGGGAAAAGTGCCAACTGAAGACTGCTTTGATTAAAAAGCTTTTTCAGAATTTCCAAACAACTCTGCTCAGATATTAACATTTCTTTAAGGATATGAGAGGACACTAAAAAGTGCCTGATCCAGAGAAGTGCACAGATCCTTGATCAGATAGGAATGACTCAGAAAAATGATTGTACTATCACATATTTAAGCTTAGCGGTAAATGAGTGTTTGAAGAAATGTTTAATCATCATTAATGATATATTATAACACTCAAAATTACCAGATAAATGTAATGTAATTATAAGTAAACAAAAAACCCTTCCAAAACTGTTGCCTACCCACCGCCTGTTTCTACATTAGGAAAATGCATTAATATTGAAAAATAGAGAGATATTAGAAAAATAGCAAACATCAGAAATTTCTGACACGTCTGTATGTTGACATCATAAGATGGAACATGTGTGACCATAGCCTTGCTAAGGGTGTGCTCACTGACAGTCTTGGCTCTGATTTTGGTAACAGCCATGTACTCAAGGAAAATTGTCTGGCTCTCCATTGTTTTCATCACAGTGAAAAATGAAATGGTCAGTACCATGCATGTTTAAAAACCTTTGAGAATGTCAATCAAAAATGCACATTTTCAGGTGGGTCTAAAGTCAAACTTTCTCTGCAAAGGTGTTTTCCCACAAAAATATTCCTTCCCGTTTCTTACCTTCTGTTGTTAAACTGCATTATTTGAGGACTAACCTAGCCAGAAACTACATAAAAGGGTCAAGAGGTTTCCATTATCATTTGCTTGACCTTTTTATGTAGCCTTTTGTGAGGCTGTTGGTTTTCTGTAAGCCCCATACAATGGTTTAAAGAGACAAGGGCTGTTCACATTACATTTTTCATTACCAACCCAGCAGACAGTAACTACTACTGCTGTGGCTCTGGCTGTACCATTGGGTTCAGCAATTTCTGGCAAATTTGACAAAAAAAGGAGCCAGCTTGGCAAAAAGATTGCTGGGGGAGGCAAACATGGCTATTCCTTCCCCAGTGGCCCACTGCTTGGTATGGGAGCAGCTGATGAACCTTGTGTTGCTCTACAACCCTTACTTTTGCCATCTTTTTCATGTTTCAGCTCTGAGTATTTTTACTTTTGGTTAAAAGGGGAGTCTTCTAAACTCTTGCCATACATTTGTGCCCCCCACTCATCTATGCCCCTCTCTGGCACCTCCATGTTTTTGCCTAGAGACTGGACAGACACATATTTAAACAGAAAAAAAGCTGACAATATAGAGTGACAGCCTTAAGATGTTCAATGGAGTTATTTTTATTTAGGAATATAGGGTTGCAAAGGACCTCTTGGGTTGTTTTTAAACAAGTCAAAGTCATAATCATATAATTCTTGTTAAATAGACTCTGCTGAAATCAAAACAAGCTGTTCTTTTTGAGTTAAATAGCTAACTCAAGGTGCAAAATGGGACAGCTGTTGACTGGAGAAAATAGATTAGATTAGAAATAGTGTTTCTAATCAAGAGCTGTACAAGAATTGAAGTCTTTATCTTCCATGTATTTAAGATCAATTCAGGATTTAGCTGCCTGCCAGAATGCTGGCAGTAGTACCTACCATGGTATTGCTAGTGTGGGAATGTGGGAAAACAAAAGGAGTTTGAAAAAGTGTCTTGCTTTTTTCCTAACATGAAAAAAGAAAAGATTACCTCCTTTTCTCCTAACTAGACCAGTGAATAGGAGGTTTGCAGCTGTCTGCATCTTCTGTGCTCAGATCAAATACCATGTCCCATTTAAATGTGCCCTATTTTATAAGTTAAGGTGGTTAGCAAATGCCTGGGAAGGACTCTGGTCACTGGTCAGATGTGGTCATACTCGATCCTTCAAAACATGCAAATGAAATAAACTCTTTCAAAACTTGTAAAATATTTAATCTTATGCTCCACTGCCCCACAGAACATACATCTTTTTGTTAGCTAGCTTTTTCCTTTCTCTCTCTTCCTCTTCTGTCTTTGATACTTATACCATGCCCTTTATGTTTTTTAGTTGTATTCATAGTTTGTCTTTTTTCATTTCATTAAAGACGCAGCAGTCAAAGGGAATATAAAGCAAGAGACAGTATTAAAACAAGAGGTCAACATGAATGTAGCAAGTGCCTAGAAATAATATTTGGTGCAATCTTAAGAAGAAAGAAGGTAAAAGATCCGTCCTAAAGCTAGGTGAATAGGGTAAATAGATGAAGATATTAAAAGTGCCCTAGAGCTAGTTGCATAGGTTAAATGCAGTAAATATATGCAATTCTGTTACCTTTCACGCATTAATGAATCTTCTCCGGCTTTGCTTAAACTGCTTTATACTTGTTCATAAAATTCATCTGCACGAATGTTCTTCAAGTGACTTTGAAAGCTGTGTGTGTTGTTGTTCACCAGAAAAGTACAGTTTAAATTCATTGGTGTGAAGGAACCTCTTTTGGAAGTGTGTCCTGGCATTCTGGACACAGAGATTGTCACCAGTTTCTCAGGCCTTGCCCAGCCATCCTCTCAGTGAAGGCAGCAAATGGCACATTCAGTTTAACTATCTGTATGTATCTCACACTGATCCAGAAAGAAAATTCTAGGTAAGTCTCTTTCTCGTTCTTCTGACATGTACATCTCTATATTATGGAACAGGTAAAAGTAAGTGTTGGATTTTGGGCTTATTTGTGCTGGTAATACATATTTGGGCCAGCTCCTTTGGGATAAACTGCACAGAATCCTTCCATGAAGTTCTGAATGCAATTGCAAAGACATTTTAACACACAGCCATTTTGATTTTGTGTGGTCAGGACAGTGTGAAGAATAAGAAAGTGATGGAGTGGGACCCCCAGTATGGTCTGGGATCTGTGTGCTCCTGCTGTGGGGCAGCTATGATATAAACCTCACCTTGCACCTGTTCCTCTGGCTGAAGCTGTATCACTCTGCATATGCAGCATTTTCAGAAAGCACCCAAACTATCTGGCGCTGGAGATGGTTTTTCTTGAGATGAGGGAGTTGCCCAGGTACATCAACACTGTAAATGGAGCAGCTGAACAGGGTAGGAAACACCAACTCCTGGTCCCTGGGCAGGCCAGCATGGCTGTACCTGCTGTTCCTCTGTCCTTTGTCCCACAAGTGTTTTGTGTCTCCAAGCTGTTGAGATATCATTATTGAACTGATTTCTTTCAAGGAGGAAACCTTTACGGTGGCAGGAGAGGCTAGCAGGGGGAGCAGCAAGTGCTTTGCTGGCTGTGAGCTGTTTAAAAGGTCAGTGGCTCCTGTTGCTGTGCTGGCTGGTTGCTAAGCTGCCGTGGATTTTTGTGCTCCTTTTCCTGGCAAAAGAGACCTTGTGCTGAGGTGCCAGGTTATAGCAGTGCCTTTTTAGTAACCTCACCCACTCCTTTGTGCTCTCTGAGCAACTGAGTAGGAGAGATGCTCTCAGGAGCACTTGTTTTATTTCCAGGGTTCTCAAAACCAGCTGCTAAAGTAACTGATGGGTTATTCCTCCTGACAAATTAAACCTAATGTTTTAACCTGGGGGAACTGAGTCACTGTTTAGTGAGCTGCCAGGGCACATTGGGTAACTAAGGCTTTCTTAGGGATCAGCAGAATTTGTGCCATGTTCGCCTCACTTGTATGTTCTTTGAACTCCCAGCAAAGCACATTTGCTTAGTGCTTGAGTGAAAATAATCTAGCAAAAGTTGAAAAGTATAGAGCTGTTTCATGAGATTGTCTTTCCTTTAGCAGGAACTTTCATGTACATCTGAGATATGTCATAATAGCTGCCAATGGTGCCAGGCCTTACAGTGGAGTAGATAGGCGAAAAGAGTCTTATCCTGTGCCAGAAATGTTAAGAAAAAGATGCAACATGAGAGCAAACTGAGGTTTGGGAAGGGGAAGGACATGATTGCTCAGATAAAGTGTGCTTCTTGCTGTTCAACTCCATTTGCAGAGTCCACAGTCTGTACTATCCACCATACACATAATTACAAAACAGCACCAGGGTATAAACAAGTGAAGTTTCCTAAACTCAGAATGAAACAGTCAGATTGTCATAATAAGTGCTTTTAGACATGTGCAGCAGCAAGAAAGGTAATTATTTAACTTTCCCATTAGTTCAGTGGCTGTGAAAGGCACAGCATTCCTTGGAGCGAGTGGGGAGTCAAGGAGATGAGGGTTGCACTGATGTGCTGTAGGGAGGCTGGGTGGCCTTTTTGTGTTGGCCAGGCATTTCTTATAATATAGTTGTTTTCAGTCACTTGTAACCTCATTAAATGTTTGCTGGCAGGGTTCTGGGAAAATATCAGCAAGTAACCATGTAACCAAACAGCTAATCTATGTTTACTTAGCCTGATATGTCATCAAATTCTTCCCAAGTATGTTAATGTACAGCTAAAATGCGAACTAGGGTCTCAACCATCATCTGAAGGTTGCCTGGGAAGTTGGGCCAAAGATCCAGGCTGAGGCCATGCCACCTAGCTACTGCTGTTTGTGCATTAAAATTAGTTAGGGCTCTGTATGTGGAGACTGTTGACTCGTCTGAAAATTTTTGTGTATATTTCTGCTTATTGACGAGTTACTGTTATCTCTTCTGGCATTCCTGGAAGTTCCTCCTCCACACTAAATAATCAGAACTCGAAAAAAAAAACCCAAAACCTTTATTCCTGTAGAAGGGGCAGTGAAATATACTACTCAGATCCAAAATAAGAAGCCTCTCCTTGCCAAGACTCTGCAGAAGTGCTGCAGTGATATGTCTAAGTTGCTCAGGATCCCTCTGTGATGGATCACGTGCTTATGAAAACTCCACCTAACTATATTGCTTGTGATAGCCAGGAAAATCTTGAGCTAAATAACTTGAATTTTGTGAGTGTCCTGTTAATTCATGGATTCTTATGGGCTATTCAATCATCCAGGCATTTGAACATAACTATTAAACTCGCAATACTGCAACTAATCCACCCAGACGCCCTTAGTGCTACATGCAAAATGTGGTGGCCGCGTGGTAAAAAGATCTGGTACTGTCTCTGCTTGTTCAAGTGAGTTTGGCGGGATCAGTTGATGGTAGACTTCAGTGACAAATCAGGATATAATCTATTTGTGCTGCTCTGGCTTCATGCTAGATTAGCTAGCAGTGTTTTTTGTGCCTAGGTTAGACGTAGGCGCTCACAAAAGTGTTGAATTTTGTTTTCCATCTAAGTAGGCAGTGATGTGGTGGTGATTTGAATCAAATTGTACTGCTTAATCATCTGGTCATTCCCTGATCTGACACGAAGAATCTTGTAACCTCTGCCTTAGCTATCAGATAACTTGTTGATCCAATATTTTCACGTATTTCATAAGGCAGTTGTTGCTTGAAGCAATATAGAAAGCTTCAATTGGAGTTACAATTGACCCTATCAGGTAAAAATAAAGAATCAGTCATTAGTTCATGTAAGCTCACTCGAAATGCTACATAAACCCTGCAGAGCTGTCTGTCGCCTGGCTGGAATCAACACAAGAGAAATATGGTCTGCTCACAAATTAGCAGCATGTGCCAGAAGGCAAATACACAAGGTGTGTGTCAAGTGATGAGTCCCTGGATGTGTTTTCTGTGCCGTGTGCCTGCTATCCTCTAATTTATGACTGCAGGCATTTTCAGCCTCCCTCAGATTTTGTGAACAATACCATACTTTCCTACAAACACTCTTTCTCATTTTACTACATTAGCCAATCTGTTGTCCCTTTTTTCCTCCATTTGCTTGTGTTTGGGTCAGGATTTTTACTATAGTGGAGAGGAAAGGAGGCTGCAGGTACACACTGACACTGCTGATCTGCTGTATGTATGTGCTGAAGCAAATAGGTAAGGTGAAAAATGTGATGTTTTGCTTGAAGTGTAAAGTTCAAGGCTTGTGAAGAGGTCAGTGATGTCCTGCTGGTCATGTGTACACCTCCAGAAGCTTCCCAGAAAGCTATATCAGCTGCACTGGCATTTTTTGTCATGTATTAGAAAGTTGTGTCAGAAAAAGCAAACAGTCCTGGTCCCCATTCTGGAGCTTTCATTGATTTTTTTTTTTTAAATGTATGTAAGTCCTAGTAATCGAATACCTTGAAGATGAGGTTTGAAACCATGAACTCCTTTGGGCTTAATTTTTTTGGTGGGATTTTTCTAATCAGCTGTAGGAATGAATTTGCAAAGACTGCATCCAGCTGGGACCCTTTAAACTCACTTGGGCACCTCTATCCATGAGATACCAGTTTTTTTTTGCTTACAGAATCTCTGCCATGAATTCTTGTTTGATCTTTGTGAGCAACTGTGGCCATTAATATGTAATCCAAACTGTAGCCACGTCACGTGTCCCATCTGAGATGTGGCCTGCTCTTCATACAAAGAGGGAATGGTTTGCATAACCAGGCAGAGAAGAGTACTGTGTGTCTCTCCAAAGAGCCACAGAAGTGAGAAGCATAGCAGGTCATTAGAGATTTTATAATACCTGAGTTTTCTTCTAGTTCATTGTTGTGGATTATATTGTAAAATAACGTTCATGGTGCAATGAAAATCACTATTGTGCTACACTCAATAAAAACAGAGAATAACCTTGAAAAAGCTTTATAATACAATTTAACTTATGATGAAACAGGTGTTTGTGACAATGGAGTAGAAGATAATAAAACAACATTAGGACATGTTCTAATGCTTGTAGTGGGCATTTCTTTGGGCTCTGAATTATTAGAAAGATTTATACAAATATTTAATTATAAATAAATATTAGCAAATTCTATTACATGAAGAGAGAAAATAGGCAGTAATTTTTATTTCCAAATATGATACAACATTTTTGGCCTAAAGTAAAGTGTGTCACACACACTGATTAGTGCAGAAGGAAAAATATACAGTACTTGAGGAATACAAGGAAAGACCTGGAACACATACTTAACATCAGCTGGTTTAGCTGGTGTAACTGGATGGCAGTATAATACACTTTTGACGTATTTTTCAAGGATATTGTTTCAAACAAGTCACTGGTCAAAAATGTTGACAAGCACACATTTTGTTGTGAGGCTATGAACAGCTCTGTTTGCTGTTCCCTTCCTGTGGCAGGTCAGATGCCTCATATAAAAGATGTTCAGATGCCCCTGACTTTTGGACTTTGGCTCTGCTGGACATGGGGAAAGCTTCCAGCAGCTTCTGACAGAAGCCACCCCTGTAGCCCCCCAGCTACCAAAAACCAGGCCATGCAAACCTGATACACCCCTAACTCTGAGAGTTGCACCAGGCATTTTCTGGTTTCAATATTTATGGGGTGAGTTGATCAACTGCAACTCTTGGGCTTTGAAAGCCAGTCAGGAAGATTGGGATTACATTTCTTATCCTTTTTCAATCAGAACACTACCAAAGATTTTGTTTTCAAAAAGAGTCTGCTGATCCTCTTGTACAGTGCTGTTACAAGGTATTACTTACAACCTAGTAGGAATTCAGCTAAGCTTTCAATGTTTTGCGAGTTTTGTTTGTCGTATCTGTTTTCTCCTATTTTGCTCACCTTTAAGTCTGGCAGTGTGCATATATTTTCTTAAAATAATTCTGGTTTTGGTTTTAACTTTGGATATCTCAAAGAGGCCTCTGATCAGCACTTCTCAAAGGATCATCTGTGGTGGTATTCAGGGCTGGCTCTGGGGTGCCTTGCTGTTTTGGGTCAGGGAAGTCTGGCTTTGCAGAGTCAAGCCTTGAACATCACCTGTCTGAGCAGCTTCAAGGACCAAGGATGCACATTATTAGCCATGTAGCTGCGTTCTTGAATTGCCATTTGAAGTAGCTCTGTAGCCCTCTGACCTACTGCACCAGGTAACACTTCCTGGGAAGCCAGTGGCTCTTGTCAGTGGGAATGTTGCATATTTAGCATCTGTTGTATTTAGGTGACATAGAAACTATTTGAGACTTCTCTTCAAGCAAAACTGAAAGACATCCCAGATATTTTGCTTATAAATCTTTGATCTATCTAAGGGCTAAGGGCTGTCTTGCAGCTCCCAGAGAGCATTTAGAAACCATTTTATGGCCTGAATGCAGACACAGTTTTGATTTAAGTGTTAAGGAGAGTGGGACAGGCTAGCTCTAACCCTCTGTGAACTGTCCATGCTCAGAAAATTAAGTCGCTGTGTCCTGCTGATTACAGCTTTCATCTGGGTTTAGCTTGTGAGAACAAGGTCATTTTATCATCAGACCTGCTCTGGTTGTGCAGTGAATATTCCCTTGCTGTACAAAGGTGAAAACTGTGTTCTGTAAAAAAGAAGTTTTGCACTAAATTCTGTGCCAGGAAGAACAGCTAGTTTGAGTAGAGATTGCAATTGAAAATACCATGCAGGCCAGAGCCTGCTGGAGGTAAATGAGTGACAGGCAGTGGAGAGTGTGACTTGCACGTGTATGCAGTGACATGCAGGGTGAAGAAGGCATTATGTGCTAGGATGCAAGTGCTGGGCAAATGACCCAAATTATCATGAAAAGCATGATACTAGAAACTGGGGAGATTCTGATGGCGTTCTTGTTTCCAACAAATGTTCGTAAATCGCATGAGAAAGAAAACGCTCCCTCTTCTGCAGCGGGGCTGAGGCAGGATGTCCTGCCCGGCCATTCCAGTTCCAGCCCCATGCCCTGACTGCTGCTCTGCCTGTGTTCTCTCCCCAGATGGCTGGTGACCCATGTGCCGAGCTGCCCCAGCCCACACTTGCCATGACAGCCCGAGCCAGCCGCGGCCACTGAGGCGAGGAGGAGGCAGGAGCCGCCATGGCCTCGTCGCGGCGGGCCCGGCACAGCGGCCCTCCTGACGGCGGCTGGGGATGGATGATCGTGGCCGGCTGCTTCCTTGTCACCATCTGCACCAGGGCCGTGACAAGGTAAAGGCACTGCTGCTTGTCTTGCTGACCTGTTTGTGGCATTTTCCTCTTTTTTTCCCCCCTAGGAAGAGGGTTTGGGATTTCCTCTAACGTCCTGCAGCTGACAGAGTTTTTCTGGTTAGCTACAGACTCTCTCTTGCTACATTTTCCAAAGCTTCCCGAGACCCCTAAGGCCTCAGGATTAAGAGCCCCTGGTTTTAGTGTTGCCTCCCCTGACAGCTGCTCTAGCTTTCAGCACCCACTCCTTGAATTGTTACAGAATCAAGGCCTGGGGCAAGTAGCGCTATTTCAGGCTGTGGTGGTTTGGCTGGGGAGGGAGGAATTGTGTAGGGTCTCTTTGGGTTCACTGTGTCCCTCTGACCCCACAGCTGTGCCCATTTCTGCCAGTCTCAGTGAATTAGCTTGACTCCTGAGTCAATGTGAAAAGCATGTAAATACCCCCCCTTCTCCTACTGCAAGCATTTCAGGTACTGTCCTGCCTGAGAAGGTCTAAGCCCTCGAGAAGAGACCCCTCTCTGTACCCTTCTGGTATGTGAAATACGCAGAAAATATTTTCTCGAAAATAGAAAGAACAGGAATAGACTGCTGCCTTGAATAAACATAATGCAATCTGGGATGAGATTGCTTTTACAGTGACTTTGATGTTGACTGGAGACAGGGGAGCCTGGTGTGTGTGAACATGAACATTTTAGCTATATTAAGCAGAGAGATAAGCACCCTGGTAAGTGAGGAAAACTGAATGCGTGTTTTGTGGACAGTCAGTATAATGTAAATACAGTGTTTCCTGCCTAAAGTTCTTTTTTTTAAAATAAAGCTGGTGGGTTTTGAGATCTAAAGTCTTTAGCGATCCAGGGTCTTGGAGTAAACAGCATAGAAGGGGATGGAAACACTGATAGCGTGTTAATTAATGCATGCAAATGTACCAATTCTGTGATAGCAGTAGAGAATTCCTAGTGGGTTTAATTCCTTTTTCATGTGTGAAATGTGTTACATCCAAGAAATCATCCAATGGCTGGCACACATTGGACTATATAGAAGAATGAAGTATGTGCAAGAAAAAAGCTGAAGAAAGAAGTCATTAATTGATTAAGGAAAATGAGAGGGGGAAAAGGCATCTCTTGTTGATCCAGAAAAGAGAATGAAACTATGCAGCCTTTTAATCTGCTCCTCTGCAGGGACATGTTGAACAGTAACACTTGTAAAGTAGAGCAAAGTAAACTTTCCTGGAAGTATTTTGTTAAACTCTTGGAAGGTCCACAGGCTCCTGCTCTGTTTTGGTTCTCTGTTTTGTGAGGTATTGTGAGGAATTGCTTTGCTGGTGATAATTACAATTTCAGTTTCAGTTCAAAATATTATGAGTTATAAAAACTCTAGCAGCAGATACTCCAGCAGGAAGCATGTGATATTATAATGTTCATGACCACAGTTTTGGTTTTCCCAGGAGCTGGAGAGGACCTTCAAGTGGGTACTTTTTATACCCAAAGAGTGAGACCAGTGTTTTCCGTGAGCCAAATATTCCATGTTCAACAGATTGGTGTTCATGTTTTCTGTCCTAGGTGCATCTCCATTTTTTTCGTGGAGTTCCAGGCATACTTTGGGCAGGATTATGCCAGAACTGCTTGGATCCACTCCATCGTCGACTGTGCTACGATGCTCTGTGGTGTGTATTAGCTTTTTAAGTGTAATGTGGCTGCTGTTGTGTCAGCTCCATCTAGTTTTAGCATGCTCACAAGTTGGTGGAGTCAGCTGGGAAAGAGTGATACTCTGGAATCCCTGAGGTGTGGTATATCCAAGCTGCTTCTCTCAACATAGCTGTACAAGGAAGGGAGTGTCTTCATACTAAAGAAAAGAAGCAGAACTTTGTTTTGTGAAATGATCTAATTTTTCCGAAATGTATTTTCTTGAGGTCTACTGGGACATGTCATGTTTGAGAGCTAATAACAGAGCACTTGTTTCTTTTACCTTTTGATTGGAGTCGTATTTGAGACTTAGCACAGGATGTACATCTTGCCTCCAGATCAAGTCACAACCATCCTCCTTTTATCAAAAGTGTATATTTACAAATAGTCTTCTCCCTTAAAAGAAAATTTTATATTACTATAAATGATGTGCATCAATGCAGCAATTGTAATGAATTTCTCATGGGTTTGCTTTAAAGCTGCACAGCTTGGTGAAAATCTATGCCCTAGTCCGGTGAAAGAGGGTTAATCCATAAAACTTGCTAAAAAGGCAGAGGGACACAGCTGGAATGAGACACAGCAACTCACTTGTGACAGCCAGGTTATATCTTGGGGGAACAAGAGAGATAAGGGTAACCTTGCCCTGGCATTGTAGGTAATAGAGGGGGAGGGGTCTGGTGATGACATCCTGTGGTGGAGGCAAGGTGATCTGGGGGTCATCAGTGTTGGAGAAGTGCAGAAGAAGGGTAGCAGCCCTGGAGGTTGTCGAAAAGATGTGACACCTCTCCTGTTTGGGTCTGACCCAGAACCCATAAGGCTGGGGAGCTACAAGGAAGGATGCCTGAAGTTACTGAGGGTTGAAGTGCAAATCCCAGGCGGGGAAAGGTCTGAGTGTTGTAAGTGTGGAGTAATGAACATTGTGGGCTGTTGCTGTGGCCTGTCTTGACCCCTAGGACTGCAGATTAGCTGTATACCATAATGATTTTGATCAATGAAAATAGCTGCTGAGAAACCTACTGTAAATTGGAAATACTGTAAATTATCCCGACTTTCTGGAAAATTTCTTCTGTAATTTCTTTTTTTGGTGCTTATGCCATTGCAATAGGGGGATGTTGGAAGACCATTCTGTAGCTGCAATTACCATTTTCTCCCGCTTCCTCCTGCTTCCTTTTCCTTTATGACTGTTGCAGTGAACTGTGTGTGAGGACCTGCCATTAACTACCAGCTTTATTTGTTTCTTTGAAGCCCCGCTTGGAAGTTTAATCAGTAATCATGTATCCTGCCAAGTTGGTATCATGCTAGGAGGGCTGCTTGCATCTACTGGACTAATTTTGAGTTCATTCGCCACCAGTCTGGAACATCTCTACTTATCGTTAGGAGTCCTCACAGGTAGGATGCATTCAGCCCCTTCGTTGCTGCCAGAGCACAACCCAGGAATGCTAAAAACAATGGGTGATCTCTTCTCCATGTTATATTGACACTGCACTGGTCAAACAGATATACTCAGACCTGTTCCCATCATTGTCAAAGAGAGGCTTTGGCTACCCCAGTAAGAGCTTCAGCACTGACTAATCTCATATAAACCAAATGCAGCACCCTGCAAGAGCAACTCTTGCCTTCTATTAGAAAGAAGACTATGGATAAGGTTCTGAAATCATGGGAGGTCAGAAAGGACTGCTGTTGCAGCTGATATACCTGAAAATGTTTCCTATCTTGCCTGTGATTTGGGAGAAGTTTGTTATAGTAGGAGATCTAGACTGCACTACAATATTTGCATATTTAGAAGAAAAGTTTAAATCAAAATGTAAGTGTAAGTAAGAGGCAGAGGAGCACTTGGTGAATATCTGACACCTCAGTTGTATGCCCTACTTTTATCTGCATTACATTCCAGTTGAAAAGCAAAAAAAAAATTGCTGGTTTGTAGTCTTGCTGTAGCAGCTCTTCCATTTGTGCTCAGGTATGGTGATAACAAATCTTTGCTCTCTCCCATCTGCCTGTGTTGGTTGCGCACAGAGGAACTTGAGAGGGACCCGTGGTCACACTGACATTCCTTCCTCATTAATACTGACCTGGTAGTCACGGTGATATAAGACCTTGTGCTTGGTCCCCTGGAGTTTAGTAATGAGTTGGTGGAATTACTGCAGTTCACATGCTGCCAACAGCTTACTTGTTAAAAAAAAAAATCCTAATTGTAGCGCATGTTGCTCCTGTATTACGATGTTAATCTTTGACAAATGTGTTCATAACAAATAAAAAGGCTTCTTATAAGTCGAGGGACTGTGTTACATACCATGCTAATACCTCTGAGGCTTCCTTAGTGGGAGCTGCTGTGAATACCAAGGTGGAAAGGCAGTCACATTTTGTACATGGAGTTGTAAGGAGCCAGCTCTACAAGCAGTGAACTTCTAGTCTGTGGGGACTGATTAACAGGGAGGTGAACTCTTGGTAAAGGCTAGATGTGGTGCCCCCAACCCAGAGAGGAGGTGGGACCATAACAAGTTAACGTCTGAATCCATAAAAGCTGCAGGACTCAAAACAAAAGAGTGAAGCAGTGTTGAGACTGGGAGAGTTATTAAGTAGCAGAGTTTCTTCTAAGAGGTATGAAAATGTTTTCAGCCCTAAACTTTCCATTTTTCCCAGGACATTTGCTGGCTTTTTTGAGACCTGTTTCCCCCTGCCATCTCACTAAAAAATAAATTGTGTGTATGCTTAGTAGAGTATGATTTTCACAGCTCTATTGTGGTGATGTCTAGCTCAGGGCTGCTCCTCTGGGTCTACTGCCTGTACAGCTCCAACCCCAGTTCTGTGCCCTGCTTCTCCCCTCGCCTCCTGAGGAGTGCCAGACTGGGCACCCACGGCTCAGAGCCCCTCTAATCCACTTATTCCATCCTGGCAGGTTTAGTGCCTGCCCCACACAGTGTGGCCTTTGAGGAGGACATGGCAAGCTGGTTACAGCACTGGGTGATTATCTCCTCTATCAGCATGTTCTGCCAAAGGCACTGGGGAGCGTTTTACACTCAATGTAGGACATGCCCCAAAACCCTAGTCAGGAACTCATTCCTCCAATTGATTCAGAAATACATGGTTTAGTATTAGGGCAACCACTTGATGATTAAAGCCTGCTCTCTGATTCTGCAGCAGAGACCATAATCTTTTTCTTGGTCCAAGAGATGAACCTTATTTGTTTACTCAACTGGATCTGACTTTGTATTCTGAGGCTCTTCTCCCCTCTTGTAGGCAGGGATTTAAAATGGTCAGGGCTCCAAGCAGCTGTTGCATGGAGTTTGTTTAGCTGACCAAGAAAGGTTTTTTTGTAGAATATTAGTAACAGAGACAGACCCTTTGTATTATGTTTCAGAGACCTGAAAATTAATGTGCAGGGTTGCAACAGACCGAAACACAAAGTGGTGCCTCATCAGGACAGTGTGTCCAGTGCCAGCATTGGTGCAGACCCTGGGGCAAGACCTCAACTTGCATGCAGGGGATCGTCCTTTTTCTTGTTTTTCAGTGAACCCAATCACTTCTTTCTAAGTCTTATTATTGTGAATTAATTCTCATCAGTTAGGTTTGTCAAGTCAGTGACCCTGCCGGTGGAAGAAAGACTTCATCTCAGTTTCTCATCATACTGAGACTGGGCTGCATGATACAGAATCAGAAAAAGCTTTCTATTCATTTGTACTAATGAAAATACATTA
Source organism: Grantiella picta (assembly GCA_013397955.1). Lineage (NCBI taxonomy): Eukaryota > Metazoa > Chordata > Aves > Passeriformes > Meliphagidae > Grantiella > Grantiella picta. Next base: position 2,221,507 of record VZRM01001215.1, read on the forward strand.
TGTGGTTTGACTTAATATGTTCCATATGTCATGCTTAGTATTAAGCCATCTGCACTTTGCTTTCTCTTCTAGGACTTGGGTTTGCACTTTGTTATTCTCCAGCCATTGCGATGGTGGGCAAATACTTCAACAAAAGGAAAGCACTGGCGTATGGAATAGCCATGTCAGGAAGTGGAATTGGTACCTTCATCCTGGCCCCTGTGGTCCAGCTCTTAATTGAGCAGTTTTCCTGGCGAGGAGCTTTGCTCATCCTGGGAGGTTTTGTTTTAAACCTCTGTGTGTGTGGTGCCTTGATGCGGCCTATTTCCCTTAAGGAGGATTGTAAAACTGGTCCTGAGTTTCTTGAACATGATTATGTCCCTGAAACAGAGAAACAAGACTTAAAGCGAATGTCCATCTGTTCACCTTTAATCAAATTGTGGCCTCATGAATGTTTATGCTACTGTTCATGGAAGGAATATGACTTTTTGTTGATGCCAGGTTTCATGGTGCTGGCAGTGTCAGTTTTATTTATGGCATATGGCTGTAGCCCTCTTTTTGTCTACCTAGTGCCTTATGCTTTGAGTGTTGGAGTGAGTCATCACCAGGCTGCCTTCCTCATGTCCATACTTGGTGTCATAGACATCATTGGTAATGTCACCTTTGGATGGCTAACAGACAGAAGGTAAGGGCTTCAGGCTGGTCAAGTGTAAGCTTTGGCTGGTGGAAGGTTGGAGGTAAACGAGGTATGACACATGTAAAAGTTAATATTATGGACTCTTTCTGTAGCATGTGTAATTAAAAAAATCCCAGCAACACAGTCTAACTTCAGAAATGCTTGCTACTTAATCTTTTTGTCTCTTCTGAGTTTGTTCAATTCTGCTGGTTTAATATCTTTTTTTCCTGAAAAAATGGTGTGTTTGTATGTTCAAATGTAACCCCCTGCCTGAGGTATGCTGAGTGTGATTCTATATCTATTTCCTAGATGATTTCACCCTGCTTCCTCTGCCTTTCCATCTCTTTTGTGGTACTGGGGAGTCACAGAAGTTATGGAAGAGGGTCAAGATCTGACCCAATATTATCAGGCACATACTAGGAAGGACTGACTGAAAACTGTTATACATTTTCCAGTATGTAATAACTCACCATGCTTTGGGAACTCAGCTCACTCCAAACGTCAGTGCACAGCATTTGTAACATCAGTAGATAGTGGCTAAATTAACAAGGATTTTGATTCTGAAGGATGCATTCTTTGCACTTACTCAGTTTGTGAGAAAGATCAATTATTGTTTTTGTGGGGCAGAAAGGAAGGGAGCTGCCATCTTGCTTAGCTCACACTAACTTGCATTTAAGGGCTGACTGGGAAGGTGACAGCTAAGAAAGGTATACTGCAATATTTTTTGCATAATACTGGGAGCACCTGACTGAGCTGGGATGTAAAGGCCAATTAAATACTGCTGTGAACATTGAAACTTCAAGGGACTGCAGAATCCTGGCAGCAGAGTTCCGTCACTGGGAACATCCTGAAAAACATTGCAGGCAGCATGGACTTGCCACATGTTTCTGCAGCCATAGGTGGGCAGCTTTCCTACCTGGACTTATCAGTACTGAGTTTTTAATCTTGAAGACTGTGTAAGGAAGTGGACTTAAATTTGAGCCATGTAAAAGAGTGAGAGACCGAAGCACTGCATGCCAGGGGCATAGAAGCAGAGATGCTGGTTTCAGTGATAATATTTTTCTTTTCTGTTTTGAAATTTGCAGGTGTCTGAAGAAGCATCGGTACTTTTGCTACCTCTTTGCTGTGGGAATGGATGGCCTCTGTTGTCTTTTCCTGCCAGTTCTCCAAAGCTTCCCCTTGCTTGTGCCTTTCTCATTCACCTTTGGCTACTTTGATGGAGCCTATGTCACACTGATCCCTGTCATGACAGCAGATGTAGTGGGAACTTCTTTGTTGTCATCAGCACTGGGCGTTGTGTATTTTCTTCATGCCATACCATATCTAGTGAGCCCACCTGTGGCAGGTCAGTTTTGCCCAATGACTTTCTTATAATCTTATCAGTACTTGAGATTTACCTATTGGTGTGATGTAAAAGGGGAGGAAGGATAGCAAATGCACAGGAGGAAGCCTCTGGGTAGAGAAATAACACACCTAGATCTTCATAAGTCTTTAGATCTGCCTGGTCTCAGTGGGATGATTTCTCCCTATAGAGTAAGATGAAATTTAAAAAACAAACCAGTGCGGAATGGGCTTCTAAGAGCTGTTACATCACCACTTCATGTAGTTCAGAATCTGTGCAAGTAGAAGGAGCAAAATATTTCACTGTATAATTACGTGATTTTGAAAAATCTAAATCTCTCTAAAGAGAGTTTAATTCCAAGTTTTTTTGGTTTTTTTTTTTGGGGGTGGGGTTTTTTTTTTTTTTTTTTGTTTGCTTGTTTATTTTTTTTTTTGTGTAGAAGACTTGATCTTTTAATCTCTAAATTGCTTTGAACAGGTGAGTGAGTCTACTCCACTCCTGTTTGGTCATAAGCTCATCACTGTAGTATCTAACCACCATTTTCCCCACCTCTATCACTACGGTGAAGTAAGGATGAGAACTGTACTCTTATTATTCTTTAGAAAGAACTTGACACAGTTTTTAATACTGTGGAAGGTCAGAGATCTTTTTCAAACAGCTAAGTAAATCTATCTTGCATATTTTGTCTGATGTTTACATCAATTCCCAAATAATCACTACTCCCAAAGCCTTAAATTTTCCATAGCAAAAATTATTGCAAAATGGAATTGTTTTCAATGAAGCATGAGCCTAGGACATAGCTTTATAAATGTTTCTGCGTGAGGATCTCAGAGCTCTCTAAGCCTTCTAAAACCTGCCAGTTAAATCCATGCAGTTGAAAGATGTTTATTTAGTATTGTGGTGATTACTGCTCTGCCTTTTTTCATGGATTTAACTTCCAAACAAAAGCCCATAAAGATATTATTTTCCTGCTGAGGACAAATCCCTCCCTGCCTCAGGAGGTAAAAGTGTAGTGATGGTGATGTAAACCTGTATTGTTTGATTGTATTTATATACGATAACTCTAGAATAAAACTCTAGATAAAACTCCTGGGTCACAGGATTTGTAAATTATCCACCAGAATACTGATGGACCTTTAAAAAAGATTTTTTTTCCTACAGGTTGGCTTGTGGACACAACTGGCAGCTATACTGCATCATTCCTCCTGTGTGGATTTTCTATGATATTTAGTTCTGCACTATTGTGCTTTGCAAGACTAGCAAAGAAAATCAAAAGAACACATTTGCAGTCCCTCACTGGTAATATGGCCTTGAAACAGCACATTTGGACAAATGGAGAGACAGCTTATTCTGTCACAGCAGAATTAGACCAAAAGGATGTTGAATTTTTGGCTGTGGATACAAACAGCTTCAGCAACAGGTGACAAGTGCCAGCAAGATTCAGAATGGCACAGCTTGAGACAGATGTGGTTCTGTGGTGTTACACTGTTGACAATGTTTCTCCTGTGAAACAAGACATCTCTCCATTAGATTTTTCTGTCATGTTTTAGTTGGCTTAAATCTACATACAGCAACAGTAATACCAATTTAATGCAGTAATAGAAGAAACCTAGACTGAAAATTTGGTTTGTGGATAAAATTGTTCACAGATTTATTTGAAATGCAATGTTGACTCCACAGATATCAGTCACCAAAACTGAACAATAACATTTACATTCAAAAATATTATTAATGATACAAGCTTTTTCTATTTTGTGGTCTATTATGTTTCAATGGACTAATCACATACACCATGAAAAAATCTCCTCATTTATCCGTCTGGATGAAAGTCTTTGCAAATTATCATTTCAAATGCCAAAGTCATCTGTTTGTTTTGTTTTGGGTTTTTTTGTAGTTTTTTTAAAGAAAATCTGGCAGGAAATTGTTTTATGCTGAAAGTATCTCTGGAGCAGCTTTAATTTTTAAAATGTGCCTGAACTTTGTGTATACATTGCAATTTAATTTCAAATATGGTTTTAGACCTGCTTTCCCAAGCCCTCTAAAGCAATTTTTTTTATTTTTTTTCTGCTCGATACCTTTAAAATTTGAATTTCTAAACACTGACATGCTGGGTATGATTTTCCAGCTGATCCTTGTCTTGGAGGGTGGAAAAGGTGCTGTGGTGGCTCTCCTGTGTGAAGAGGAGTAAATTTTTGCTGGAGGACTAGGTGCGCTGATAGACAAATGTGCTTTAGCTGCCTTAGTTGAAAGAAGCTCAAAGGCAGCCCAAGAGACCAGAGAGGTGTCTGTGTTTTCAAACACAGAGCCTATTCCTCTTGTAAAATCAGCACCTATTGGAGTTTTAGAGTCCATGCAACCAGATGGCTGAGAGATTGCACACCCCACAGGCTGATAGTGGAGAGGGTGTTGGCAGAATTGTTTCTGTGTATTGCAGTGGCAAATCTGTCTCTTTTCAGACACAGAAGCTGTATCTTCAGGTGGTGCAAATTGCTCATTTGTGCCATCTGAAGAGCTGTCACGTCACTTTTCCTTGATGACCAGAACACAAGAGCTGTGACGTGCTGATGGTTTCCTGCTACTTCTGTGAGGAAGTATACTCCAGCTGGCTGCTTCACAGGAGCAAGGGAGTTAATGTAGCTCATGGGGTAATTTACTGGTGTGATGGTCTAATAAATACTGGGCTGTTTCTACATTTCCATAGTGAAAATATTGTCAGCAATTGAGGAACTTCACATTCCAGAACACAAATAAGTTCAGTGTTTTGATGCTGTATAAAGCTGAATACTGTTCATTAACTAATTGATCAGAGTTCAAATAATTTTCATTAACGTTGAACTAGTAGTTTTGTTAGTCTGCACTGTGTTCAGTGGCTGCTCATGGTGTCCTTTTCCACTCTGTGACTTGGAAGGGAAAGCAGCATAGACTGATGCTCACTAATTGGATTTACATCAAGAGTGCAGCCATAGGGGTATAATATATTTATATATATATACAGACATATATATATATATATGAATAGCATGTGTATCAAGTAGTTTTATTATCAAAGTGTATTTCAAATATAACATATTAAAATTGTTCGACTTCCGTTGTCTGTGTTTAAATAAAGCATTTCTCACTGTCCTGCTGTGGGAATGTAGTCAGAGCCAGTAGCATGATCTATGTGCACAGACCACAGAATAAGTGATAGGAGTTCAAAATCTTCTTAAAGCCAATGACATAACTTTTCTTCAGCTCAGCATGAAAATTGAGTCTCGGGCACCAATTTTGTTTTTAACATATATTTGTAGAAAACCCCCCAAATTATCCACGAGTGTTTCTTAATGGGTTAGGAAAAATATGCATGTTTGAAAAAAATGAAGTGATTTTATTAGTTAGTAGTGATGAAGATAATGTTTTAGATCTTAATGCAATATTTTAATATTTAAAAAGTAGGGAATAGTGTGATCACCAAAAATATAAGTTATTTTGAACAAGTTCTAAATTACCAGTGTAAATAAATTTGCAAAAATTAAATTACTTTGTTTACCATATCACAACATGTCAGTGATTGTTCATGTCAGAACTACCTATTGTAAAAGCCTGTTGGAATAATGTTATATGCATTTTTATCATAGTAAACTATACTGTGTAATACACTAGTAGCATGTTAAATTTTTTTTATTTCAAGATTTTTTTCATGGGCTTTTCCCTTTATGTGTTTAAAGCAGTACTTCTTGTTTAAAGTATCTTATTTAGCAGCAAGCATTCAACAGGTTTTACATACAGACCTTTTGTAGAAAATGGCAGAATTCCTTCAGGGCTTTCTAAAGCTGTTTCTGCTCTGACTTCAGCCAATGGAGAAAAGCTCATGCATCGGAATGACGATTTTTGTGCATAAAACACACTGTGAAATATCACCCCTGTCATGAACCTCCCTACTAAGGAACAGAAGGAAGGAAGCATAACAAGAAATGACCTGAAGGGGAAGAAGTGGGAACACAATCCAGACTGGTGGAGCCACATGCCAAACTTCTAACTCCTGGTCCACATAACCCAAGCTGAACAGTTCACCTTCATCCTGTCATGTGAAATACGTCAGGCAATGCTTTATAGAAGCCTCTGGCTTACAATATTTTTAAATAATGATTTATTGTATCTGCAATATTTTTTCAGAGTTCGTAATATTCAGGTTGTCCTCTGTGGACCTTGTTTCCTTGCGTGGCAGTGTAGGAACAAGCCAAGATACCCGAGCTAACTGTGAACAATCTGCCAGGCTAACACTGCATGTTTAATGATTTAAGAGTCTTTTCCACCCTTAATGGTCCTGTAATTCTATGTTCCCACCAGCCCTGATGGATACAAGCATTGATGGATATGAGCTTGACTGGGAAACTGCACTGCTGATCCTGTCTAGCTTGCCAGGACAGCGTGGTTTGACTTGACTTGGGGTAATATCTGACACTGATTCTACCTCAGGTGGATGCTGCCTGGGATAATGCTCTGTTCTGTGTAGTGGATGGAAACTCAGTGTAAGTAAGTGAAACTGCTTACAACTGCTGAAGTTACCCCACCTCTTTCCATTCCATGGCATTTGAAATGGGGAAATAACAATTCTTTCAAGTCATTTATATTCTAGTGATAATCTGGAACATGTAATAAATTGTATCTTGAAAGGTTGTTTGAAAACAGCACTGGAAAAGTCAAGCACCTTCTGTTGAAAAATGACTCTTTTTTTTTCAGAAAAAGCATTCCTGAAACATTCCTGTCAGCTTGGATAATAATTTATCTCCTAAAAGACAAAGGCTGTGTTACTTCTGAATGAATACATTCACTATGGTGAATGTATTTTATATTGCCGCAACAATTCCGTGTTTGGATTCTGAAGTGTTACAAATTTATTTGAGAAGGAAGAACTTGTTTAACTTAAGCTGTAGCACTACTTCATGGTCAGCATAGCAAAGTCCTTAGTGGGGTTTGCCTCAGTAAATAATACCTCCTTCTTAGTGACTGTTCTGGTGTGTTTCAGTAGAGTTTTCTATATACTTTAGAAGGTGCTTTTGATTCATAAATTAGTTCTTCCTGAAGGGTTATCTTCACTCATTTTTCCCTGCACTGCTAGCATAGGCTCCAGTGATATATTCATACTTGGGTGTGAATTAAGTGGTGTTCAGCCTCTGTGCAGTTCTAGTTTTGCCCAATGGATTTGGACTCTCCAAAATATGTTTCATTTTGTCAATCTACCGAAGCTCAAGCTCAGCCCGCACCCTGTGTTGGCACACCAGGCAATGCGGCAGCACCACCCTGTGGGAAATAACGTTTTTCCTCATTTACAAGACAGGCAAAATCCAGAAGGTTGTGCTTGCACAGAGCATCCCCAGGTAGTACTGTGGTCCAGAGCAGTCCTCCAGAGTACAAAGGAGGTGAGGCACAACAAATACCCTTTTTGCACCACTATGTCTCACAGTCAGTTTCTTCACTGTGCAGAAGATTGAGCTGCTGTGACTCTTCATAAAAATTCAGGCTCACTTTTTTTTTTTCAAAATAATTTATAGTTTATCCTTATTTCTTCAAACTTTTTTTTCCAGGAGATGTCCTGGTGCCAGAGTGTGGATAGAAAAATCAATGTGCCACCATGGCTTTGGGAACCTGCACCACCTCTTCCTCAAATTCTTCCCTGCTGCCCTCCACTCTCTATGCCCTTAGTAGAGTTTAGATAGCAATGATGCTGAGCTTAGAAGCCCTCAGGATTCAGAAAAGCAGTGAGGTCATCTAACATACCCTTTTGTCCCGGTAGCTGAGCACACCAACATAGGTAGTCACCACTTCCTGACTTCGACCCCACTATTGTTCCAAGCAGCTTTCAGGAGTGGTGTGTCAGAACTCTTTGTTCTCCCTCCTCATTGCTCCTTCCCTGGCTTGTTCCTTCCCTGGGCAGGGTTGCCTTTGTATGTAAGCAAGAAGCTGGCAGGTGGCTGGGAAACAAGGGTGGATTACCCCAGCTCTTTCTTAGGAAGAGGGTGTTTGTATTATGTACACTTGATGGGTTTTGCTTGTATTATGAAAGATTCTCTAAAGAAGAGCTGAGAGGGAAGAGGTTTATTTATGTTTTGTGACCTGCCATTGGTATTTTGCACTCCTTCAAGGCTTGTCATCCTGTGTATACAGGAGTGCTGTTGCAGGTGCGGGAATGCTCCAGGATGGCTAGAAACTAAAGTTCACATCCTTCCTGATGTGAATGTTTGCTTCAAGCTACACTAGTGGCTAGGGCTCAGAAGTGTTTTGGAAGTACAGCATTAGCTTTCCCTGAGCACCAAGGTCTGTAATACAAAGCTACACTACTGTTCCATTTGGGTGGGACGTTGTAAAGGATATTGACTTTTAGGTAGATACCTGAAGACAATCATCTTCTGACCCATTCTGTAATTTCATTACATCTTTCTTCCATTCATGTAGACTCTGTGAACACCCACCCCTTTTTCCACAGGCCCCTTATGTTCCCCTGCCCTGCTCTGCAGTGCTTGCCCAACTCTGCTCTAGCTGTGCTCTCTATGTCCAGTTCAGGCCATTTCTTGTATTTGCTGTCCCTGGCTTGTTTCACAAGCATGGCCACAGATAGCCATCTCTGGCATCTCAAAGACTGCCTTTCCTTCCTCTCCAGATGTTTGCTGTAGCAGTTCCTGATAGTGTGTTTACCCAAAACTGACACTGTTTTGTGCATACTTTAATTCTTTGGCGCAACACCTCTGGAGCCATCTGTGCTGAGAACTCAGGGAAAATAAATGGGGCTTTCTCCTCAGCCTTTCATATCCTGCCAAAACTCTATTCTTCCTACTTTTTTGAATGGCCATTTCTCTTTACTTCATCTACTAACATGAAGGCTGGTCATCAGAGAGATACCCAGAAGCAACTGTTGATGGATTCAACAGACATTAGCAGTTCACAACAATAATACACATTTTGTAAGCTTTCCAGCGGACTAGCTAAACAGTGTTTATTTTTCATAATTAAACAGCATACAAGGTAGTAAACTGAACAAGCCTCCAACAAAAGTTTCTTCTACAGACATTTTTTATATATTTAAAAAAGCTTCAAAAATTTCTATTTGTGTATAAGCGTGCCCTTCAACTCTACAGACAGAATACTACAATGTGATTCCCTTATCTTTTTCTCAGTGGAAGGTAAAATCTGATTTTCAGATTAGCAGTTCTGGGTTCTACAGATCATCACCTAAATACATTTATACCCATGTTAGCATTGAAGAATAAGGTAGATTAGCTATAAATATATATTCTATATATTATATAGTTATCCAAGCATGCTTTCTCTTAGTGAATGAACAATCATTGTCTGAATTTTCTACATTATCCCTAGAAAGGATGTTTCACCTTGTTTCATCTGGTCATAACGTCTATCTTCAAATGAAAAACAAACAACAAAAAAAGTTTTGAGAGTATATTGAAATGTCCTCAGTTTTGGGGATTTTTTTGAACATTAATTTTTTGTGAGCTTTAGCTTCAGATGGAAAGCTGTAGCTTAAACAATGCATTCTGATATTCTTCATTGTTGGGATCTAAAACAATGGCTTTCTTATAGTACTCAATTGCTTTTAGTTTCTCACCAGATAGGCTATGAACGAGCCCAAGTGTACCAATATCTGTTGCATCTTCTAAACCGCTGCTAATTTTCTGTTTCAGCAGGGTCTCCACAGCTGATCTGCACCTTCTTCTTCCAGAGGAATCTTCTTCTATTTTCAGACCTTCTATATAATACTTAATGGCTTTCAATTCTGAGTTCATGTGAAAACGCTGAAAATTGCCATATTGGAAGCAGAGCTCTTGTTTGTCTTCACAAGGCAGATCATTTCTACAAAACATTTCCTGAAATGTCTCCTCTGCTTCCTTATACCTCTTGCCTAGTGCATATGTGTTTGCTAGGTCAATATAGGCATAAAAAAATACTGGCTTTTTTTCTATGGCTGTTTTAAAATGGAAAATAGCAAGTTGGATGAGATTCTCCACTTCCTTTTGAGGTGGGTATCCTCTCTTTTTCAACTGAAGTACCTTGCATTTGTAGCAGAGTCCTAGCTGATGATGCAGAAAGACAGAATTTGGCGTCAGTGCTAGAGTTTTTTTCAAAATCTCTGTTGCCTTGTCCACTTGTTGTTCCTTTCTGTAAAAACTAGCAGCGTATCGCAGGAAAACAGGAAGGTCGGGGGTTTTCTGCAGTCCTTCTTCAATGTACCTCTTCCCTTCACTAGCTCGGTTTAATCGCTGAAGTTCTAATGCAAGTAATGCCATAATGGTAGTGTCGTTTGGATTCAGTTCCACTGCCCGCTTCAGGGCCTCGAGGGATGGGCTTACCTCTCCACCATACTTCCGAGCTACATCTTCCAAACGATACGTTGCTGTTGCATAGCCAGCATTAAAATCTGGGTTATCAGGCTCACTCTTCAGAGCATTTTCAAAGCAATTCTTTGCCCTCTCAAAGTAATTCCTCCCAAAACGTAATAATGCCCATCCTTGCTCAGCATAGATCTCTGGGACCTGAATCTTCCAATGACCAGTACTTGAAAACTTTTTGCAGCTGTTTTCCACTTTGCTTACATAAGTTTGAGCTTCTTCATATCTCTCCATGTGGTAATAGATCCAGGCATAGTTCCCCCAGGTAACAAGACTTCTCCTGGCAATTTCATGTGGATGATGTTTTCGAACAGCTTCTTCAGCTTTTTTGAGATTTCTCAGGGCTTCCTCATTTGAATTCTTTAGGTGACATACATAGGAGAGTATATTATAATCTGTGACACTGTATTCTTTGACAAACTCAAGATGGTCAATTATTGCTTGCTGTAAGGCCTCAAGAGTTACATCCTGCTTCAGCAAACCCCATGTAAAATGACATTCTAACTGCTGCAGGGAAGCCTCCAAGGAATTCTTGGAAATGGTACTAGAAGAAATGAAAGAAAAAGTGGTTTATACCCCATTTGCTTTTTGCTATTCTTGTTTTTAAACGAAAAGACACGATGTACTTTAAAGGCAGATAATACCTCACTTGGTGCCCCTAGTCCACAATACTTCAATCAAGCCAAAGCTGTAGGGAGCCATAGGTCTAAAATGCTGAGTAGTGATTTTAGTAATTCTCCTTGCCAGTGTATTAGTGCACCTCTTACAGAGGAACAGATGTTGCTATGGATGTTAAAGGGGAGGGCTGGTCTCTACAGTAAAGCTGGCACAACTCTGGGCCTCAGGAACTTGCTGGGAACAATTGCTGAAGCCTAACCAAAAGATGTAAGCACATAAGATTCCTCTAAACTATCAGGAATGTGATTTAGTGCCTTTCCTATGCCTCTGCACATTTTATGGTATGTACTATAAATTTAATTTTGAATCTCCTGCATTTTTAAGTCCTTGTATGTTCTACCAGAGCACCATTCTTATGTTATGGTCACACTGGTTATAGGATTAATGTATCCAGGAACTGGCTCTCAGATCTCACCAGTCTCTCCAGTTGCTGGCACTCGGATGTACAGGACTGTGAGTGTGCAACCCCATTCCACTTGCTGGTACAGACCACCCACCCACTCACCCTATGGCTCCTCACACACTGGCTCTGGACATCCAGTGCCTGGTTAGGGAGATTCTCTCTCTCCTCAGGTGCCTCACCCCTAGACACACACACTCACACACACTTATTAACCAGACCCTATTGACATACAAATGGTCATTAATACCCTCTTTTGGTCATTAATACCCCTTTTTCCCTGTTGAGGTTTAAGCCCAGCTGGCAACTAAGCATGATGCTGCTGCTCACTCATCTCCTCCCCCCTCACCACTGGTGGGATGGGGAGGAGAACTAAAAGTAAAAATTGTAGGTTAAGATCAGAATTTAATAATTTTTAATAACTGACACAAAATAAAACATAATAGTAAAAATAATAATAATGATAAGAAAAAGAAAAAACCCAAAGAAAAATAAGTGATGCACAATACAATTTCTCACTACTTGCTGCCCAACGCCAGACTCTGTCCCTGCACTCCAATCAGTCCCCTTTCCAGGGAACTCCCCCACTTGATATACTGGGCATGAGGTTTTAGGGTGTAGAATATCACTTTGGCCAGTTCAGATCACCTGTCCCAGCTATGCTCCCTCCAGCTTTTTTGTGCACCTCCTCACTGGCAAAGCAGGAGACAAAAAATCCTTGACTAGGATAAACACAAGTTAGCAACAAACAAAATATGAGCATGTTATCCACATAATTGGCTTACTGAATCCAAAACACTGCACTGTCCTACCTACTGAGAAGAAATTAACTCTGTATCAGATGAAACAAGGACAATCCCTCTCCATCCTTCAATAGCTTTTTCTTCCTAAATGGGGCCTGAGAGCCAGCAGGGCAGGGAGTTATTTGGGTTTCCCCAGCTGCCATTGCCTACTTGTTCTCCTATGTGAGTGCATAGACTGGCCTTTATCAAACAATCAAGGACACACTTTTACAATACAGAGTTGATATTTTAGTCCATACTCTGCTCTCCCTTAAAGAAGGAATGGCACACAGTTTTATTACTGAGGCTTCTCAGTCAAATCCTCATTTCTTAGAAAGACTTCCATGCTATCCCTCCTGTAACACCTAGCAGGTCTAATAGCCTGTGTGGCACTGATTGTGCTGCTGCTCAATTGCAAAATCATGTCTTTTGGGTAAAAAAAGGAGTGAGTGGAAAGATTGCAAAACTATGAGGAGGCAAATCAAGGAAGAATGTCACAATCACAGGCCTGAGATACAGATTACACCTCTTTGGTTGGGCACCAGCTGCATCTGCTGCAGCCTGGATTTCATTCCTGAACAGCATGCACAAAATTTTTCTGACTTTCTGTTCTGTTCACAGAGACTGAACCTCATTGGAGAAGCAATAACACGGCAACATTCAAGAGCAGCCTTATTTTATTTTGATACTTCTAGTAAATATTCTGTAAAATGTTTTCTGTTGTTCGGATGCTCAAAGTCCCTCACTGTTTACATTTCTGTAAATAATAAGCATTATTTTCCTATGGCATAGAGAAAAAACATCTTTCAGAGACTCTCTTACCTCATGGTTTTCCTTCTCTGCTGTCTTGTCTGCAGGCAGCCACAAAGCTGAAAGAATGCTGCCCACTGTTGTTATGCCTTCCATTTTATACTGTGCAGCCCTCATAGGATCTGTGAGCAAATTACTGGGAAACAGAAACTGAAGTTGCAGCATTTCCCCGGGTTTGCCAAATAAGAAGTAGAACAATCAGTCTGCGGCTGAAGAAGCCCTCCCGGGATCTGTGAGCAAATTTCCAGGAAATAGAAAGTAAAACTGCAGTATTTCCCTGGGCTTGCTAAAAAAAGAAGCAGAACAGTCAGTCTGCAGCTGAAGAATCGAAACTGCAGAGTCACTAAGCGGCTCTTTTTCAGCCTGGCTCTGTGCCACATATTACTTTGTGTTGTCGAGAATGTGGCAACAGCTCCTAATGCTCCCAGCGTTTACTCTGTTCAAAGGCAGAGACATCCACGATAAGGAGAATATTTCAGGCTTCTATGGGCTGACCCGGTTATCATGCACAGGGCTAGGGAAGGGTCATTTCCCCCTCCTGCCTCTGTTGATGCATCTTTGCACAATTCTGTTCCATGCTCTAGGCTCCCTTTTTATTAGTGTTGTGTGACCCACGTGACAGCACCCTCACAAACCCTTCTCTCCCCTGCCTGCACTCCTTCAGAGAGACCTGCGCCTCCACACCACAAGGTCTCTGCTGCTGTACCAAGCCTGTGTTTCTCTGCATATGTCATTGTCTAAGAGTACTAAATATCCCATCTGCAGGAGATGTTTGTTGCTGCTCTCTACACAAACGCACACCTGTCCTTTCATAAATCAAATCAGATAGAGGCAGTCAGTTCGAGAAACTGCTGTCACAGTTGTGCCAAGCAAAAAAAAGCCACAGGCGGGTCAGGACAAAGCCAAACTGAGCAGACCTAGCAAGCCTTGGTCCTCAGGCCATGCAGAGCTTGCAGCCTCTTTCTGGCAAGAGCAGTGCTGTGTTACAGGCTACACACATAGCAATAGAGATGGGCACAGCTTGGGGACTGGAGCTTCTTTGGACTCATTGATGCTTACTTTAAAAATATAAAAAATGCAGACCTGGCTTTGTCAAATTGATTTTAGGCATAACAAAAAGATCCAGGAAACAGTATCTAATGTACATAAATGGCAGTATATATGGTAAATTCAGATGTAACCTGAAGCTGCAGACCAGTGAATTAAAATAAAGATGTGGAAATGTATTAGCAAACATATAAAAATGACTCAAAGTGGATCTGGTAAGAGGAAGAAGAAACCACAACCATCAGCATCACGGCAAAGATGTCAGTGTCTGATAACTGCTCTTTTCCCTTCTTTCCCTCTTCCCTTTTTTCCCTCTTTTCCCTCTTCCACCCTTTCCCTCCTTAAAAAAAAAAAACAAACCAACCCCAGAAAAACAAACCAAAACAACAAACCAGTCTTACATATTACAACTTCTGGTTTCTACAAGAACTTGGAGAGCCTTAGTAACACACACATACCTCTTGTGTCTCTTTTAAGTGCCTGTTTGTGTGCTTGTGTGTGTGTGTGTTTGTGGAGGGATTGCTGGAGCTGATGTTTCAGAGCTCAAGGTAAAGGTTAGTAGAGCTACTACTCTGAGCAGCATTCCAGGTTCTAGCAACCAGGTATTTGATAGGCAATGAAAAGAGGCAGTGGCTTGAGAAGGAAAAAGGATTAGGGTGTCTACAAAAATCCATGTATTTTATGGTAAATAAAGGCTGCAGGTTGTTTACGAGGTTTCTGCAATGCCAAAACCAAATGTGGACACTAATGATTTGTTATGTTACTAAGTGTCTCAGGGTTTCTTGTCTCAGCTTCTGTTCCAGGCATCTGTTTTCCTCGGTACATTGCTCGATACATATGGGAAAATGCAGGCATTTTCCTCCTGAAATGCAGAAATTTGCCCCACTTTCCTTATCTTTTACAAATTTAGCTGCATCTTTATGCTGTGATTTGACACAAATGCCTATTAAGTAAATGCAGGAAAGCGCTTAAATCAGAATAAGTAAGAGAACAGTTATGCAATGCCTTTCTGCAGCCATCTCTGTAACTTGCTGGGCACTTCACAGGAAAAGTAAAAAATCTTTCTACAGCTCTGCTGCTTTCACTTCAGAGCAAGCTGTAGCTGGGCTGACTGCTCTCAGGGAGAGCTGCATTGCATAGCAACAAATGCAGAAGCTTCTTGGAAAACATGTCCGGAAATGGGCTGGGAACAACAACTGCATTCATATTTAATACAAAGTCTTTGTTTACTTGAGTGGTCTGTACGTATAAAAGAAGAGGAAATGTCTTCAAATCGATCTACACGTTTTATGAGAGAAAATTCATATCTGGACATTTCCTTGGAGCTGAAATGGACACATGCTGACAAAGAATTTCTCCCGGTATCATTACCCCAGCCAAACAATTGCCTGAAATGCAGCGTTCATTTTTAGAATAATGTAAATGAACTAAACTATAGTAAATTAAAGGATCCCTTCACATATCTTATTTTATGCTGGTTTCAATTTAGTCTAGGTTTGCATGTAATTACTATGTTTGACAGTAGCAATTGTGGCATTTTATAATTTGGGTTTTCCCCTAGGATGGAAGAGTAACCTGTAATTAATTTGACAAAAAACTCAGTTGAATCACTGAGCAATAATTCTGCCACCCACGTTCTTTAAAAATCAAACAATTCTAAGAAACAGGATCCAGGAATGCAAAGGGTCACATAATATCTCTGTATCTAGTGACATATCCACATATCAAAACGTGGGGATACTATGAAAACTTCTATGATTTTTCAATTAAAATCTTAATGCTTTCTAAATAAACAGAACAATTTCTGGTTTTGACACTCTCTTGCTCTAGCAGTGTGCATTTAGTATCAGGTTTCTGTATTATTTTATGGATATTACTATGGGCCTGGGCAGAGCAACACGAATACTTATTTTAAAGGATTGAACTTGGTCCAAGTTTTTGCAAGCCCGGTCACACATCCCCAGACCACAGACACGCTTCTCTGGGAAATTGCAGCTGTGCAATGCAGTGCCTGCAAATGAGCTGCCGCAGAGCATGAAGATAAAACAGGTTTGCAGGAAGCTGTGACGGTAACCCTGAGTGTAACTGAAGCCCATTTGTATTAGGTTTGATATGTTTACACAACGCTCGAGGACGATCGGTGTGCTCGCTGTCAGCGCTGCAGAGCCCTTCGGCAGGACGGGCGGTGCCCGAGGCGCAGGCGTTCGGCGCCGGAGCCATCCCGGGATGCTCCCTCGGGCCACGGCTGGAGCCGGGCGGGCTGAGCTGCACCGCCGCCCTCCTGCTGCCGCTGCTGCCGCTCTCTGCACGGAGCAGCCGCGGATCACAGCACGGACCCTCGCAGGGCGGCACTGCGCGGGCTCCGCAGGCTCCGCGGGCTCCGGAGGCGGAGCAGATGCAGAAGAGGAGGGCAGGGGAGCAAATCCAGGGGCGCCGTTCTGGAGGCTGAAACGCTTCTGGAAGTGGAGCGCGGGGAGGGGGGNTGAGGGCCGGGCTGGCCCCAGCGGCACCGCCCCCGCCGCTCCCTGCGCCCGGCGACCCGCGGGACACGCCTAGCCCTGCCCGGCGGAGCCGCTGCCTCCGCCCCTGTCACGGAGGGGCGGCACAAAAGCCTCGCCAGGGCCCGCTCGCAGGCTCCGCGTTGTCGGGCTCTGCTTCGCCGCGGTGTCCCGGCTCCGTCTCGCAGGATGCGGGGCCTGGTGGTCGCTGCTTTCCTGCTGCAGGGCATCGCCGGCTCGGGCGCGTTCGCGCTCG
>VZRM01001215.1:2238492-2325472 GCA_013397955.1 Grantiella picta
GGGCCGCCGGGACAGCCGCGGGGAGAGCCCTGGCGGCTTCAGCCACCTGCCAGCGGCCAGCCGCTGCTGCGGCCGCCCGCACCGCGCCTGGCACGGCCCCTTCTTCTGCTCATCCTCCCGCCTCCTTCTCGCTCCGCTTTGCCTACAGTTGATCTTTCTGTCGCCTTATTTTTTCTGACCCAGACCTGTGGATTTTTGCAAGCGTCTTTTGGCGGTGGTCTTTCTGGACCGCTAGAAGAGCGGGTGTTGGTGAAGCTCCTAGTACCATGCCCTGTGCTTTTACCCACAACTGCTATTTCCCCATTTGGGATTAACTCTCTAGACTTTATTCTCCTTCTGCTGCAGTAGCCAACTCCTGAAATAGTTCCTGTTGCTGACTGTTATTAGTTGCATCTAGAAGATGCCTCAACATAGAAATGTTTAAGGTGTATAAGAATAGAAGTGCTCGGATCATGTAAATACAATTTCAAGGAATGAAAATAGTCATCTAGTCTAAGGCTGATAGCATTGGAATAGCACTTAGCCTTGAAACAATTTTGGAATATTAATGTCATTGTGAATAATTAAAGACATATTTAAAAGAAATAGCATGCTTAAATAAATTCTTCTCCTCTTCCTTGCCCAGCGGTCTAAGAGAAGAACTGTGATAGTATTTTGCATTTCTTAGATTTTTATCAAGGCATGGTTGGTGTCATAAAACCAATGACATAGCAAGTTCACTGCCCTAGTGGAGTTGCATCAAAATAAAATAACATAAATTTCAAGACATAAGACATGGGAGAAAAATCTGATAGTGAAATCATAGCATTAAACAGTTGTGGGGATTTTTATAATTATTTTCCTGTTTAGTTTGATAGCAAAGTCACTTAAAAGCTCTGCAATGGACGTAAGGTTTGAGAAGAAAAGTGACACCATATCCTTCTCTCCTTCTGTATGCTGCAGTGGTGCCAGTGACTTTCTTCTGTCCTCACTTGTTTGTTACCAGAATATACTTGTGTTTTTGAGAGCAGGCAGTTTTAACTTTTTGTCTGCCAAATCTGCTTCTTGGTGTTTTGCCTGGTTACCATAATCTGCTTTTCACCACCTCCATCTTCTTTCTTGCTATAAGCACCGTGTGGCTGGGAACAATCTAGGGAGTCCTTGCAGATTCCTAGGATATGGTCTGGATAATTCCTGACTCAGTACTGGGATTAGTCTCATTAAGAAACTCTGCCTGAAAGGCAGATGGCACATTACTACCACACCCTTTGATTCCACATCACAGTCTGCAGAAGAAACCTGGGGTACTTTGCATATGTTCCTGGACTAAGGAGCCTGGCAGTCTGGCTCCAAAATTGTTTCTTTTCTCTCCTCAGAGTGAAATTATTACCTTCAGAGGATACCCTAGTGAGGAATATGAAGTGACAACAGAGGATGGATATATCCTTTCCATTAACAGAATACCTTATGGAAGAAAAGGCCGTGGAGGAAGCGAAGGTAAGATTTGTGTCTCTTTGGGGAAAAAAAAAAGAATGAAAATGAAAAAACTTTCTTTGATTTATAAAACTTTTATTCCTGTCATAATCCAGAAAAAGATTTAGGATTTATCATGGTTTAAGACCATGGTCGAGATGCAGGGGATGTACAGGTGAGGAGGTAGGGGAGAGGGAGAATAGAGGGAAAGTAAGCTTAAACTTACAAGGGAGTGATATGGGCAAAGGTTTTTGTGAGGACTGGATGATAGAATGCTTTAAAAATGAGACAGATGGATGCGGAAGAAGAGAGACACATACCTTTTGACTTGCCATCCTTGTACACTGCATATGGAATTAACAGTATGTTAACAGCAGTGGCTGGGTTTGGTATCAGTCTTGCCTCCATCCCTTATAAAAGTTCCTACAGACATGTATGTAACAGCAGTCCATTTGGATAGAAACTGCATATTCTAAGGGCTGTCTCAGAATGCTTTGGACTGAAAAAAATCCTAGGACTACAGGTAAAAACATGAAGCTCACAAAAGAAATTTATGATTGTCCTATAGCCTTGGGTGTGAACGAGACCTGTGGAAAAACCCTCTCCCCTGTCAAAGGCCAAGCAACATCTTCCTGAGCTTATCTGTTGGTTTTGTATGAGTTAGGATGTTTGCACTGTCTGTTGTCTTTCACAAGGAGTGTGTAATGATCAGTGAATGGACGAGGCCCGTCAAAACTGGCAGGTGTCGTTGTATTTAATTTCAGAGAAGCCCACAGGAAAAGGGCTGCCTTTTGTACCTGCTGATTTTGTTGAATCCCTCACTGATGACATAAGCAAACAGAAGTTTCCTGATCTCTGGGAATTCTCCACATCCCCCTTGTCACACCCTCGACCCCAAGTTCATGTTTTGCAGAGTGCTTTAATTCAAAAAAAACAAGGATTACTGACCACATTTCTGGATGTATGAGCTCCTGGGAGAATGAAGATTTCAAAGTTCATGTTGATCTTAAGTTTTTATAGACTTGGTATCTTTTCTCAGAAAGATACCAGTGATGTGTTGCTGCTGACTTAGCGGATATATGCTGTATTTTTCTTTTGCAATACCTGCATAATGTGAATGGGATTTCTTGGAATTATTTATCACATGATGTTGTGGAACAAAACCCAGAGGTCTTCAGGGAAAAAAAAAAGGGAAATTTCCAGAGAACCTAAAAGCAAAACATCAAGGATTTTTGGTTTTACTAGTAAAAAAGTCCTAAAACAACTGCATAGCATGGGTAAGAAGGGTGTGAAGGTGAGCCTGTCTTCAATGTCTTGGGTTTGTATGAAGAGAACAAAATGTTCTATGCAGAAAGTGTAGTTTAAGGACCCACCTTTTCTATTCCCCCTCTGGGGGTTTTAGGATCACAGGTGATAGAAAGTCATTATTATTATCCAAGTAAGTTTGTCATGTGATTGTGCAATTCATGTGGAGATCTGGTGACTGCTTCGTAAAGTGAAAGAGGAGCTGGCTGAAATTGGAGATTAATATGAGAACAGAATTAAACCATTGAGGCAGTTATGCAGTTTTCCCCTTCCAATGTTACAAAAAAAGCAATAGCAGCATGGGGAGAGCCTTTTCTTCAAAAATTCAGAAGTTGGTTGATCTGAGTTTAGTAAAAGGGAAGACAGTATCAAAGATCAGTGGAATGTTACTGGAAACAAATTCAATGTTATGCTTGAAACTCCTGTTTATAAGTATTAAGTATTAGTGCAGCAGAGTAAACAGTTGTGTTGGACTGTACTGTCTGCAGTGCCAGTTGAACACTGCTGGACACTTGCTCTGCTTGCCTGGACAGTATGCCATGTGGGTTTTTTAACAAAATGGGAAGAGCAGGCGCTCCAAAGGTTCTTTGCCACAAGTACAAAGATTTCCAGAAAAGGGGAATATTGTTAATTTGGAATTTGAAACTTAGAGCAAACATTTATGGACATGACCTGGGATGTACAAAATAGGTCACTGAAACAGTTGTGGTTTGTCTGTTTCTGATGAAAGATTCAAGTCAAATTGTCAATGGAGGAAGCATTGTGTGTCTGTATCATAGTAGAGCGATGTGTCACTGGAGGAGGTAAATTCCTGAGTAATCTCTGAACATTGAACTAAAGTTATCATGTTATCTGTTTTCAGTTATTAGAGCAGAAGTAAAACCCAAAGCACCTGTGCTACTGTGAGAACCAGAAACAGGTCTTTGTAGTTTCTGAAGGCTATGTTTCTCTGAAGGGATTAGGTGTTAATTTATTTTCTTTGTGTAAAAGCAGGAACCTTCAGTTTTTAAATCTGTGCCATTTCCCTTTTCAGGATGGGGAAATCAAGAGAGTCTTCCTAAATGCTATGTGGGTCTTAACTGTGGTTCTCATAACTACTTAAATTAAAGGGAGAAAGTCCTTTGAAACACAGTCCTTTGAAACTACTGTACTGCTCTTCAGGTTCTGCCAGAGCTTTGGTAATGGAAGAGTTGCATAGAGATAATATCAGTAGCAGTTGCAGAGAGTTCCACAGCTCAGCACAGTAGTTTGGCATTGCCTTGACTGGAAAACAAAGACCTCAGGAGCACAAATGTGGGACTTCCTTCCCCAGGTTTGGGGGCAGGGTTAGGTTCATAAGTATTATAACTGTCTGCATGTTTGGACCACTTTGCTGAGTCTTTGTGAGCTTGAAACAGTTGTAAGGGCTACCTATATTTTTCTTGCAACTCCTGCTTTTCTCGTGTCTGTTTATTGCACACTTGTCTATTTTTGAGCTTCAAGTTATGAAACTCAGAACTTGCTAGTTTAAACTTCTTAAACAGTAGCTTTTTGTGAAAAAGCATGTGATTTCATGACACTGTGACCATTATACAAATTGCTAGTCTTAGTAGATTAAGTCAAGTAGATTAAATACTCAAGTGCAAATCTCAAACAGACTTTCAACGGCTCACTTGAATTTTTCTTAGGTATACAATGGCAAATGAACAGAGTTTATGATGAATGCTTTCTTTTTCAGGTCCAAGGCCTGCTGTATTTTTGCAGCATGGTTTGCTTGCAGATGCCAGCAACTGGATCACAAACTTGGATTACAACAGCCTTGGCTTTATGCTGGCAGATGCTGGCTATGATGTATGGCTGGGAAACAGCAGAGGGAACACCTGGTCCAGGAAACACATACACTTCACAGTGAAGCAGGAAGAATTCTGGGTTTTCAGGTATCCTTGTCTTGCTAGTTGAAGTCACATTGTGAAACCTGCAAGATATTTTTTTTTCTGGTTACATTTCTTGTCACATGTGTAGGGACAGTAAAGGGTACTTTTAACATCAGTGTAATGTGCTTAAAATCATAGGTGGTCAGTAGAAAAGTGAAAACTCAAATCATCAGAATTCTGTTTCATCCAAAGGAAACTTTTCATTATGTCCACACAACTGATTCATAGTGTAGGAAAGCTTTGTGCAGCTGTTCCTCACTGATCACTTACATAACTGACTCTCTATCTTTGCTTTGTAGCTTTGATGAAATGGCTAAGTATGACATTCCAGCCTCAGTGGACTTTATTTTGAAGAAAACTGGCCAGGAGCAAGTATTTTACGTTGGCCATTCACAGGGCACCACAATGGGTATGTGGAGAGATGCATTTTCTTGAATATATTGTGTTTGAAATGGTGGTATCAAGTTCCACATATAAGATTAAAAGCCAGGGATCTTGAAACCTACTGCTTCTGGTTTTTAGCTGCTTTCTGGAATATTCATCAGCATTAAAATGAAAAGACTTAATCTTTCTGTGTTTATTTAAAAGTGGAAAGCTGTTGGAATGATAAATTGAAGTCACAGGTAGCCGTCAGTACAGCTTCTATTAAATCAATGAATTCTATATAATAAAATTGGACTCATCAGACACAGAATAAAGATCCCTATTTCCAGAATATTTTGCTGTATGTAAAGCTGGCTCATGTGCTTTAGACCTAGTAGAAAGAGCTAGGCGTGTTGCATTAGTAAGCATTAAATTGCTTTTTGGAAGAAAGCCTTCAGAATGCCTTCACAATTACAATGTTGAATTTGATCTTTATAGTAACTAGATTAATTTGCATTATCTGACCTGATCCTAGATACTGCAGTCAAACTGTTAATCTAAAAATACTTTTGCACACTTTCTTGTAGATCTTTGTAGAATTGCTGCCAGGTAAAATTCTCATCTAACTTGTGTCAGTGAGGTTTGTTAATGATTTTTATATTATTTACAGCTTTCGTTGCTTTTTCAACTTTGCCACAGCTGGCTAAGAAGATCAAAATGTTCTTTGCCCTGGCACCAGTAGCTACAGTCAAGTTTGCCTCTAGCCCTCTAGTAAAATTGGGATTGTTTCCTGACCTGCTGCTCAAGGTTTGTATTTGAGTATAAATGTTTCAAGCCAAATGAGGTATGCCCCTTTCTAGCTGAAAATAGCATAGCAAAGAATGTTAATAACTGTGGATTAGAGAGTAACATACAACAAGAAAGCTGGGTCAGTTTTACCATAATGATGCTACTGAAGTCAGCAGTGTCTTCTCTGGCTTTATTACTGTCTAGTGTGACAATTTGTGTCAGTTTAAATTAGTATTTTGCAATTGCAACTTAATAGATGGGATAAAATAATTTTTCCATTTACATGTTTCTAGAATTTAAGCTAGAGAAATCGTATGATTAACTAAATAGTCGCTGTGTTTTAGAAGAGTTGTATAATATCTTTGTACAGAATACTTCTGAATTGTCATGAACTTTAACAGTTTTGTTGCAAAATTAGCCATTTACTATTGCAAGAAGATTCTTCAGAGGGTGATTAAGAGCTGCAGCTTTATTTAGGTGCTGTGAATCACTCTCTGTAGGAGTTTACCTCTTCCCCATTAACATCAAGGGGAATGAGGCAGGCTGCAGTAAGTGCCTGAAGTCATACATGGTGAACACCCTGCTGTTTGTCATTTTTAACCATCACTTTTCTTTCCACCACCCATGGAGATTCCCACACAGAGCTGTTTGTTCTGTGACATAAACCATCTTCTAATGTAGCTTGTACTGATTAAAAGTCTGTCTGTAGTATTAGTTCTTTGCTCTAAAGGCAGTTAACATAAAAGTGACACTAATAATTGTGATCTCCTTCCTATTCCTTGCATAATGAACTTTGTATAATGAGACTAGCAGCTGATCAGTGCCTGTGCAGATGTTCATGTTGTGCTGAGGAATTTGATTCTCATGGTGACTTGCAAAAAACTGGAGTTCAGGGAGAACTTGACAGTGACAAACCCGTGGGTCAGTCATATCTTTAAAAAGCTGTGTCACTTTTAAGGAAGTTTTCAGTGGGACATTTTTAAATCCTTGAACCTTTTAAAAATACTCATCAAGAGGAAGTGGTCCCCACATCTCATGCAACTTGTTTTTCTTGCATGGTTTGAAGAGAGGAAGTTGCAAGTACAAAGCCATTTAACATTAGCAGGCAGAGCTTAACAAATTTAGCCTTAAACAATTCTGGTAACATGAAGCTGTACAGTATACCTGTAAATTACTGAATTTAAAATTTATTTGAATTTGAGGTTGGGTTTGGAATTCTTGCAAGATTTTCCCATTTCTCAGGTACTTTTTGTGGGGTTAATGGACTACACCACTTGTAGCAGAAGCACTAACCATGACAACGCTGATAAGGAGATCAGTGATTTTCATATGACACACCTGTCACCAGTGCAAATGGAAATAATTACCTCAAGAATGTTGTAGTATAAAAACTGAAACCAGGTCATTTTGTGCAATTACATTTGCCAATTACACGTTTGTCTTATGTGTTTGTCATTTTGTAGGACATGCTTGGAAAGAAACAATTCCTCCCTCAGAATTCTTTGCTGAAGTGGCTTGCTATCCATGTTTGCACCCACAGAATACTTGATGACCTTTGTGGCAACCTGTTCTTTCTTCTATGTGGTTTTAACGAGAGAAACTTGAATATGGTATGTTCTAGTGACTTTATTTAATAGCTAAGTTATTATTAACTCTGACACAGTATTGACTGAATATATAAAAATGCTTAAGGGATACAATTATTAGGTTTAAAATTCAGCTTGAGAGTTCTGTTGTTCATTGCAATTAATCCTCTGAATATTTTAACTTCCTGTCTCATCTGTATGTATGGCTCTAGTTAACTTTTGTTTATAACAATTTTAAAGAAGAATGGAATAGTTTGTTAGTTATTCAGGAAGCAACAATGGGTAGAACAGATGCACTGTGAGGAGAGGTAAACCATGCCAATGATCTTGTTGCAGAGCCGAGTAGATGTGTATTCAACACACTGCCCTGCGGGAACATCTGTACAAAACATGATCCACTGGAGCCAGGTAGGCTTTCCAGAATCTAAAGTGCCCATGACTCTAGTTTGTTTGTGGAATATTGATGTGTCTGATATTTAAATGAAATAAAATGCTAAAATATATGTGCAGGCTAGCCCAAGTGAAGCTTGGAACTGCCAAATGTCAGAATGGCAGCAGTTCATGGCAGGTGCTTTCATGATAAGGACTTATGGTGGTTCACCCTTCTTCCCCATTTCTTTGAAAATATGTTAACTATAAGTACCTCAGGCCAACAAAAATTACAACAGAATAACTTACCTCAGAGAGATGTCCTTTCAGCAAACCCTGTTTTGATTGCAAGTTGTATTTTTGCCTGTGGAAAGCAGCAGATTTTCTGTTCTTTTCGGCTTCATTTTGCATTTTATTACTGTGTTTTGATGTTCATCTCAAAGCCGTTTCATGCCTGTGATGATGTTGTGCCTGCAACTTGGTTGGTGAAAAGGCTGAGAAATGAAATGTTTGCCATGTAATCAGTGATCAGTGCTACTTGTGATCTTGTAGCTGGATTTGGTCACCTAATCAAAGGCAATGTGTTCTTCTGTACACAGCTGTTCTAGTGTTGGCTCAGAAAGAAACTTGAGAAGACTTTTTTTCCCCCAGATCCCTGTTATATAAACTTCTCTTTCTGAAAAATAGTAGAATCGGGCAGAGTAGACTGGCTAAGAAAGCTCCCTGCTTTATTCATACACATTTAGACAGTAAAGTAAATACTTCAGTAGTAAGGATGGAGCTGCCACATCCTTGCTTTGGATACATTAAGTTGTTTTCCTTAATCTTTTCTACCATTGCTGTGAGAGAGTGTGAAATCTGAAGGGACAAAGTCTAATGGTTTTGAATGTTAACACTTTCCATTCCTGTGACACTGAACAAAGCAGTGACAGTTTTCCGTGTTAATATTTGGCATTCCACTGTTTCTTGTGTAGGTTGTCATTGCCATTTCTCCAGATGACTACACTTTTAAATTCTTGTTGTAGTAGTGTTGCATTTCTTTTTATGTGTGAGTATTTGTTTATTTCTAGGCTGTGAGGACTGGGGAACTCAAAGCTTATGACTGGGGAAGCAAGGCTGCAAATATGGCTCACTACAACCAGGTAGACACCTTTTACATATATAATTCTTGTGTGTCACAGAAAACAGTCCTTGGATACTTTTCTGGCTGCTGTGTTTATGCTGTGTGCTAAAGAGCTATTAGTGTTATCCAATAATCAGACTGGAGTGTTGCTTTTTCCAATACAACAAAAAAAAGAAACCCTGCAGGCCTGTAGAGCTCAGAGGTAGTCCTAATCAGTATGGGGCTCCTGCTTGGGTGTGAAGCTGTGGTGGTACGCTGTTTCTTAAGGGGAAGTAGATCATGAGATCCTGTGCACTTCTCATCATAAGGCACAGGCTGTCAGTTCATGCATATTGTTTATCCTTAGCCTTTTTAATCTCCATGCATTTTTGTTTCTCAATTGCTGTGTGCAATACCAAAAATATTTTTCTCCTTGTCTTCTTAGTGACTGCAAAATACTGCAGTATCATGCTTTCAGAGCAGCAGTCACTTTTGGCCTTAGATTAGGGCTGAAATACCTTGCATGGGATGCATTCGCTGAGATTCTACTGCCCTGCTATCTTCCTAAACTCCTCAAACCACATCTTTACTGCTTCCCATGCTATAATATTGCAGGACTCTTGCAGTTAAAGTTTTGGTTGAGCCAGGACACCATCTTCATCTCTAGCTGCCCAAGAGAGAAAATGCGAATCTGACGCATTCTTGTGGTTGTTAGTGTGTTACACTACAGCGTAGTATCATACTGAAGATTTCTTTTTCTAATGCTTTTGTTTTCACTCTCCCTCTCCTCAGTCTACTCCCCCTTTCTACAAAATAAAAGAGATGACTGTACCAACTGCGGTGTGGACTGGTGGACAGGACTGGCTGGCAGACCCAAAGGATGTTGCTATGCTGCTCACTCAGATCACCAATTTGGTTTACCACAAAAACATTCCAGAGTGGGAACATTTGGATTTCATCTGGGGCCTTGATGCACCTTACCGCATGTATAATGAAATAATTAACATGATTAGGAAGTTCTCTCTAAACTGACATGGTATTTCAGAGTATTAGTTCACCAGGAATTTGTCATTTTTGGGAAAATATATTTTTCTGGCAATAATACTACATTGCTTAGTATGATGCATTTTTAAAATGCCAGCAATGACTACTGAATTGGATTCACAATTGGTTGGTTTTTTCTCAGTATTATTTCTCTCTCCTCACAGTATTTTGCTGATTTTGCACAGAGCGGCATGGTACTCAAAACACAGCAGTAGGACTTAGCACAAAAAGAGTATGTCACGTGCACATAAATTTAGTGACCTGTCTGAAAGACAAATTAAACAAATTATTCCATTCAGCACTTCAGGTGCTTGACACTTAACAATAAGTATTTCACTGTGCGTAAAACACAGCCATTTCTCAGTATATGGCCATTTCTGAGTACCTCTCAGAAGTACTTCTTGTGTTGCAATGACCCATTTGGTGCTGGCACTTTACAAAGCACTTAGTGACTTTTTGCTGTGTTATGTTAGCCTTCACATAAAAGCTAGCTACATCAGGTTACTCTCCTTTTCAATATTTCCCAGAAGAACTGTCATGAAGCCAGAGAAACCACTGTCAGTTGAAATCTCCAATTTTAGGACTGATTCATTGCTGCATTTTCTTGCTTTGATGATGTTCTTGAAGCCTTTGGTGTTTCACATACTGGCTGTCAATAGAGGTTGCAATTTGCCTTGGCAGATTCCTGGAACAAGACTCATGGTTCAAACAAAACCACTTTCAGTTAACTTTGTCAATAGGTTATGGCTTTCAAGGAGGGTGATATAACATACTTGTGTTTTGCACTGACCACTAACTAGAAAACAAGCTCTCCCAGTGTACTGCTGGTGAGAGAAGAGCCAGAGCATTAATTCTACAGCTTAAGTGGTTTAATTTCTGTGGACTTTTCCCCTTAATCATCTGCTGCATTGAAGATTTTTTTACTTCTTAACTGCCTAACTGCTGAATAACAGCCTGGAGAAGCCTGACAGTATTAATAGCAGTTCCATTTGTCTCAGTTTCTACTTCAAACTGGGGCTAAGACCCCATTTAATGGGGAAGAGGATTCACATCTGTCTCAGGGGTCTGACTTTGGAGCTCTTTCCACTGACTGTGCAGGGGACTTTAGCTCCTCTGACAGAGATAAAAAGTTCCATGTCTAATGAACAGTCTCCAGTCACTTGCCTTAGTCCAGATGATAATTGCTGTGCCATAGTAGGATTCAACCCAGATTTCTTCAGTAATCCCAGGAGGATAAAGAGCCTTTCTACATGTCATAGGAAATAGTACATTTTAAATTGAAGCAAACTTATTTTGTAAAAAAAAAATAAAAAGAAATTTAAAAAAATGCGGAAATATACACAAGTTGTAAATTAGGACTTGTTTGTTTGGGGTTTTTTTTGGTTTTGATTCCTAGTTCAGACTCAGGGAATTCTCAGGTGGTTTTTAGGGACAAAGTGGTTCATTGGTTCATGATATTTTGGTTGTGATTCCTACTGGGACCTTTAAGTCTGCTTTATATTTGTATCAGCCAGATTTGCTTTACTTTGCTGTGCTGAAAGGGAGCTTCTGTAGGAATCCAAGGTGGCTAATTTAACAGTTGTGAGGGTATGTGGCAAGAGCCATGTGCATCATGTTTATTAAGCTTGAGCTATTTCAATAAACATGAGACCTGCTTGGAATTTGGAATGGTGTGGTGTTTCACTTGCTGTTTCATGAGTGCATGGGAATCTTTGGGACAGAATCCAGAAAGCCAAGTCTACTTTTCCCAGCTATTCATCCATAGAACGAGTACAAAAAAGAAGTAAAATAGCTAAGTCAACTTTACTTTTTCCTTAAAGATTTTCCCAAGCCTAATAGGCTGTTTTTATTTTGGAGGACTTCTCTGAGACTTTTAAGTAAGGTACTAATTGTGAATAATTACTCACAAGGTGGAGTAATTTTCTAAGCCTCCAGGTGAGGCTTCTTTTAAACCGCTGACGTGGTGGAAAGCCTCTTGTATCATATTCTTAAACCTTGGGCAATTGGATTGCTCAACAGACTGTCTGGTAATCTCGTAAGTGGCATTTAATCACACAGTGAGGCAAGGAGCTAATCTTTGCCACCGTGCACATGAACCAGCTTTTGACCTTTGTCACCTTCGATAATAAATGTCCTCAGGCTGTACCTTTTTGTACCATTCTGATACTATAGTTGTGCAGTCAAGACACTGAGAGTGTACTAAATCCTATGTGTTACCACCTTTGTCAGCTGGTGAACACCCTGTGTGCCAGGAAATAAAGCCAGAATACTGGAAGCTTTACACAAAAGCCATTATGGAGCTTTTCTGCTTCACTGGAGTAGGGGTGATTATGGAAATTGTGAACTGCTGTATTTCTCCCTGACTCGTTGCAGCTGCAGGCCCTGTGAGACAGAAACTTGGAGTGTGTGTTAGTAGAGTGTACTGAATGATGCACTAGCTCCTTGCAGAGCATTTTTACTCTACGTAGTGATTTTGTGGTTAGTGATAACACTGATAAAAGTTTATACATCAACTCAAGCTGTACAGAAGTGATTTAGCAGAAGAAGAGGTGGTAAAACAGAGCTCCTACTCTACTTGGACCCAGAAAGAAAAACAGTTTGGTCAGCTTGGGAACGAAATTTTTTTATAAACTATTTATGGTGAATGTGCCATACCAAAAAAAAAAAACCTACCAAAAAACAAAAACCCAAAGCCTCTCAATACAAACAAAACCCCCAAAATGAAACAGAAGGGCCTTAATATAATGAAAATTACAAATGGCTTTGCTCTGCAATATGTGAGAGAGAAACTGTGATGGCTGAATAGGTTTTTGGATATACAGTAAAATGCCTCTTGGTGGAAGATTTTCAGGTAATTAAAGGATTTATAATGTCTTCTCCCTTTGTTGTCTTATAAAATACAAACTCATGCTGCAGCATTCCCTGTCATGAGCTTGCCTGCCTTCCCCAGCAGCCTATTTTCATACAACTTTATATGACCAAAACCACTGAAAACATCAATGAAATAAAAAAACGATGCAATTTGGATGGACAGTTGCCACACGTGTAACATGATTGCCTTAGTCTTATTTTCTGAGCGGAAGTGTCTGCATTGCATTCTGACCCGTCCAGAAATTATGTCTAGTTGCAGAGGATGCAGGTCAATTTCTCATTCCTGAGTTAGGAATTCTGAATGAAAGAATTTTAGGATCTTTTCCTTTGAAAAAGTGATCCTGTTAAGGTAAAGCTTGAGAATTAGCAATTTACTTCACTGGCAGTTTCCCATAATCAGTCATATTGTTAGGAATTAATTAAAGTGATCTTTAATTACACTTTGAGCTGGCCCGAGAGGTTTTCAGTGAAGCTTGGTTGGGAAGGTGGAGACTAAAAATTTGATAAAGAAAATGTGTTAGTTCTGTTAAGAAAAGTATTTTGTACTTAGGCTAAAGTTTTTAATCAAAACTGAAGAGGAAGGTGTGTTCTTCATCCTCCAATCCTCAGCATCCCTTTGGGCTCACAGTTCAAGCTGCTTACCTGGGATGCAAGTTTTATCTTGCTCATCTGTATCCAGATTCTGCACTTGAATATACAGAATAACTAAACAGAAGGGCCCTGTAGGTTAGAATCGTAGAATCATTTAGGGTTGGAAAAGACCTCTAAGGTCAAATCCAAGCTCCCTCATTCCCTCCAAACCCATCACACCTGTAAGGCCTGTGACAGACATTGTGTAAAGAGTGTGTGGTTAGTTCCCGCTGCAGCTCTGAGCCGAGGGTGGTTTCCCGGGCGCTGGAGGGCGCTGCCGCTCGCGGAGAAGCACGCAGGACCGCGGGCGCGCAGCGGGGCCGGGCGGGGCTCGGGCGGAGCGACCCGCACAGGCTCGGCGGGCAGGTGAGTCCGGGCGCGGGCAGCCGTGTGACAGCATGGTGACAGCTTCCTTGGAAACGAGAGCGGGCGCTGCCGCTGCCTTCCGCCGCTCTGGTGCCTGTCCTGCTTCCCTGGCGCTGCTCCTGAGCAAGTCACCAGCCCTCTTGTCCAGCACCCTTTTCCCGGTAGAAAGCTCAGCGTGTTCTGGGATGTTGCCTTATCTCTGGTACAACAGTAAGAATACCATACAGAGGGGCAGAAGAGGAGGAAGGAAAAAGATTTTTTCCCTCTGCTGCTGCATTAGTTTCAGTATGTTAATTCTAGTTTTCACTCCTGCTAACTTTTCCTCGTTTTCCTACTCACTGTAGTATTTTTCTGTTTATATAGCTTGTACCTAACAGTGCAGCCTGGGGTAGGTGCTTGCATCTTGTGCTCATGTGGAATCTATTTAAGACCCTTTGTGGGGCCTCATTCCAAACTATGTGCCCTTCAACCTAAACTCCGTAGCAGGAATGAGTTTTTGAGAGAGCCATTTAGATTCTTGTAACACTTGGGAAAGTTTGGCAGCATTGTAAGTTGAGTAAAAAAAGCTGGGGTTGTATTGCCGAATTAGGTACAGAAAGGTACAGAAAGGGTTTGTGTGTACTTTGTCTTTTTTCCTGCTGTACCTTGTGCTGACAAGGAAACTGAAGTTAGCAGAGCGGTGATATGTGATAAATACTATTTGGTGGCTAAGCCAGATGGCTTGGACTCGGATTCTGGAGGATGAGGCTCTGCCCTCCCTGATGCGTGAGGATTGATTGTCCCGAGGCGGGCTCCCAGCTGGTGAGCGAGTGGCGGAGCTCCTTCCCGCGGTATGGAGCTCAGTCTCGGGGCGGCGCCAGCCTCCCAGGTAAGTGCTGCTCGCTTGCGCCTTGCTTGGGCTTCTTGTCGCAGGTTTGTCCTAGTAACAGCACTGCAGAATTCCGTTATTTTTCCTTCAGGGACTTAAGAATATTTTTCTATGACCTAATCTGCAGGCAAAATGTCTATTCTTTAACATTTAGTTTGTAAGCAGCAATGGCTCTAAAACTTTTTGAGACTTTGCATGTCTGTAGGGATTAGTCAGAGTGTTTTTAAGGCAGCTCAGCAATTTCTGTAAATCTCCCTTTAGTGAGATTTGGAATACATTCTAAAATAAATTTGTTCCCTGGATAGTTCTAATAAAATAGAGAATCACTTATTCCATCTGGGAGACTTAGTTTCTCATTGTAACTTTATAAATCAACAGAAGTTACATAGATATTCTCAGACCCAGGAGGTGATTATGTTACAAATGTCTTATTGTGAAATAGAGGTTAGGATAAAATACAGTCATAAGATTGAAGTGAAGCTCTTGGATATAGATCCTCATCTGTTAGATTAGCATCTTGCACTGGGTTTTAATTTACTACAGTTAACAGTCTAAATAAATTAATTCAACAGAACAGTTTCACAACAGCATAGAGTCTGAATTTATTTCCAAAATATGTGGAACAGGTAGAAACTTGTCTCCAACAAAGGAATTCTGGTTGAATAATAGCACAGATATTGTTACTGTTTAAGCAAACTCCTTGAAGCTTAAGGAGAGAGCAGAACCTACTGAAGAGAAAACAGTTGAAACTTGAAAATAAACTGAAGTGTTACAAATTCATGCTTATTCAGAAAAGGTCACTGCTAATTATTCATTCTTAATTATTGTGAAACAAGGAAATAGGGTCTCACATTTCCCCTATCAGATTTCTTTTCTGATTAGCGAAGAACTAAAATCATCTGAACAAGCTAATAAAGTCCTCCAGGAAGTTGAGCTAATTTCCAATATTAGAATAAATGCTTTACCGACAAAAGAGGTGAGTTCATAGGAAGCTGATGGCAAGCTTTGTTTCCCTAAATGTTCAAAGCTTTGTTTTTCTTTTTCTAAAAGCACAAAAGAAGTGATGTCTTAGTAGTTATATCAAAACTTCCATCATTTACCTCTAAATGTTTTTAGCAAATTAGGGATGTTGGGAGTCAAGCCTGCTGGCTTCTGCCTGTGGTGTGCTTGCCTGTGATCAGAGAAAGATCCTTTAAAGGACTAACTGGTGCATCTTTTAAGTGCATATGTTAGTTTTATTCATGGGGAAAGGATGATTTCCATATCAACTTGCTAAAAGAGCTGTTGAGATGTGGAGTGAATATTATAATAATGTGATAATACTGGTCACTAAGCATCTGTCTGGAAGCATAATGAGATTTTACCTTGTATCCTTCTCAGCAACTGGGGGGGATGTTATCTTCTTCAAAGGCTGTTGGCTCAATTTTGCATCTAGTCAGGTCAGGTGAATTTTTCCATGTCAGGTAGGTAGAGCTACATAAAGGAGAAAATGACCTCAAAGTAGATGGAGATAAGTCACAGCCACTATATCCAGACTAGAAGTGTATTGTAGGTCTTCTTAAGGTTTCAACTAAGGCTATTGTATAACCAAAGGATCATTAAAAGATGTGTTTGCAAACAGCCATTACCCACCAGATATCCACAGGTCAGACCTGAAGTTTAGGTAGCAGTTGCATAAAAAATAAAAACCAGTGATAATTTGTATTGCCTTACCTATAAAGGCAAGAGGATAACAAAAAGTGACACAGTTCAAAATTAGTAAGAATCAGCAATTTTTCAAGTGTCTGCACAAAGTGGAGTAGAAGGTGTTCCAGCTCTTTCTCTGAATACCAGTGTTAGAGTTCTGCACTTTTGCTAGTTTTTCCTACTGTGCAAGTCTGTTGTAGTGCTTTGCTGATTACCTTGGCCAGCTAAGTGTGTTCTGAGATTGTAATGCATTCTATACGACAGGAAAAGGAGCTTCCCCTTTAAAGCTACACATTCTATGTAAGGAGAATTTCTGGGGGTGGAGTCACTGCTTGAGCAGTCTGGATAAAAGCATGCAGGATTTCCAGCTGGCTCAGACTGCGATCAGCATGAACTGCAGCCTGCCGCACCGGGTGCTGCTCAGCTCCGCGATGGAGGGACAGCGGGACAGGTTGTGCCTGCAGCCTCTCTGGGACTTCATCACAGCAAATGAGCCGCTGATCAAATCACCGTTTTTTCCAGTGCTGTTTTCTTTCACAGCATACATGGCTTTCTGTCTTCCATATGTTGCACTGGACTTTTTAAGCATTAGACTACCAGACTTGAGAAAATACAAAATCCAGCCACAGAACTACCCAAGTCTTGGAATGATGGTGCCTTGCATTATTCAAAGCGTGCATCACCATGTTGTTTTGATCTTCCCTGTGACATGTCTGCACTGGTACTGGAGACCCATGAATCTACCAGTGATGGCTCCAGAGCTGCCTGAGGTCCTGCTGCAAGTAGCAGTTTGTTTGCTGCTATTTGATTTTGAGTACTTCCTGTGGCATTTGCTTCATCACAAGGTGCCTTGGCTCTACAAGACCTTCCACAAGGTGCATCACAAGCATGTGTCGACGTTTGCCCTTACTACACAGTATTCCAGTGTATGGGAGTTGCTCTCACTGGGATTTTTTGCTGCTATAAACCCACTGCTCCTCGGATGCCATCCTTTGACGGAAATGATTTTCTTCCTTGTAAACATTGGTTTGTCAGTGGAGGACCATTCAGGATATGACCTTCCGTGGTCAACTCACCGACTTGTGCCTTTTGGATTGTACGGAGGAGCACCACATCATGATCTCCACCATCTGAAATTCAAATCAAACTATGCTCCTTACTTCACTCACTGGGACAAACTCTTCGGGACATTTATGGAGTCACATTCTAATTAAGAATGTTTAGCTGTGGATGAACTCTTATTTTTTGTAGACTGAACTGGGACATTATTTTTTTTAAGACATACAGAAGGTTGTATATTTAAGCTGCCTATAAAAGCAATAGCTATTTATAACAAATCCTCTTAATATATATGTATTTGTATGTGTACTTGGAGCTGCCTGTGTAAAGTGACTGCAAATGGGAAAGTGAATATCTGTTACTTAAATTTGAGTCAAAGGTTTAAGGGAAGCATTAAGAGACATTCTCTCTCCTTTCCTTCTTTCCAGCTTTTATAAAGCATGTATCAAGTTACTGTATGATGTTTTATACATACGCCAGAACATTATCTTACTGTTGTAGGATGATTTATGATGTAAACAGAAAAGGTATACATCATGGATTTTGTGGAGTTTAATCTGCCAGAGGAAATTATTGTGCAATGATTTTGTAAAATATTGCTGCCAAGGCAGGGTGGTTGGTTAACTGTTAAATAATTTTGATATTTATATTTTCAACTTTGATGTGCTGTCTCTTTTTAACAGAGAATAAATATGGTCATTCTCTTAAAATTGTATTATTTTTCATTTTATTCATTCCTCTGTTCTTATTAGCAACAGATATTATCCCTTTTGCATAGGTGTCATTTATTTGAATTATAGAATCGTAGAACTGTTTAGGTTGGAAAAGACTGTAAGACAGAGCCCAGCCATTACCCTTACACTGCCAAGTCCACCACTAAACCCTGTCCCTGAATTCCACATTTACACATCTTTTAAATACCTCCAGGGATGGTGAGTCAGCCACTTCCCTGGGCAGCCTGTTCCTGTGCTTGACAACCCTTTCAGTGAAGAAATTTTTCTTAATATCCAATCTAAACCTGCCCTACCACAACTTGAGGCCATTTCCTCTTGTCCTTTCCCTTGTTACCTGGGAAAAGAGACTGACATCCATTTCAATTCCAGAGTTGCAGACTGTTATTATTAAAATATTTTAATATTATTTCAAAAATGAACCATTAACTTTTTCTCCAGGGTCATATGTTATTTTAAGTTAGTTTTCAACTTTGTAGAAACATAATATTGAAGAATGAAGTTTAAAAAGTCATGGTGAAATTTTATTATTATATTTTTGAGAAACTGGAATGATTTTCACTTGGCAGTCCCTAACAAGGGAGCATTGGTCCTTCACAGTCACATCAATTAATTGTTACTTGGATGCAAAAAACTGGTGAGGAACATAAACAAGGTTTCTACAAAGTAGCTGTTTTTTTCAAACAGATTTCATAGGAATAGAATCAAATCTTTCAGGATCCTAAGACATAAAACGAAATGGCTATGTGTTGCTAGAAGAACAGTCATATAGAGAAGATCAAAATGTTGGCTCACAGAAGTCACCCTGAAAATATTAGGCATGAAGAGATAAGCAAGCCTTTGATGCCTCATTCAGCAGAGATCCACACAGATCACTAATGTCCACTACAAAAAAATTTAATGCTTGCAATCATCTATCCTGTATTACTAATAAACTTCCCAGGAAAATGATGGAAAGAGAGAAAGCACAAATAATGTAGAAAGTGTGTAAAGAGCACTTACACATCATAATCCAAAAATCTCTTTGTCCTTCTGTTATGTCTAGAGGGTTGTGTGACCTTACAGAGGCTGTTTGTCCAGTAGAAGAGAGAAACTTTAGTATTTTCCAACAATGTGAATTTATAAAGGCAACAGCACTTTGAGACACTGTGTCTTTTTGATAACAGGAAATAATTTTCATAAACATCTTCATAAACAGTACAAAATGCTGCAATCTTAGTACTTAAATACTCTCTGCCCTCTGGCTATCACAGAGGAGCAACCCTTCTTTTCCTTGCTATGAACATGATGCGTACTGAGAGCAAAAACTGAGCCTTAAAATAATACTGAAATCTGCCATTCACCTATTAAGCTGTGAGAAAGAATTCCCTAGTCTTTCTGATGGTTGCAATCTCAAGTATTCTGGTGTGTTCTAGTAAGAGATGGAAGTGTTCTTTCTTTTCTGCCCCATGAAGGAGGCAAAAAACATTTTCTGATTTCTTTGAGCTGTTTAGCCATTTTGAGATGTCCCAAAGTTGTACTTTCAGTTCTAGAAATCCCACTTAATTCAGGTTGGCAAATTCCGAGCATCTGGCTGGGATAACCTGTGGTTTCAATGAGTTATACCTTACACTATATATTGTAACTGTACACTGTAACAGTCTGTTTCATGTACAATTGACTCTCTGAGGAAGCAAGGGTAAGGCTAACTGGTACTTGGATATGTTGCTGTAGGAAGACCATGAGCAAAACCCACAAGAAAAGTTGTAACTAAACCCATGGGGATTATTCTGCTTTTTGTATGAAGCTTAAGAGTTGTTACAGTTTTTACTCCTGGAGAGAGTTCTAGTCAGCTGCAGGCAAAACTGTGCTTGCTCTTGTCAAGTCAAGTGAGATGATTGTCTGATTTGGCTTTGGCAATGCTGAGGATGATCAAACTGGCACTGGAAGGAGGCAATGTGCAGAACAATGATCCTGCTTGCTCCTTTCTCCCTCACAACCTCAATATTTGCATCACTTCAGACACACACCAAGAATGCATTTTCTCAAACATGGAATTTCCCCCAGCTTATATCTGTACTTAATCTCTAGCCAATCAGGCCTGGAACCTCAGTTTAAAGGCTCATTGTTGCAAGAATTGAAATACTCAAAAAATCATTAAAAACAAAAAAAAGGTTGTTAAATGAATATTTGACCAATACATGTGTGGAATGGCTTTTTTGAATCCCACACTAAAAATATCTGTATTTCATCCTCATGACATAATCCTAGGACATTTTCCCTATTTCTCCAATGCTTTTGAAGGTAACTTAGGTTCTAAATTCTGAGGGATTGACTCCATTTGCATGTTGTGTGTACTTTGAAGTGCTTTCTGTAGCAGTGTACTTTAGTGTGAGTTTGGTTGTGCATGTGAGAAAAATTCATGAGCAGAAAACCCAAACAAACATGCAACTTCAGGCCCTTACAATTCAATGAAAACATATACTGGAGAAAAAGCAAATAAGTGTTGGTTTTATTCCTGTTTTCATTGAAAGCTCAGCATATACTGTGCCACTGAGCGTGGGAGGGCCGTGAGTTCTGTATATTGATAGTGCTGAGATTTAAAAACAGGATTTTATAAATGTTACTTCCTATATTTTCATTTCCCCATGGTCTTTACCACAAGTCTTCACCAAACAAAAGGTAAAGCATGACACTTGCTTGTAAGGGTTTATGTAAGAAAAGCAAACCAAACTTTCTCCCTTCTGTTCCAAAATTCTAGCTTCCTTCCTCTTTATAATGTGACATGGTGTTCCACACAGACTTCCTATCTAATCTGCTGAAAGCTAAACTGTGGGCATTTGTGAGTAAATAGAGGATGTTTGCAGATACCCTTGAAGCTGTAAAATTAATTTCTTTTTACTCCAGCTAGTGTTCACGTTATATCTTCAAAACTTAATAAAGCTCAAAGAAATAATATTTTATGCATTTCTCGATCTTAACTCTTAGGTACCTGTTAAATATTGACCTCTCTGTCTGCTTTTGTGAATTGCACTAATTCCGAAATTCTCACTGGCAGTTTAGTATTATACTTCTCCTAAAATTTAGTCTGAATCTTCCAAAGATACCCAGTTTGGCAATTTTGAGATAACATTACAACAGTGCAAAGGGACAGGTTTTTACCTAGTGGGTGTGTTTGCAGTTCTGCTGGAAAGTGGGCTCCACATGTGCTTCAGAGTGAGCATGTGATGCTTAGAGCCATGCTGAGACTATATTCAGCTCTGGAAAAGGCCTGGTCCTCCCTCATGTTGATCAAGTGCAAGCACTTCACAGGGGAAAACTGATAAAGTTCCAATCTATAACTGTGATTTCTTATGATTTTTTATGATTTAAAAAATAGTCTGTATCATTAATGGATTGAGTGATTTGCTTACTCTGGTGTGTTATCTGGATTAAATTAAAAACTAGCATCTCTTTGGGTAATGCTATCTCTAGTTTTGAAGCAATTTGTAATGACAGAACACTTAATCTGTTGCCTCTCTATCATTGGAAGGTGGGAATCACTCCGATGTGGCTTTAATATAGTGGACTCAGCAGTCACTTCAGTTTTACTTATTCTTGCTTTCATGCACAAGAGTTAAACTTCCACTATCACCTGCCTGCATCCCTGCAGCTCTTTTTGAACTGGTAAGGGTTCTGTGTCTGAAAAAATAATCTGTTTTGGATTCTCTGAAAATATGAACCCCCACTGTATTTATTCACAGATTTCCTTGGGGGAGGGACAGACTGGAGTGTGAACCGACCCTCACATTTACATGGAAACCATGTCAAAGGCCCTGGTTTTGTGTGCTCAAATATTGATGCATTGCTCAGTACAATCCAACCTGAAAGGTCTTTGTAGCATAATCTGGAGTTTTGTTTGCAGCATGGTTTTCTTGTAAAAGCAACTGCCAAACAATTGTTTCCCAAAACTTAAATGTGGTTCTAATTTACAGAAATTTGAAGTTATTTACTGAAAAAAAGTCCCACACTCTCCCCCAAACCAACCAGCACAAGCATTCCAGGCCTTAAAGGGAACAGAACCAAGGCAGAGGGCCCTTTAGCTGTGGAAAATGATGCCGAGTTTTTAATCTTTCTTACCAAGCTGCCCTCTTCTTAAAGGGAAGATTTTAAAAGCTTACCAATCACCTTCCATTTCTGTCCCTGGGGCAGAGCACAGTGCTGTCAGCTATGGAGGGAGTGTTATACACCGATCTATCCTTCCCACCAAAGCACAGATGCTTTCAGCCCTCAGGCTCTTACTGCTGGAATGGTACAGGCTCCACATCCACACACAGCCTAACCTTACTGTTATCTCTTTCTTTCTGGAAATTCCCACAGCAGCAGAACACAGTGACCTGCCAGAGGGAAGTCCACCTTTGGTCAGCATAAATGCAAATCTGTTTTTGTGTCACCAGGCATAAGACTAAGTTAAAAAAATCTACAGGCACATGGAGTGCCTTTTCCATGCTCAGATTTGAGATTGCAGGTTATAACTTGTGGAAAATCAAAAAGCCAACAATCTAGAGTGGTTGGTTAGTAGGCCAGCCAGGCAGAAACGACTTTGGTTTCAGTCTATTGAGAGAGACTGCAATACTACAAATGAATTATTTAAAGGGATGTCAAAGGATGTGCTACCTGTATTTCCAGGGAGAGTTTAGCTGGCACATACTTTTATTTGTCCTCAGAAATAAGCAGTAAAAAATTCAGGAGATTAAGTAGTCCAAAGTCTAGGATGAGCTATAGAAAAGATGTTTTTAAGGTGAGAAAGATGCACCTTCTTTATCAAAAGAATACGAAAAACTGCTAGAAATGTTGTGGGTGTCTGTTTACACACCTTTGCAGTCATTCACAGCAGCTTTGAAAAATTACACCCCTAAGAAATAGCACACATGGGTAATTGCACAGCCTCTTTAAGGGATTTGTTTACAAAACTTCTGGAACTGGTCTGAATAGCTGAGACAGTGGAATTTGTCAAACTATCCAGACAAATGAAGTTGGGAAATGGAATGACTTGAAACTGCATGAGCAGCTCTTCTGACACTTGAAGCTTACAGAACCTGTAAGATCAGAAATGGACTTCCCAGTTGAGCTTACAGAAAAAGCAAAAGCTCACCAGCCGCCTTCTCTCTGTTTTTATCCTAGCAATCTCCACTGGTGTTCTTTTTTCCTGGTAATGCCAAAATACTTCTAAGCAGCTGCTGACAACCTCCCCTCGTCCCCAAGGAAACTGGCTGAGTGCTGCTGGCTGCCTTGCCACGTTTGCCATATTTTATCTCTTGGGCAGTCAGATGATCATTCTGAGGTGCCTGCATCATTTGAGAATCTGTAATACATTGCATGTACAAGTCCTCCTGCAAATTGAGGCTTATCCTTCACAACCTGTCCTGGAAAACTATGCCTGAGAAGCCGAGCACTTAGTCTGACCCTTTTCCTCTTCCACTCAGCCCCAGGCAGGCTGGCGTCCATTTCAGGTGTTTACTATCCAGGTCTTTCCCTTGGCCTGGGAGAGCCTCTGTTACCTTCCACCTGCCTCTCCGGAGCCTATTTGAGCTCAGCTCAGCCGAGTGGGAGAGAAGATTCTTCTGTCCTGGTTCCTAGCATGGGGAGGTGTTGGTTTGCCTCTCTGCTCACTGGAATGACCTGAACTCACACTGGGCATTGCTGCTGTGGCGGTGAGGAAGCTCAGACCCTCCTGTGGTCCCTCGGCTGGGTGTGAGTGGGCGGCCAGGGCCTCTGGTGGGGCAGCTGGGCAGACACGGGTGGTGTGTGAGGGGAAGGTTGGGCCAGCAGGGCAGTGCTGCTGTGGAGCTGCAGGATGTGGCCTTTGAGGGCATCAGAGCTCCTTGTCAGCAACAACTCCAGAGTGACCAGGCCTAGCACGAAGTCAGAGCCTCAGGAAAGTTAATAATGGCTTATTAGCTTTGCTCCTATTGTGGTGAGGGAAGCAAAAGATTGTGTAATCGCTTGTTCTGTGGGTTTGATTGTTTCCAGTGTCTTTTCTCTGCTCCCGCAGACATGGCTCATTCTTGATTCAGCTGAATTCAGCTCATTCATCCTTGTCTGATGTTTTTTGTGACTCACCTGTGGAGAACTGCTTTCCCAGTGTGATATTTCCATTTCGTATTATGTTGCAGGCCTGTTTCCTAAACCAGACAGCTGAAGCAAAATCACTGGCTCGGACCTTGCAACTGGCTGGTGGCTAAGAAGTCTATATAGCAACACTCTTTTGCAAGTACCATGAGTGAGAGTTTACTATTTTATCTGTTTTCTAGCAAATCCTGATGCTATGCACAGAACTATCCCCCTGTTAGTTAAACCTGGGCTCTAAGCCTACTCCTCTGCTCCCTTTTCTTTCTGGAGATTAATTGCATAGTTTAGCCAATAGGCTGTATGCATTTCTTTTTCTCTTTTTGTGACTCAGATTTATATCTTGAATAATTGAACCATTTTTCGGAGGAAAGAATTTCATGTCCCTCTGCACTTGGCACAGCTTGCAGAAGAGCACTGTTAAACTCTGAAAGCTATGGCCAGATAACAAAAGAGCAGAGCATGTAAAATGTGGGAAGGCACATGCACTCAGCCATAGCAGCACAAAAAGCTGATTCTCTGTTTTATTTCCTTTGCCTATTGACCTTCAGCTTACTGCTTCGCTGCTTTTCTTTTAGGCCTCTTAATCATAGGGTAGTGGGATAAATTAGTGCTTATGTACTTCATCAGTACTGTTTATGGAAGTTAGCTGTCCTGCTAGATCCTAATATTTGCAGTTAGCACTAATTCGATTACTGTTATTTATTTATAACATTATTTTGAAACCCTGACAAAAACCTAGGTGCCAGGAGCTATATAAATAGAGGAAAAATACTGTCTCCCAGGAGGTTAAAGCCAAGCATGGGTGTTCTGCATTCAGAACTTATTTAAGCGACAGTGAAGTTTTAAACCAAGACCAAATAACTGTACGACATATTATGTGACAGCTGTATTTACTTACTTTTTAGAAGAATTGAATTAAAACGTTCTTATTACAGACATCTAAATTTGACTTGGCAATAACTGGTCCTTTCAGATACCTGAAAAGCTAATGGGTGTGTGTTATCTACAAAGCACTGTTATTTAAGTATAACAAGTTATGGGGCTTTTTAATTTTTTTTTTCATTTCCTAGTGCTGTTCTTACAAATCTTGATTATGTAATGTACGTGTAGCACCTACTAAGCTTCCAGCTGGCTGAGGTAAGGCATGGGATTTAGAAGTTTGTTTTGCTTGTTGCAATGTACATCAACAGTGGTGTAAAATCCACTGATGTAAGAGATTTCTAACAATTATGCTGTTATAACTGTATACTTAAGGTACTTCTGCCTTAAATGTAAAAACTCCTGACAGCAGCATAAGAAAAACAGCATAGGATTCACTTTTGGACTTAAGTCAAACAGAAGTACCTGGTGTTCTGTCCAACTACATGTGACAGTGGCTCTCAGGGTACAACTGCCTTTTTTTTTCTGATTGAGTGGGAATTCCAGGATAAGATTATTAGAATGGATGTGTGTCATTTCTGATGATTGTCCAGCAATATGTTTGGTGATTGTCCAGCTCATGATAGTGTATGTATATCTCCATTTTGTTTCTATAAGCAAACACATACATATAAATATTATATCTCTCTCTCTATATATATGTATGTTAATTCCCCACTACTTTTTTCTTTTGGTATTTACATACATATATATAAAAAACTATGACATATAAGGTGGGGTGTGATACGGTGTAAGAAAGCTGGAGATGACAACAAACTGGAGTCATGGCTGGTAGTTAGAGATCTGCAGAAAAGACCATGAGGGAGCAGTGATGGGGAGATAGGGGCATGCATGCATGCTCAATCTCAGGAGCAGCCTGAGGGTTTTCCCCCCAGGTAAAGACGTGCTGACAGAACAAGGCAGCTGAAACTTGTGTGGTGGTAGTGATAGTGTCGTTTTTCACTCGGTTTCAGAAGGAAACAAGTTACGCAACTGCAGCTGATGTCAGTCTTCCAGTAATTTGTGGGCTTGTTATGCAACTCAGAACAACTGGACAGAGCAGGAGAGGTCCCAAGACATTAAGTGCTCCCACATTTTGTGGAAATCACTAGCTGGGCAGAGGCAAGAGGTATTTGCACCATTTTAACTCCCCAATTAGGGGAGGAAGGGATGCTGGCTCACTCTGTGTGAAAGCAGTGTGCCAGCTCTGCACAAACATTAACTCAGCCTGGACTGTCTGTTCCTCAGCTTAAGGC
This sequence comes from Grantiella picta, assembly GCA_013397955.1. Lineage (NCBI taxonomy): Eukaryota > Metazoa > Chordata > Aves > Passeriformes > Meliphagidae > Grantiella > Grantiella picta. Next base: position 2,264,891 of record VZRM01001215.1, read on the forward strand.
CAAGCAAGATACACGAGTGATGGTTTGGGTGTGTATGTGTGGGGTGAGCTCTAGGGACGTGGGAGAGGAGGGAGGATTTTGTGGGATGGTATAGAAAGCCTGGAGGTAGCTGGAGATACTGCTGAATCAAGGAGGACCTGGCAGAGCTTCTGTGGTTTTTGTGGTTGTGGTGTTTAACTCACAAAGTCAATAATGCACAGGAAACAAGGATTTACAGCTCACAAGCAGTTTCTTTTATTTAAACCACGTCCCTTATTTTTCACTGAAGAGAGTGGCGGAATCAGGAGCCACCTCATGATCCCCACTGAGCAGTTCTGCAGAAGAGACCTCATGATGAGCTCAGCAGTGTCACGCTCCTTCACAGAAGGTGAACTCCAGGGCCATGACTCCTACTTGTGAAGAGGGAGAGCAGCTCTTGGTCAGTGCTGCAGGCAAGGGAGTGCCGACAGACTGACCACAGGGAAAACTGACTAGTAGGAAGCATGGAATGAATCCTAGCAGGTAGCTAGCTTCAGACCCCACTTTATTTTAGGACTGATAACTGTAGACAATGAAGCTTTGCTACAGAATGTCAGCATTTCTAAGTGAAAGCACAGGTATGTAATTGCATGGATATGTAACTATCTGTGTTTTTAATAATCTCTGACCAAAAACTGTTTCTGATATCATAATTGCATATCTTTTTCCTAGGTCAATCACTTCTTTTTTAATTTATCTAGTTTAGATGAGTTTAAGATGCAAGATTGCATGATAGTAATGTAAGCTAATTAAAATCTTGGGAGTAGAGACATTAATTATTGAATTAAGTAATCTTTTACAAGAAGAAAGGTACTCCAGATTAAGTGGATGTGAAATCAATGTGAAGAATTTCCTTAGAAATTGCAAACTGCTTTTATTTGTCTTCGAAAATTACCAAATCTCACTTCATCCGGCTCAGCACTCCCAGTTCTGCATTTCCACCTCCAGGAAGCCTCCTTGCACAGGATGGTTCCAGTGCTTTACCCACACTCCCTTTCCCCTTCTCCTGCTCCTGCATCTCTTAGTACTTTTCAGAGGGGGAACAAATTCTGCAGCATATCTGAAAACGAAAACTCCAGCTGTTTTTGTTTTCTTTCTCTCTTTCTCTCTCTGTTTTTTCTCCCTTTATATAGTTTCTCTTCAGCATTTTGGTGTCATCTTGACCAAGTGACAGCTGGCTAAAGCATTGTGGTTTTGGTTCCAGAGATCTCTTTTGGAGATTGGTTGGAATAAGCTGCTCTGACTTTGAGCAATACTCTGAAAGCATTCTGCACTGCCTGCAGGTATTGCATTGATCTGAGCTGTGTCATCCTGGCTGATGTAGGAGATTTTTGCATATGGAATAGAAATAATGGGGGGGAACCCCAAACTGAGTGGGCCCTGATCCTTTCTGTCAGGTAGAAGTTTGGTTTTGGCTTCCAGCATGTCAAGATGAAGGTTAAACCTCCGCTTCAAGAAAAAGGAAGTGCTGATGAAGACTTCTGCAATGTTTCCCATGAGCCAAAATTAACATCTGAATCTGGAAGGGTGGGGGAAAAAAAGCTTACTCAAAAATACGAGGATCTGAAATGTTTTCTGGGGTTTTCTCAACTTTGTAATGCAAAAGGGGAATAACAGTCTTTAAGGACAGAGAGAGCAGAACTTTTCTTGTGGCAAAGTGGGAGTTTCCTGTTCACGTGAAATCCTGGGTTAGACCTCAAACGGCATTAAAAAGGTAGTAGAAAAAAATCTGTGGAAAGAACTAGTGCAATCACTGGCTGAGGTTAACTATCTGCATTTGCAGTAAGGAGAATTGCTTTGTGCTGAATATTGATATTTTTGTACTTAGAGTTCTCTTGGATGTTTTTCTCCCCAAACTTCTTTTTCCCTGATGCCATGCCACGCCACTCTGCAATGCTAATTTTATCCCTAAAAGCTTTCTGGTTCTTGGTCAACTTTGGTCTCCGGCCTCCTTTTGAGGAAATGAAAATTGAGAGGAGTCAGAAATGATGTTAGTTCACAACTCTTCTAATCACACACTGAGAAAATAAGACAATGTCTGTCAAAGCATTTCAGCTATCAGGATTCTGGGAATCATGTTAGCCACTGTCAGCCTATTATTAAAAAAAGGCTTACTCATAAATTTATACTTTTTAAACTTTTGGATAGGTTATAACATTTTGAAAGAACTTTTTTTTTCCCTGGAATTTGGGATAATTGAAATATTTTCTTGGAGATATGCACAATAGTAGCATATTCTAAACTTTACTATGGCTGTTAGGTGACTAGATTTCATTTAATTGAAAATGCTTCTCGGGAGACCAGTAATTAACAATGAGCAACACAGATGTTAAATCTTAGCCACAGATCTGTGCAGAATATGTTCAAATGGTATTGTCTTAATCCATTTTACTCTACAGGATGCAGGTTGGCCAAGGTGGAAAGGAAAGGCTGGATTCAACTTTGAAGAGGGTCAAGCAATGCTAATGATGTGATCATCCAGAATTATAATGAAGAATGTGTGGCTTGTGTAGGAAAACTAAGTGGTGCAGATAGACGTTTGAGAAGAAAGAAACTCACAAGTGGTCACCTAGTGATGGACCTGCTTTCTGTCTAGACAGTGGAGCTGCATTTTGAGCACAAAACGTCCCTAGCATCCAGGGTGACCTCTTTCCCTAAGGGCTGCAGACATAGAGAGCCTGTCTCTTGCTCCTTTCCTATCCAGGTGAGCTGAGAACCAAGCAATTAAAACTGCTCAAAACTGGGACGTATCACCTTAGTGACATGCAAATATTCTGCAAGGAATTAGATAAACTACATTTGTCTAATATATGAACTTAGATAAATTCCATCTATGTAAAGCTCACTCTGAAGTGAAAAAAACTGAAAACAGAGACTTATTGAGATTTCATTGGGATGCAAAGCTCTGGCACTTCGTTTCAAAAGTACTTGTTAAAACATCGTTTTGGCTTTTGTCCCCCAGTGCTCTGCTGTCCCCACCTGCCTCCTCAGGGGCAGAGTCTTGGCCTCTCTCTTCCAGGGACCACATGAGAAGGTGCCCAGATGTGCAGAGCTGTCTAGAAACAGCTGCACGCAGCACAACTCTAAAATCAGAGCTTTCTGTGACTTTAATGGCCTCACTTGGAAAAACAGTAATTTGGACTCAAACCAGGTGGGATATTTTAAGGTCCGTTTTTAAGAAGGAATGTTACATGATCCATTTCTTGACATTTTGGGTTTTATATTAGTTCCAATTTCTAAGTTTAATTTGAAAACAAAATTAAAAGTATTTGATTTTGAAAAATAAAAATTAATCATATAGAAATGTTACTTTAAAAAACTGATTTTTTTTCTCAAGCAAGAATAATAGGAATTTCCTGATTGTTTTTAATAAGCAAAATATCCATATTTTCAACAAAAATTTAGTTTTATTCTGAAGAAAATCACCTAGGTCCTATGTGATGATTTAATGCATGAAATAATCTCTGGAGGATATGTTCTTGTATTTCAACTAAAAAAAGTGTTTTTCTTTCTTTCTTTACATTGCTGTACTTTGACTTAGCTTTTGGTACTGTATAACAGCCAGGAATGCACACAAGACACTTATTTTTTGCATATTGCGGTGGATACTTTATCTAAACTTCATAGGCTCTTCCTAGTTGGACCACTGACAGTGTCTATTATGGTTTATTGGGTATTCTAATACTTTAATTTATTTGAATGGATTTGATGTCAGGAGAGAATGAAAAATGCAGTTGAATTTGAAAGTGCTGTGCAAAATTCCTACTCTGAATTTACATAAAGCAGATGCTGAAAATAATGGCATTTCTGCTACTGGGTGCTCATTCTACTTGAGACTTATTTTGGCTTTGTGGACTATCTGGAAGGGAGGCCTGTAAATGCTGCTTCTGTTTTCTAAGAGTGTGAGCAAAACCCTGCATCCCGCCTCTCCTAATAGCAGTTGGTAGTTCTGCAGTTTGCAGCTGAATCATCCCTGTGTGTTTATTTTACAGACACTCTGAGGTTTTTTTCCCCCTAATTGCTGTGGGTTATTTTATACCCAAGAATTATTTTGCCACATACAAAGAAATTTAATTCCTGCTTGCCTAAATTGCTTAAATCCTGTTCTGATTGCATGTCTCCTAACTTGACAGGAGTCATAATCATAGGTGCTAGATCCTATAGAAAATATCACATGTAATTCAGAATTGAGGCTAATTATTAGTTCTTTACTGAAGAGGTCACTAGAGCTTGCATGAGTTTGGTCTACAAAGCTCTTTTGTTGAACTCTCTTCTTTGCTGGAGGCCAGTGTAATCCCTAATTGCATATCCCACAAACAGGAATGAGACTAATCAAAGAATCCCTCAGTAACATGCTGGGCAGAGCTCGATTAAAGAGATGTAGGACTTCAGCCTGTTGGAAATGGGCTGAAGTGGAGGGTGGCCTGTTTTTCAAAGGACTTAAAAGTCACGTAGAGTTCAGCAGCCTGGGACACTGCTTTCTGCTAAAAGCACAGTCAGAGCTGAGGTTCCTAATGGTTTAAAAGATGTTTTGGATGTGACACTGCAGGAAGACAGTGTGTTCTGGCATCACTGTCTTTTATTTTCTTTACAAACAAAAATACCCCACCCCCCAGTCCAAAAATAAAAGACAAGGGTGGGGGGGAAAGAAAAGCAAGCTTCTGTGAAGGCAGATTGAGCAGCTTTAGATACTACAGTTTTCCTTAAGAAGGAAAGAGACAAAATCCTGATGAATTCTTTTTGGTGGGCAACTGAACCATGGGGAATGTGGAGCTGAAGGAACCCATGAGCAGGGAGTAGAGCAGAGCACAGTGCAGAGGAGAGGAGGTTGGAATAGCAGGGCTGTCAGATGTGATTTATGAGGGAGGAAGATGGTTTAAGGTGAGCTCCTGGATCCCCAGAGATGCTGGAGATGAGCCTTGTAACAGTTGATTAGAATCATTTACTGCTAAATTGCCTAAGACAACTTGTCTTTATGACTTGGATGCTCACAAGGAGGAAAATGAAAGTATACTGCAACAGTGAGTAATTTTTGAGTGCTTATAGAAGCACTTTCTCACTTAGAGTATAGAGAAGCATTCCCTATCAACTCAGCTTAATTAGAAACATTCCTCTTATGTATTAAAAACTTTAAGTAGGATACTAGAAGTCGTTAAATAAAATAGATCAGCACCATCATCTTATTTGTCCTTTTTGCTAAAAACTGTGTCTTGCCACCATAAAACTATGACTTACTGCTTCTTTGAGAAAGCCTTTGTACTTTTAAATCTTCATGTTGTGAGAAATAGGGCTTTTAATGGCTCCACACTAATGCATTGTTCCACAAATCATTCTAGGAAAACAGTAGATCTCTGATTTGACCTGACACGAGGTTGAGGTCTGCCAGATAACTTCCCAGAAGAAGCAGTAGAAGATTCCTGTGAGGTTCCCATTGTACTCTGCTTTTGTTGTGAACGTAGAAATAATTACAAGGAAAAACAATATATTACTGATAATAAGTATGAGATGACTCATTTCCCAAACATTAGTAGACACTGACTAATAACAAACCTAGCAGCAGGACCAGGAAATTAACTGACTTAGTTCGGTCAATTGGCTTACAACATTCCTGCTGATATTCAAACAGTGACATAAAACGTGAATACTCAGACACGTCTCTGGAAAAAAAGTTCTATTTCTCATACTTCCTAATTGGATTCTTTCCATCCTCACCCCAAGTCCAGCTCTCAATCCACTGTCTGTATATGTTGATTTTTAATACTTATTTTATATTTTAACAATTAGAACAGAAAATCAGTACTTATCTGTGAAAGTGGATTGGGATAACCGTCTTCTTTATGGGCTTCTGGAAATCTAGGTCAGAGTGCATTCAAATTCTGACTGATGTAATCACTTCTGGGGGCAAAAAGTCTAATAGAGCAAAGCTATTTGTACTGAATGTCAAATCAAATGCTTCCCATACTGAGGGTTTTGATGTGGTTCCTTCATGAGCAGCACAGATAATGAAGAAGTATGTGACACAATGTCTTCATTGTACAAATGACTCTTGGCACTTTGTCTTTTTTATTCCTGCACACAGATGAAGAGGCTGCTTGGCTTTCCAGCAGAGAGTGAACTGCATCTTGCCAAAGATGCAGAGAAAGCAGAAGAGTGGAGGAACAAATGTGTACGGTGGAGGCCCCTTTGATTATGGCACTGTGGGCATTCATGTGGTGTGTTCAGCCTGGTTAAGGACACCTTCTGTTTCAGATACTACAAACATTTGACTTCAGCTCAGGCTCTGAATCCCATCAGCTCTCTGAGGCTGGCACAGAGACAAGAGTTCCCTGAGGTCTCTCAGTGCTGTTTGAAACTAGCCCTGCTGAGAGCAGGAGGCCGGACTGGGTGATCTCTACAATTTCCTGCCAGCCTCCAGAATTGCATGGTTTCCTCTGTTTCCACAGGGGCCTGAGGCAGCCAGGTTAGCGTTGCTTGTGCCAGGCATGGCTGCTCCCTGGGGGAGATAGGTGACTTCTGAATTTTCTCCAGTTCTCTACTGCCCCCCAGTATTTCTCACCCTTGCGTGTGCTCAGCTTTCACAGTTGAATGGGGAGCAATGAACCCCAGAAGGACCACCTCCTAAGTGCAGAGGCTTTTATATTACTTTCTGCTAGCAGGGAGATGAATTTTTTTTTAACCTTGACTTAGCTCTTCACTGAGTTACAAAACTGGTGGGGGGGGGTGCTCCCTGACAGGAGTCCTGCCCCCTTCTCCCCGTTCCCATCATGATGTGATGTGGTGGCAGCATGCTTCCTTCTCTTTGGTGACGTAGTTGAAGTGGGCTCTGCTGCTTCCCTTCCCTCAGCATCTGCTGTGAGGTCTCTGACCCTTTGAACTTGCTTCAGTCTGTCAGCAGAGTGTGGGTAGGACAGTGAGCACAGTCGTCTCAACAGGAAAGTGCTTCCTGGGAAGCTGTGAATCACTTTCTGGGGCTTCTGTCGTGATTGCCCTTCTTCACCACAAGCACAGGAGCTCCAGACACTCACTCAGCCAGAAAGGGGCCCTGCCAGCACCTGGGCTGCATCAGTGCAGGGGTCTGCTCCAAGTCCCCAGCTGCTGAGGGAGCTCTGTCACAGCTTTGGCTGCTCCTGTGAGATGGGTGGGAGTGGAGCTGAGTGTTTGGAACACCAGGAATATCTTCTTCAGGGGAACCGAGCTGGAAGGAGAGCAGCTGTGAAATCTGTGCTGTGCTGGGGAGGGATTCAGCATTCACAGCCTGGATCAAGAAGCCTCCTGGACATGCTATTAGTGTTTGTTTATCGTCAGAGTGTCCAGGATCTGTGCTGATGGATGAAGACCTCTGTTATGGCTGGAACTGTGTAAACATAGGGTGCCTACAACATCCTTCCTTCCCTTCTCACACCCCCTCCTGTACAGTGCTTGCACTGGCTGTAAAACATGGGATAACAGGAAGGTCCAAACAGTTGGAAGAAGGTAGGGAGGCAGTTTCTTATCTGTGTCCCATGGGAAAAGAGTTGTGTATCCTTAGAAAATGACAGCAAAAAGCTTTTGGCTTCTGTTGAATGACTTCTGTTCTGTTCCTTGCAAGCATGAGTTTTTTTGCAAGAGGTGCCTTCCTGAGATGAACGGTGGTGATGAACAGACAGAATGATGCTGGGAGCTAATCTTTTTGTGTAGATGGACAGATAGGCTGAAATCAGGAAGGCCTTAAAAGGTAGGATTAAGAACTTCCGTTTTATGTAGGGGCCAACAAGGAAAGGATGTGATGGAGAAAAGATAAGAGAGTAGATCTTTTCAGCTGCTTTCTAGGTGAACTGAATGAAGATAAGACTTCATAGCTCCCGAGAGCTTGATAGCTCCCGAGAAAAGGTTGTTGCAATACTCGAGATGATGACCATGTGGGTAGGATTTTGGCTGGCTCTTTGGGGCAGGAAATGTCATAGAAACAACTGCTGTGATTTAGGTGTGGGCTGAACCTGAAGACTCAAAGAGAAGCCAGTCTCCAAGTCTCTTCCCTTGGTTTTGGGTAGACAAAAGGTATAGCTTCAAGTGAGGAGACAGGAGAATGAAAGGAATTTAAAGCTGTATTCAAGATGCAAATATAGTGATATCCTTTTTGCTTGTCTGGGAACACTTTGCAACAGACATCTGAATTTCACTATTCCTTTCCTGATAGCCCCTTCAGCAAGTAGCTGACCAAATGGCTGATTTAGGCTCACAGGCAATGAAGGTTTCTTCTTTTGCTGTCAAAAGCAGAAGTCCAATAATTAATGTTGTACTTCTAGTTAGCTTTACTGAAGTTGCCAGTTTGTAGTGTGGAAGCAAAAAATTTCTGTAACATCTAATGTTATATGACTGATGAGCTGGTGTGTTTACATGGGGTTAGCTGGGGAAGTGGTTGCTAGCTCTGGAAAGCACAGGGGAAAAATAGGAGTTTGATTTAGATTAAACGTTAAGCATGTCTGGATAAAAGTAAGCAGTTGGATTTGAGCTCTTATTTTACAGGAGTTTTATATAACTCTTTGTTAAATAGTTATGCCCATGGTCTGCATTACAGTTCATTGGCACACTAGCATGGCACATTCCTAGGTGGTTTTATTAGGAACTTGCCTTATACTTATTTCCCTCTTCCATTATATGTTACTCCCTTTTCAGGTTTATGTACTTTAGATTTCAGATTGCCAAAAAACCTCTGTTATCTAAGTTGTTGTATAATTATGAGAACAACACTTAGCCAGTTGCTATCCGCTACTTCTATCAGGGTGTGCCTTGTACATAGAGAAAAAGGAATGAGGGATGGAAGGAATGGATACAAAAAGTCAGATAAGTTGAAAAGGTACTATGGTTACAATACTGATTTGTAGGAATATAGAAAATGTCAAGAACTTGATATGTAGGCAGATTGAGCAGGCTAATTTTGTAATAAGTGTTTCGTGTTTTTCCACTGAGGATTAAGTGAAAAGCAGAGGAAGAGCTAAACAGTTTACAGTGTGTGAGAAGAGTGTTTAGAGAAAACAGTGGAAATCATACGATTAAGAGAGAGAGAGAGTTCTGGACTACACTGTAGCATCTGCTTCCCAGTAATTAACAAAACCAAGGTTAAAAGTGCTTCTGTGAACCCCCAGCATTCTGAAAAAGGATGTGTGGTGTTTGTTTGAGTGCTGAGTTTTCAGTTGCAAGTCTAAAGTAGGTGGGTTTTTAACACATTTAGTTTCCCTATATTTGATCTGAACAAATATTATGAGTGAAAGTGATTAGAGTGGTAAAATGTATGGCAGGCTATTTATAGTTTATCAGATAGCAATCAAAGTTAAGATGAATCAGTGCTGAATGATGCAATGGCTGTCACTGTCTTAGCAGAGCTGTTTCCTTTTACTTCCCTTTACTGTTTTCCTTTTACGGGTTTGTCTCCATCAGACACACTGTTGAGAGGATGATAGCTTCTCACAGACAAACATACTCTTACAGGAAACTGTGACTGTTCTGCAGGAAACATGGAGGGAATTCACTTGAGTTAAGCAGATTGTCTGCATCTCTTGTATTGGAATACCCAGCATCATCTCCACCAAATAAAACACAGGGGAAAACATCAGTCCTTGATTTTAATTGAGAGGCAATTACTATGATTTTATTAAATAACTGATTTTTTTTTCAATGTTGTAGAACCTAAGTGTTATATGTTTAAGAAAATTTGTTCGTGTGAAAGCATAGTTCTTCTAGCCCGGGAAGTTTTTTCACTTTCCTATTGGATTTGGATTTGATTGTTTGTATACCAGATGCATTAGAATCTTCTGGAGTTCTGACAGATGGAACTGTAACCACAGGCCTGTACAGCTGGGATGTTTACACTACAGTTTGTAAATTTTCCCATATGAGAAAATCCCTTGTAACCCACGAGAGAGTCTGGCAATTGAAGTATGTGGTGCTGTCACAGAGATATCAACTCGTGAGGTTGCAGCACATGTGAGTTGTAGTGGTGTGAAGCCAGAAATATCTGTTCAGCCACAGGTGAGCTGAAACTTTTATTTCCCCTCATCTGGCACACAGATGCCAGGCAGACAACTAATCCTTCATGTCCCTGAATTCAAGTGCCGGAGGAGATGGCTCCCTTGTCTGGATGACATGTGGGTTAGTCTGGTCACAATACAAGGAAGGATGATGACATGAGGGAATAAAATAAGGCAGCATATTTGCTCCTTTCCTGTGCTGGACACCAGAGCTCAGCAGAGCAGTGACATGAGCACAGCTCAACAGTCCCATGGGTGATTCTCTTGCCTGCTATTTCTAAGTGGCCGGTAAGGAGGGAGAGACAGATCCTCTCCCAGTGGCTGGGGCGTCTGGCTTCCTTTAACCTTCTAAATCTAATTTCACAGCTGGAAATTTTTTACTGATAAGAATCAGACCCAGACTGTTTAATTTTTGTTTAATGATGATGAATTAGTCCTATTAAGTGCAAAGCACATAAGAAAGGTTGATTTTTGATCCAATCAGATATTTGAGTTAATTTCTCATGCAGAATGATGCACAGAAACACAACAAACAACTCACAGTTGTAAAGGTTAACATTAAAGTGTAAAAAAATCAAAGTACATCTTTAGACATGTTTAACACTGATACCTGAACAATTCATGCAAACCAGATTGTAGGCAAAGCCGTTTGTTATAGAGATTGGTAAATATCCCCATAGAGACTCTAACCTTTATCAGCTCAGCAACCACAAGGAACAATGGAACTTTGCATTACCTGTTTTTATTATAAGCTAAATGGGAGAAATTACTGAGCCAAACTATCAGAATAATTTTTTTCAGTTCGACTTCAGAGTGAGCTTGACTACAGAGAAAGTACTCTGTCTGGCTGGTTTCCTCTGATGACAGTGTAGCCTCTTTAGAGTAAAAGGAGAAAATACCTTCTATAGGAAAGTATGAACATAAACCGATGAAACCTGATGTGGGAACTTTGGCAGGTATTGTTCATAAAACTACATCTAAATAGTTTCTTCTTTCTTGGTTTTACCCTGAATAGAGTATTTACTGACTGCGCTGTTTTTATATTTCCTGCTACAGTTTTCAGTGTGCAAGCTGTAGTTCTTTTTTAAGAAAAGAGTTCCCAGAAGTTCATTTCTTTTAAAAAATTCTTCTGGTCTGTGCTTGAAGATAGAGTATGCTGTACAAAACAGTGAGAAATGACTGTTTCGTGAGCAGAGTTTCACAGGCTGGTGCCCCTCTCTGTTAAGCACAATTCTGCATGGTTTGTGTTTGCCCTTTGGCATCAGAGTGCCTTGGGAAGCACAGCATAGGAAATGAGCTGCCTTGGACACCTAAGTGTTACTTACTTCCTTGTCCCGCATTGTGGAAGGTATGTCTTGTAATCAAGCTCAATTTTCTCTTTATTTTAGTGCTATCTTTTAGTGTTAATAGGTTCTGGGTTTATGATTTAACAGGTTACTTTGGTGTTAACAGGTTTTGGGAGGGGAGCTCAGAATTGCTTTTGCTGTGTGGACAGTGTTGGGTGTAAGATCTCTCACCATTTCCAGTGTGTTCCTACACACTAAAATGTATGCAGGAATGCTTCAGTCTCAGGCAAGGAGCCAAAAAGGCTTTAGCTCTTACAATTAATGTAGACAGCTCTTGGAGAGCTCCTGTTAGCTCAGGGAACCTGAGATGTTAAGATCAGTGCAGTTCTTCAGAACATGGATTTGAACATACCTGCAAAGGCCCTGAGCTTTAATCTTGTTTTACATGTTTTGTAATCCTGATTTACATATACTTCAATCACGATATGTATGCTGTTAAATTTTCCTTTTGCCTTCCAGAATCTAAGGTTGCTATGCACTTGTCTAAAAATGAAGTCTCCACTCAAGAAAAGCAGGAATATATCTTGGAGAAGTGACCAGGACTTGGCATATCTCAATGCATTTCTGCTCTTAGGTCACTGGCCTCTGTGCCAGTATTTCACCGCCCTGACTGTAAAAATCTTTGTCCTTATATCTAGCTTGAACCTATCCTCTTTTAGTTTAAAACCCTTACCCCTTGTCCCGTTTTTACACGCCTTTGTAAAAAGTGCCTCTCCGGCTCTCTTGTAGCCCTTTTAGGTACTGGAAGGTGCTATAAGGTCTCCCCAGAACCTTTTCTTCTCCAGGCTGAACAGCCTGAACTTTCTCAGCCTGTCTTCACAGGACAGGTGCTCCAGCCCTCTGAGCATCTTTGTGGCCCTCCTCTGGATTTCCTCCAAGAGGTCCATGTCCTCTTTATCCTGGGAGCTCAGGGCTGGACACAGTGCTCCGAGTGGGGCCTCATGAGAGCTGAATAGAGGGGCAGAATCCCTTCCCTCAACCTGCTGGTCCTGCTGCTTGTGATACAGCCTAGGACATGGTTGGACCTCTGGGCTCAGAGAGCCCCTTGCCAGCTCTTGTCCAGCCTCTCATCCACCAATTAATTACCACTGTGTAATTAATTCTGAGAAGACTGGGAAAATGGAAGTGAAGCTTGAGGGATGGAAGTGAAGCTTGAGGGGTAGAAGTCTGGAAGAATTCCTACAGGAAACATTGCTTACGGATCTCATGGCTGCAACCCTAATCTATATCCTGGGATTTAAAATCTCTCTCTTGTAAGAGGACACCACAGGCCAAGTTGTGTACCAAAGCAAATGTGACTGGTGCAATTGTACCAGTTCCCAGTCTCAAAGAGGTCTTACCAATTCCAGAGACTTTTTGTTTTTCAGTCTTTGTTACATATAACATGAAAAAATGTAACCAAAGCTGGTTTTCCCCCGTTCGATTGTTTTTTCAATCTTAACCTGATGAATATCAGATGATTCTGGCCTTTGGAAACACATATTTAAAAAATGAAATGCACACTTTTCTTTCAATAATACCAATAGCTGTGTTTAGTAATATTTTTCCTTTTTGTTTTTTCCAAATTAAACATTCATTTCCAAAATCTACACAGGGTAAAAAGCAAGACCCATTTGCTATTTGCTGCAATGTTTAGCTACCATAGAAATGTAATTCATGATAGTTAGCAATTCTAGTTTTATGTTAGATATGGCTTTTCCATTTTATTATGTTGTTTTCCTTAAGTACCATGTTAGTATTGAAGGTGTACCTTAACGCTTCTTAATACTAAATGTTTTAGAAGTGTGTCTGTCATAGGCACTCATTTCCTATCTTGAAATTATTGTTCCAGAAAATTTCCCTCTGGTGTGTTAAGTAAGATCTTTATTATCGCCCTTATCTTGAAGTTTTCTTAGGGTTTTGGAAAAAATAAAAATAATGCCAAAATAACCCTTTCAGGATAAAGATATAAAGATTTCCAGAACAGATAAGCAATAATGCAGTTGTTGAAACCACATGTCTCACAAGGAAAGTCACAGCTAAAAAATGTAAACCGAAGAATCGCTGTTAATGTAAAGGCTGTTTTCATTTAAGGGAAAATGCTCCTCAGTCTTGTACCAGATTTCAGATGTGTGCAAGAGAAAATACTGTGCACTTTTTAACTGAATTAATTCACCTGAATGCTCCTTATTTTGGAGAATATCACCCATTCCAGTACCACATTTATTTCTGTTCCATACAGATCTGTTGTTCCTCCAGCTTTATCAATAATTGCTTATTTGAAGAACTGTGAAATGGCTTTTAGCATACTCTCCCAGAATAGCTCCTAGAGAAATGTGGTCACATCCTGAATATTCCTTTTGCATCATGTCCAAGGTATTGACAATGGAATTCTGAGAAATTTAAGTAGAAAAAACACCCAGTTTGTCTCAATGCAATGAGATTAACTATTACTTAGTTCAAGCTTAATGAATAGAACGATGTCTTGTGAATTATTTCTTCAGCAGATTTTATTCTTTTCCAGCTCACAAGTCTTCTGGTTTACATTTTATTTACTATTATTTTTACTGCCAGTATTATTGCAATGCCAGAAAAATGCAGTTACAGAAGAAGGTTCTGTTTTGACCATAACACAGAGTAAAAGGGTCCTGCTTGACAAAAGTTGCAGTTTAAGGTAAAATGAGAGAAGAGGCTGGAGGACCCATGTGCAGAGACATTAGGGCAGCAATGATCGCAAAGAGGGATTGGGGTCATTGTATGCAAATAGTTTTCAATATTCTGTAAGTATCACAACAAGAAAAAGTTTTTAATCAGGTACTTGAAGAAGAAGAGTAATTTTCATGTTGCAAATATTAATGGAAAGATTCTCCAAGTTTTAAGAGCAAAGTGGATATAAACACTAGGGCAGAAGTTTAAAATGCAAAATATAAGGATTAGGCAACAAGAATGGCTGGCAGTGGAAGCTGTAATCTGACTTTGATTTTGTATGAGAAATGGTGAATATAAATGGGTTTTGTTATGACAAATCTTGAAGGGGAAGATCAATAGTCTCTACTTGATGTGCTACAGCAAAGGAAAGACGCAAAGAGGATGAAGAAGTTCTAACAGAGGAAAGAAGCTAATTTTGAAAGAGCATGTAGACTATGTATGAAAAGGTCAAAAATGTATTTTTTAGGAGAAAGATATTATAGTGATGAGGTGATTACCTGAAGAGCGAGTCTTAGATATGTAAAAGGGTAACTACCTCTTGGTGGTGTTGTACAAAGAGAATTGACAAGACCTAGAAATAACTCAGTCTGAGGACTTAGGGACAAGCAAGTGTCAGAAATAGTGACCTGAATGTTTCTGTGATGTCACTGTACCTTATTCATTGACACTGTGAAAAAGGATGAAAGACATTCAGAAGGAAATTTTGAGTTCTTTTTAGATTTTGCTGGGTTTGACAAGTAATCTTAACATCCCCAAGATGCTTGACATATGAAAGAAAGTTTTGTTAGGACGAAAGTACCCTGGTGTTCAGGGGTGGATCTGTGAACTGTCAGAGGAGACATGGGAGCTGAGTTTGCAAATATTATATTTACTGGATCTAAGTTACAAATGGAGAGGTGGAAAGGATTGTATATTTATGATCTTGGAAAAGGCATAAACATGAAAAGGCATAAACATGAAAAGGCATAAACATCAAATATTGGTCTAGAGGAGAATTAAAATCCAAATTTGCTTTCACTGTTGGGTTCAGGAAGGATGGAGGTGATGGATTGTTGCGTGAACAACTAATTTTAGCAAGGACGAAAGGAAGGAAGCCAAGTAGACTACACAGCAATTTAACCCTTATAAAAATAAATAACAGCATTTGTAGGAAGTGTACAATGTTTTGCTAAACCAGCTGAAGTTGTTGGAGAATAGCACACCTATAGCCTGGTTTTATTCAGCAATATTTGATTGCCTAGTAGAACATAATATTTGAGATAATGTTTGGGGTTTTTTACTCTTATAGCATGTTCAAACCTACACATGTAATTTAAGGTTGGAAATAAATAAAGGGCTTGTCCTTCAAGCATAGAAATAAACATTGCTTGAAACTAACAGCTTGATATCAAAATAATATGAAAACCTAGAGCCCACAATTTTGCTTACTTTTTATTAACTTTGGGACTCTTAATGGGTTTTTTTTTCCTCCAAAAAACATTCTTGTTGATTGTCTTCTTTGCTTGACGCTACTCTTGGGTTTGGTGAAATTGGTTATGGGTTTCAGTTGTTGCAAAAACACTATTTGGGGGCTTTATTATTAGGTCTGGAACTATGTATAACTCAACGTGTCAGTATTACAAAACTTAAGAAACAAAGGCATCTTTGCAACATTTCTAGATGAAGCATAGTACAGATTTCATAGCTGATTTTATTTTTAAATTTAATTTTACTTATAATCTTACTGTATAATTAATAATATTTAATGTATTTATATAGCATAAATGAATTGTAGTAATTATATTAATACAGTGTGACAATGTATTAATATTGCATATTAATATTGTATTTTATAATGGTAATATTTAAACTTATTTTAACAAAATAGTTCACTTACTGAGGATTTACTTACTAGCAGCTAGACTTGGTGAGAACAGAAAGTATGAAGGGCATGTTTTACAGTTTAACTCCTGAAAAATATAAGAGAGATTAAAAATATTGTTGTGCTGACCCATTTATGACAGGCAAAGGAACAAAAAATAGCAAAAATTTTGTTTAAAAATATTCTCAGAAATTATGGGTAGTTTGGGTTTTGTTCATTGATGACTTGACAGGAAGTGTGCTAGCATGCATGTTCCTTCATTCAATCATTTTCTTTCAAGTGCAGTACAAAAGCTTGGTTCAGGAAATACTATGGGGAAAATGTAATCAGCAAA
This sequence comes from Grantiella picta, assembly GCA_013397955.1. Classification (NCBI taxonomy): domain Eukaryota; kingdom Metazoa; phylum Chordata; class Aves; order Passeriformes; family Meliphagidae; genus Grantiella; species Grantiella picta. Next base: position 2,281,145 of record VZRM01001215.1, read on the forward strand.
ATGAACCTTAATGAGGAAGTGAAATTATTGTCATAGAAATTCTGAATAGCATTTCTTTCTCTTTGTTTTCCGTGAACTAGGCACCATTCTTACATCATTTGACTAAAGTTAACATTGACATCATGGTATCAGGGTATGAGGTAACCCTTCTCCTGTCCTCTTCCTGCAAAGCTGGATCTGCTGCTGTTCCTAATGTGACCCTGGGAGACTCTGCCCAATTTGTGCAGGTACAGCTTCCCCCCCTCAAGCCTGTCTTGGTCTCATGGGGGAAGGCTTTGGACTTATACTGCAGGGGGAAAGAATGAATTACTCTAAATTCGATGGCCAGCTGGGATACCTGTGTTAAAGCCAGGGATAGTCTGTTGTTTGGGATTAGGCTTAGTGTTTGAGGCTGGAGATTTACTCTTGGGAACTATAGAGGCAGAGCTGACTGACAGCTTCAGAAAATATTTTCTGTAGGTCTAGTAGTGAGTAAATCCTGAATCTCTGGTTATGAAGATGGGTAAAACAGCATTTTGGTTAGGAGTGGTTGAGGAAATCATCCAGAGAGGATGATTTTCTGCTGGATGGAGTGGGATCCTCAGCACCTGGGAACAAATACCTTGTGCTTATTTCTTGGGGACGTTGAAATATCTGCAATGTGTATTTGAAACTGTGCTCAGGGATAGCATTTGAGAAAGTAGGCCTGGGAGAGAAAAGTTTGTTATTGATTGTTATTATAATGCTTATAAAGAAAAAAAGGTATACTGTGATCTCTGAATGCAAATGTCTTTCATTGCTTTCTCAAATGATAATTCCAGTCCAAAAATTCAAGGTAGCTTTAGCATAATGTGGCACCTGAGTCAACTGCAGAACAAAGTCTAGAAGGGCCTTGCTATTTCATCATGAAATATTTGTGGATAGGCAGCGAGAGAGAGCTTCTGTGGCCAGCATAGATTGTGCTGAGTTTGGGGTCTGCTGAGGAAGGCTTGGGGTGGCTTAAACATAGCCTTCCAGCAAGAAAACCCCAGACAACAATATTAGCTGTTTGAAATTGTAGTGACTGCAGAGAGAGAGAGTCCATGTTGCCTGCAGTGTTTGAGATACTTGGAGAGGGCTGTTCCAGGCCTGAGGATAGGGTTTGGGAGGATCTGTTACCCTGGTGGATTTCGTTGGGATGATAGTTGATCATTCCTTTTTAGCTGAGTGGACCTAATCTGACTCTGTTTCCACTTGAACTTTCAAAGTCCTTAGATCTTCATGAACTTCTGGAGGGTCCAGATAACCTGTAAGAGAACTATGAATGATGGATAAATGCAGATCAAACCAATCTACTTCATCAACATCAGCCCTACAGCCTTAGTTAGCTCTGGAGTATTGAGCTCCCTCAGCTTGTACACCTGGACTGAATTTTCTTGATGTCCATTACTCACTTCTTCTGTGGGTTTCAAAGTGCAGGTTTTTGATTTTGTTGTTTGTTTTTGTTTTTTTTTTTAAACAAAAGAACATTTTGAGCTTTAGCTTCTTCTTACTATGATGCTTGTTCCCTGTCAGCCGTGACATTTCTTGGGCTTCACAATTTCACCAACACAAAAAGCCTCCACATATTTGTGGGATATGGGAGTATGAATTTATTTTCACATGTAGAAGGGTCTATGAAAGTGTCAGGCCAATCCAGTGAGTGTCTGCCTGTGTGGGAGGGAGGGAAGAGGATGTCAGTGTGTGGAAGCTGATGTAACTCCTACGGAATAAGGAAGTTTCCCAAGTTGTGCAACTCATCAAAGATGATGAGATTTATCATTTCAATTTTTATAGCCAAGGCTCTTGGAGGAACATCTAGTAGATAGTTTTACTTCCACATTGGAAGAACAGCATTTCTGATGCTGAAGTGGGGCTCCAAGGGATTTTTCTCTAGTTCTGAAGATTTTCAGGAATAATTTGAAGCAATTTAAATTAAGGTGAGAACCAGCCTGGCTAGATATAATGCAGTAGAATCTGTGTCTAATTTCAAATCCATTCTTGCCATGTGTAATTTGTTCCTTTGAAAAATAAGGGTGGGGGATTCATTATATATGAGAGGGCATGAGTTAGTGTTACAAATGTGTTAGAAAAATAAGTTTTTTTCCACTTGATAAAATAAAGCACAAATTCATTTCTGCACAGGTGAGAGAGGCGCCTCCTTGTATCAATGGTTTTCTTTCTGTTGGAGAGCTTGCATCAGCCTTTACTGACATTAACAAGGAATAGGCTCAGGAGCAATGTGTCTTCTTTCTGCACTCCAGAAAATGCTAATTTCCAATATAAAACTGACTTATTATGACTGTGTCAGATTTATTTCTATGCCATATTGCCATTAAAAGATTTGATGCTTTCAATTTTCAGAAAGAACAAGCATCTTGCCTAAAACTGCAATTTTAGTCCTACCAAGAGAATGCTTCAGTTCTATTATTCTGATTATACCCTCTCTTCATGAGGCTTAACTATAATTATGGGAAATCAGGGAATTTTTCTGCTGTGGAAACGTAATAATAACGTCTGTTAGTATTTTTAGATCGGTTTTGAAAATATAATTATGACTTTTACTTTCAAATATCATATTAATCAGATATTTATATGCTGGGAAACTCCTCATTGACAGAGGCAGCCAAAATCTTTTTAGTGGGTTAGACCAATTTGCATGTTCCTATAACTGAGAAGGTTGGAGGTTTCCAAAATTTGTTTTTTTAGCTGTAGCAAAAAGAGGTTCAACAGAATAGGAAAAAGAAAAGGAAGGCTGGGAGCAGCAAAGCAGAGTTTGGGATGAAATAAAAGGAAGTAAAAGGTTTCTGAGAATGAGATAAAAGTAGAGTGAGTTTTGGAAGAAGACAGTGTTATTTGTTTTTTCTGCTTTCCTTTTTTCTCCTTTCATGCTCTCTCCCCTTTGCCTCAAGAGCCCCATGCTGCTGCCATCCGTCACAGGCCTGTCCCCCCCTGCAGCTGCCTGGTGCCACCCCTGGTGCCACCACAATTGCAAGCATCAGTGGCCACAACTGAGTCCTCCTGTTCTCTGCACCTATTTTAATGATTGTCTTAGACTACTGACATTCCTGGTCAGCACCAACCTCAATGAGACATATGGACTGTGACATAGAGGAGGTCAGGTTGGCTCAATGATCTCAATGGCCCTAAGGAGAACAAAGCATCTCAAGTGGTCAGGGATCAAAATGCTTGAATGTTAGATTCAAGTTCTGGATCCTTTCCCTTACAGAGAAAAGCACAGGATAACGTGAATGTGAATCATCTTCTTTCTGTGAAATTTGTAAGGATAAACTTTATGACCTTTTGTTTTTGTCTAAGGACAAAAGGAAACAAGCAGAGGATTTTAGCTTTGGAAGATACGGGGTAGTTAACTCCAACTTTGTTTCAGACTTGAGATATGGACTGCTGACAAATTTCTGATAAAGCTGACCTTGCACACTGCTGGTCATATTGAAACCAACTCTAATTCAAAGAAACTCAGACTGTAAATCTCTTTTGGTACAGATAGTTTCAATCCCTTATTAAACATAGTGTCTTTGAATAACATGGGCCTCTTTCGTGAGCAGAAACAGAGTTGTCACAAGAGTTTGTTCAGTTGACTGCAGGCAATAGAGCTGGAAGAAACACACCAGAAGTTGAAGAAGTGTATTTTGAGAATATATTGTCAGAGTCATGTTCACCCAAATGATGAGCACACTCTGCTGGACTCGTTGATATTTTAAGTTTTTTTCATTTCTTTCTTGATAAGTATCTGAATCTCTACCTAAGTAGAAGTCATTATCTGACTGTTTAGAAGGCTAATAACAAACTGAGGAGAAACAAGTTTCTTTTAATCTATGAGAGACTGAAAATGTGCCTTTTGGAAGACAAAGATGCAAACTTTGCTGTGTGCTGCCTGACCTGTTCCTTCAGCAGAGGTCTGTACAATGTATGCCTGAGTATGTCCTTGATAGGAAGGTGTCCATCTAACTATGGCTCTGTCTGACTTGTTTTCCAGAAAGAGTTGGAAAATATTTAATTTACTGTTGAAAAACATGCGTCAAAACACAAGGTAAACACTTCCTTCACAGAAGAGAGTATTTCGAGGGCTAAACAGATTTTTGTGGAAAGCTCTACTTCCAAGGAATCCATGAACAGTGCTGAATGTGCATATCTTGGAAACATTTCAATTGCCTGCAAGGAGAACTTAGGGCTTTCTTCATAAAATACACAATTACTCAACATCTAAAGTCCTTCTGATGGTGAAAGCAGGGAATTAGGTTGCCTGCTCTTGTAGAAGTACCATCGCTAATCTGAGCACACAATTGCATTGTTTAATTTCTTGAGACTCTTGAAACTTAGTTCACCAGGAGATATGCCACACATACAACCCTTAAAATTGTGTTGAGAAGGCCACTGGCAAAAAAATTCTTTGGGTAAGATTCTTTTCTAGTGGGACTCAGGTGTTAAAATGCTCATTGACTTCAGTGGGAGCTCGTTTTTTAGCTTCACCTCAACACAGCAACTGTTCCAGAGAAAATAATTGTGTACGTCAAGTGTTGAGTCTTGTTTTGAGTTGGGTTTTTTTAAGCATTAGGGAGAACTGTCAGGCCAGAGCTTCTGAGCTGCTTTGTGGCTTATTCAAGCAGTTAATCTCTCTGGTGCGTCACTTGACCCCTCCTTTGGCTTTTCCATTCTGGACACCATCTGGAAGGAATGTGAGAGAGAACAGACACTGGTTTGGGCTATTTTAAACCCATTCCAACATGGGCAATGGAAACTACAGCAATTACCCTCAATTAGTCAGTGGTCAATTAGCAATTGGTCAATGATCTGACTGTTTATGTGCTCTTCTCTGTTCATACACAGGAAAAAGCTCTTTGGTTCAAGCCAGGCATGGATTAATTTTCCCAGCATCACTTATCCCTAAAAATATGGAGAAGCACTTCTGCAGTTGGGTGCCAGTTTTACCTTGTCTTCTTGGTGGGCATCGTGCCTGTTGCCTTTTAGCTATCTGTTTCCTCATTTGGACTTATTAATGGACAAAAAGGCTTTGGGATCTCACACTAGCCATTGACTTCTGAGAAATGTGCAGTGGAAACTGGGTGGATTGGAAGATGAGAGTTACTTCTCCTTCTGGAGGCAAAAAAGCATGAGTTAAATACCATGGTAGGCCTTTCTGTTTTCATGAACATATTAAAGTATCCCTCATGAGCTTGATTTGGAGTATATTAGGCTGGGGATAAAAGGCAGAACAGTACTATTGATTTACTATGATTATGTTTGGCACTTTGTCATGCAGATTGGTTCCTGCATTTTAAATGGTTTTATTCTTGGCTCTGAGTGAAGTACAACAGATATTCTCAGCACCCTATCATCATAAAAGGTTTCTATTTGGGGAGGCATTCAAAAGGCTATTCAAATTTTGTGTCTTTATGAAACAAAGAGTGAACAGTGTTTTGTTAATATATTCCTTTGCAAGAAAAAGCAAGCTGTAGTGAGGGCAGCAAGTTTTTTCCCTCTTGTTTCTGGAGTAACAATTTACTTAAAAGTAATCAACTCTGAAGAGATCAGTTTATTAGCAGGTCCTCCTGGATAGTAAACTAGTGCTTAGTTTTGCAATTTTTCTTGTGATGAATGTGTCACTGCTATTGCTATCACTACTTTATTAGCAATTTCTTCCTGAAGACACTGTATTTATATACTTAATATTAGTTAAAATATTTTTAATGTGTTTTGCTTTTTGTAGAATTTCCCCTACCCTTAAACCAAGTTGCCTCCTGGCCACAAGGACTCTGCAGAATGCATCAGTGGCCATCAGAATAGGCAAGAGTAAGTCTTGAGGAAAACTAAAAGCACAAGTACTGACAGCAAACATTTATATTTAAATTTTTATCATGTTCCATTTTTTCCTACTTAGCAACTTAGTCAAATGTGCTCCAATGAAGTGTCTCTCAGTTGCAGCTGGCAGAGCTGACATCTTTATCTGAACTCCTGATGACATTCTAGATATGACCACAAAGGCATGCTTTGTCAGAGGTCTACTGCCTCTACTTGCCTGTATGCCAGGGCTGTGGTTTTGGATTTAAGCTCATGTTCTCAGGTGTGATTTAGTAACATTCTTCTATTTGTTTTCCTCATGACAAAATGTTAATGCAGGGTGCCACTTTTTCTCAGAAATGTGTTGTGCCAGTCTATCCTGTTGTCTGATTAACAAAGTTGCCTACAATATTACAATGCAGAATCATGTATTCGTTTTCCTGTGGTTCCTACAGGGCTCATTTTCTTTATGTTGGTTCCCTGGTGCTTGTGTCATTGCAAGAACAATGTATGTATTCAAGACTAATACGTGATTTTTAAGTTAGATGAGATTTATTGTATTCGTGGTTTCAGGCATGCCAGTAACAGCAATTCATCTCGGTGAACACTGTTATGTAAACACAGGAAAAGCAAACTTTACTGCATTTTCCTATAAAGGCAATGTTTACTGACAAATTGGATGTCTTTATTTAAATTACAAAGTATATGGATTGTAAATGAACATAGTATTTTTGATCAAGTACTGCATGACACAATTACCTATGTTGTGACTAAACATTTCAACTTATTAAACACCCCAGAAGTTCCCATTTCTTTGATGCTTCCCCCAAAGCACAGTAAGTACTTAAGGAATTTGTAGCCAAGTCCGTGTATGAACTCCAACTGTGTATTTCAAAGCAGCTTTTTCAGAAATTTTGTTATTTTATTACAGTTGGCTAACACATAGTTTCCAACTTGTTAGAAGAGTTGCTTCATTTCCAAACTTTCTCCTACCCATTTGAATGTGTGCCTCTCCACTGCAGAGGTGGAAATGTGTGCCTCTCCACACAGAGGTGGAAACCAGAGATGACTGGTTTCAAGTTTGAAGTGGTCTTTTGACTGGTTATAATCCCCCTCCAGCCAGTTATTAGGTAAAGTCAGGAGTAAGAAGGGAGATCCAGGGAAGTATTTTAAGAAAATAATCAGTATCTACATTGGTATAATCCTTCAGGGCATCTGAAATTGCCAGTTGTTCATCACAGTGTGCTGGAAGTCCATGGTGCCTTTTGTTGAGCAAGTTGGGAGTATGAATAAGAGGGGTTTTTTTGCTATAGTGATACTCATTGATATGACCAGAAAAGTGGAATATGTGCTGTCCTGATGTGCAAATCAGTTCCACTGACAGCAGAGGACATCTTGTGGTGCTCTGTGTCAGCAGGGATAACCAAAATGTTAGGGTTCTTTTGTGAGAAACAGCAAAGTGAGCTCTAATCCCACAAAATACTTAAAGAGTGGTCAGCCTAGTATAAACAACATTTGGGACAACTGTAAACCAAGGCCAAATTCCATTTAATTTAGTGAAGCAAATACTATGATGTCAGAGAAATTTGTATGTGTTTGCTTCATTTGTAGACTTGAAAGATTCAGCCTGTTCCCAGCTGCTTCTTCCATCATTTACCAAATGTGTGAGCTGAGACACTGCAATTTGACAAGTATTGAAAATTTGAAAATGACATTAATTTGGTTTCAATTTTCACTGTACAAACCCCAACATCTTTTAAGATTCACTAATTCTGATAATGAAAAATTTCTCTATAAAATGTTTATCTCTGACAGATTCTTCATGTCATTGACTGTAATACATATATTCATTTTCTTCACCAAATATAAATACTCCCATACTTCTTGTGAAAATTAGTCTTCCACCAGGGGGGTTTTGTACTTATGGGAAGAAGGTGGGCTTAAAAGTTTACTTTTCCCAGAACGAGGTAAAAAGCCCTTGATCTGTCCAGATGTTTCCTCTAGGGACATGCCCTTCTCTTTGGGATTTCAACATGTTCAATGAATCATTAAGTTGTCCCTTTCAGTGCTCATGCCTTTGTTAAACTACTAAAGGTTCCCTTTCTTGGTTAGAGCTGAGTAAGTGGGATACACAGATGAGAGTTATCTTTTGTAGTCCAGACAAATGTTTATTTTTATAAGATTATTAATGAGATGTTTCCTCATATTAGGTATTAGCAATCTAGCATTTCCTTAGTCAGAGTTTTCACTATCAGTGCATTTGACACCTGCTTTCAGGAGCTCAAACCACTTCTCAGGTATTAGATTTTGTCTAACATTAAGCCTTTAGGTCTTCCTCTATTCCTCTTCTCTCAACTTTACAGTTAAAATGCATACAATCCTTACAGGTTTTATCCAAGAAATTAATCCATACTGGGGTTTTTTTTCCACCCTTAGTCTGCTTTAATTCCTCTTTTACCCTTCCTTTCAGAGCAGTTTCCCAGAGAAACAGCATTTCTCTATTCCTTAGGTGGTCCATATGGGTGTCTTCCTTCGAATGAGAAGGTTCAAATGGCTAAAGACTCTCTGCCCATGCCTGTATTCTACCTGAGCTGGCCAGGTCCAGAGCAGCCAAACTCTGGGTGATCTTGAGACTGATTCTTCATTTCCATATTGCCTCTCTAGGTAGAGATGGTTTGCACTGAGCCCATTCTTTACGTTGCAAAACATGTATTTGTTTGGCAGGGAAACCTGAGGCATTTCTATGAAATTTGTTGGAATGATCCTGAGCTCTCTTCTTTTATGTCAGTCACATAATATCACTTTAATAGTAGATGAGATCAATGGGGGCCAAACAAGACCACCTGACATAATAATAGAATATCTTTTTGGGAAAATTGAGTTGCCCCAGAGCTTGCCTCCAGTCATATAACAAGTGCATAGCTCTTGCTTGATCTATGCTTTGGTAGTTCTTGTGTCTGTGAGGGATTGTCTGCAGCTCTCAGTCAGTGGCTGGCAAAAGCAGTCTGGGATACTCTGGGATAATTTCTGAGCATCCACCTCCCATCTTGAAATAGCACTTTGGCATTACAGAAAATGCCAGTGCTGCTTTTCAGGAAAGGAGGAATCTTACTTTGGTATACGATGGCAGTGAAAACATGCAAAAATATGAAAATATGTGATGGCAGTGAAACCAGGACAGGACCACTCTCCCACTGATCTTTAATAAATGGCAATCCCTTCTAAATTGAAAGCATTCCTCCCAAATTCTTCCCCATGCTCCATGGTGTGGAGGGACCCATAACGCTGGAAGCCTCTGTAGAGTCAGTCTCTTTGCAAATTCAAACTGAGGAGTAAGATGATTGCAACACTGACGAGGATAATGCTATGGATGGAGAAAAAAGTGGTGTTTTGTCAGCCAGGAAGCACTGGCAAAGAGGTAAGAGAGCTCTGCTCCAGGGTTCCAGTGTGCATCCACCTTACTGGGCTCCTGAAAACAGCAAGAGCAGGAAGCAGACATGGATGGTTGAAAGCAAGATCAGCTAGTTCATTTTACTCATCAGAGGAAGCTGGGCCATGGCAAAGCTTATCTGGATGCTTCATTGCATCTCATAGATGTATTTTTCATTTCAGTAATAGCAGGGATGTTCAATGGTGAGAACAATTTGGTTTTTTGTTTTAAAAAGTAAAATTAGCATGATTGCAAGGGGGAATTGGAGAAGCTGAAGCATACAGTGACTTTTCTTTTTCTCCCATGAAACACTGCCACCAGGTTATTTACTTTGTGATTGGTCATGTTTTATTTTCAGGGTCTTTGTTTTTCAACATGTGAAGTAGTAGCAGAGTCAAACAGATAAGAAATATATTAAGAATAGGATTGTTTCTCAGAGGAGTCAAAACTAAAATCATAATTTCGAGAAGTCAATATTTCTTTTGCAGTTTTCTTCCTTTTTAATTTTAATTGTATTTGAAGGGTTTCTTTTTTTTGCTATGAACCTGTAGAGCATAAAACAAGTTGGCTGAAAATAGTGTTGAGGTTAGCATGTTTCAATTAATAATTTTTTTGGTGAAATGTACATAAAAGCTGTAAGTTTTCCTTACGTGTCAGGTTCTTCCTCCTTTAAAGTGATGAACTGAGAAGACTCGTTTCAATAAATTAAATTCAAGAGCTCTAAGCCTTATGCCAACCTGCATGCCCTAACACATAGGAAAAAATGTGGGAGCATTCCTCTCGATTTATGAGGGATTCCCATTTCTTGAAGCTGAATAGATGAATGGACAGTCTGGTAATGAGAATAATTATCTACTGACGCTTCCCTCCAGCAGTGCCACGACCGGAAGACCTGCCTGTAGCTGACTTGTTTCTACTGGATAATGTCAGGTGGTTGAAACTGGAGTAGGCCTGTGGACTTTCACTCAGTGAAATACAATCGTTTTGCACTCCTACGTGTTCTGTGTGGCAGCATTTGGAGTTGTTCATACTTTCCATTCCACCACTGAGGTGTTCCTGCTCTTACCCCTGCCCCAAGGGCAGTTTCCAGAGCTCTGTGCAGAGTGGTAATTTCACAGCCAATTTCTCCATTCTCATTATGAAAAATTGTGAATCATCTCAGCTTGCTGATGCCAAATCCCACTTTCTTCTTCTATATTAGTCCCCAAAAGGCTCCTTTCTACACTAAGTAGTACCATAAATATAGTAGTATAAATATAAGGAAGCTGTCGTTCTGAAACATTTTGGAAGCTTTTTATAGGTGATTCTATAAGCACAAAGATATTATGGGAGAAAAAAAAGTTCCTCATATTAATTGGTTGCTACTTAACCATTTCAGTTCGTGTAATATATCCTGGCAGCACGTCTTTTAGGAATGCCTGTTTAATAAAAACATTAAAAGTGCGTGGTACACAGAGTGGTGCCTTGCATCAGTGACTTTGGCCACATCTAATGTGAGAGGACCAAGGCTGGAATGCAGGCAGCACCTGTGGTAAAGCCAACTGACATGGCAAATTGCAGCAGCGCTCCCCAAGAAAGGCTTTCACAGTGGATAACTTCTGGAATAGTAATATGAACCACAGGTTTTCAGAAATTGACTGGACAAGGCCTTGAGCAACCCGATCTGACTTCAAAGCTGGTCCTGCCCTGAGCAGGGGGTTGGAGTAGATGACCTTCACAGGTCTTCTTCAACTTTACTGATTGTACCAGTATGTTAACTGATCTTTTAACTGACTAGCTTCAATGATTTCTTGTGATCTAATGTAGGAAAATACTCCCTTGTCATAACAGTGGGAAGCTACAGAAGTCTCTGACCTTCCAGAACATCTTGTGTTACTTCAGTAAACTGATCATAGTGTTACTTTTAATTCCATAATAATTTTATTTTTGCCTTTATTTTTATATATTATATTATTGTATATGCTGGCTTCAGTGACTTCATCTACAAATTCTGCTGAGCTGAGCTGAATGAACACTTGTGCCTACTGCTCAGATGCTCTTTTTGTACTTTCTCTGTATCAGTGAGTAGTAGGAAAGAAGAACTGAAGGCTGAGACTCATCAGCTTAGTTTAAATTCACGTCATAATAAACTAGGAAAGGATTTCTTAACAGATCAGTCTATTTCCCTTTCTAAGACTCCCTTTAACTGATCTTTTGAGAATGGAGGAAGGAGTAGGTTTCAGATGTTTGTGATTTACTAAGGCTTTGGTGCTGTTCCCATAAGCAAATAAGGGAAACGTGATGGAGATAAATCTAGCACAGCATGAATAAAGTAGAAGAATCAGGTGCTTCATGAGCATGTCCTGTGTCTGACAATATTTTCAGTAAATTGAAGGCCAGAAGAATTCAAAAGGGACTTGACAAATAGAAGAATTTGTCTGACAAAAATAGGATGTTTTTTTAAAACAAATCAGTCACTCACAGATTTTTGTGGGGAACCAGAATTTAAGTGGCAGAAAAAAAGACTGAGAGGGTGAACACATGGAAAAGCATCAACAGTGCTTCTATTCTGCAAATGACAAATCCTGGGTCATACAAACAAAGCTTAGATTGCAGGGAACATCAAGGTTTTCCACTTGACATTAGTAAAATGTTAGCTGCAGCTCTGTATCTACTTGTAGCAATACAGCTTTAGAGGGATGTAGAGAGTTTAGAGGCAGTTTGGAGGAGAGCAGAAGGGATAAGGAGTCTTAAAGGATACATGATCTATGAGGAAAGATGGAAAAAAAATTGGCACTGGAGTTCCTTAGTCAAAAAAGAAGACTAAAGGGAAATATACTGCTCTTCAGATGCACAAAGAGCTGCTTCAAGGCTAGAAGGCTATTTTTTCTATATACCTACTGTAAGTCAGATAGAAATAGTGAGTTACAGCTGCAATAAAGGAAGGTTTGGTTAGACATTAAAGAAATGCAACATGTTAGGGAGACATATGAGCATTAAGGATCATGAAAGCCTAGAAGATTATTCTGTGGTGAATTTTGAGTCATCAACATCAGAAAGAGCAGTTCAGAGACAACCATTAGTATCCATGTGGATTGGTGATTCTGCCCTAAAACAGGGAGTGCTAGTTAACAGATATATATTAACAGAGTTCTTCTGTTGCTCAATTCTGTACAGTCCTTGGAAAAACCCAGAAGCACGTGGCTAGTGGAGGCCAGTGGCACAGATTTGTTGAATGCTGTGTAGGGCATCTTTCTGCCCTGTCAGCAGCTCACTCAAACCTTCACTGTTAACCTGTGCTTGAACTCTTACTCCCTACTGTGTTCACGTGCTTACCTCCCCTCCTCTGGGCAATTTTCAAGTGGTGAACTGCTTATTCTGTGCCTCTGAGTAAAAGGAAAGTGTGTATGAACTATAAATAGAATTACTAGTAAACCAGGAAAGTTAGTATTTCAGATAAGGAAAGCTCAGATGGGTTGGAAGACAGACCAGCTGTGTTACATGGGTGCTGATGTGATCTCAAAGCAAATAGATTTGATAAAACTTGGAAAGATTGAAGCAATGGTTTCCAGTGAATTTAAGTTACTTTCTCTACTGGCTGGATTTTGCAGGTTTCTTGTGCTGAGTCTCTGCATTTATAATCTCTTATTCAGCTAGAAATCAACTGCTGCCTAATGATACATAACATAACCGTCTCCCTTCTGTTACAAAACGTGTATTTGCTTTTAAATATGAACAGGGACATAAATAGGCAACAAATCCTGAAACCTTGGGAAATTCCCTGTGCTCTTTTGTGACTGTTTCTAAAACCACAGTTATTACTAATGTAGTAAAGAAATGGGAATGTTTCAGCCACTTTATTTTAAGTGACCTTTCTTGGTTTTCCTCAAAAACATTTCCAGTTCTCAGCAGTGTCAAGTGTGCTCTGTTCAACCTTCCTTGAATTCAAATACTCCAAATCTGTAACAGTTTCTGCTGAAAGCTGGAAATGTCTTCAGATTTCTTTTAAGAAAATTACTAGTGTTTCTACACTTCGATGCCAAAAAGGACTGTGTAGCTGACCGTTTACTATCATAGTTGCTATCTGATATGAAGCTTTTACATTTTCATTGAGGCCAAATTTCAACAGTTCTGCAGACCACACACCAAAACCAATTGTACTCTAGTAAGAATATGTCCACGGAATCCCTGCAAACATACATGACATACTATTAGCTAAGGAGATCAAGAGTCTGGTCAGAAATGGCATCCAAAATCCTGTACCTTGGCATGTAACTTTGCATGGGATACATGATCTCTTACCGACTGTGCAACTCTGCAAAGGACAGCTTTGATTTTGGTAGAAACCATAAAATGTAAAAATTCTGAGCCAATCCCCCATGAAAGTCTCTGCACAAAATCTGCTTTAAATACTCCAATGTCAATCATTCTTTAAGATTAGGAGGATAAAACTGAGAATAGTTAAAGACAGTGGATTAAGTCCCATAACAAACAAACAAAAGGGCTAAGTTTACATTAGGGACTGAGGATGATTTTGTTTGGAATGCTAAAACTATTCTGATTATACCATCTTTCAGGTGGTCTCTCTTGCCCTTGTGCATCAGCCTCAAATATCAACAGAGGGTGGTGACCTTTGAATCTGTAACAAACATGCTGCTTTTCTAAGGAAACATGTCCCAGATATGGCTTACTGACAAGTAGCTCAGCACTAGCTTCTTAAAATAGAAGATCAAAATTTTCTGAAGGTCTCTCATAGCAGAACATGCTCAGTCCTTTCTGACTCATGAGGGTAAGAAATGGTGAGATGGTTCCCCATACTTGATTTCGATGTGAGGAGTCAAGAGCCAGACCAGATGGTGAGGAGGGAAAGACACAGGAGTGACATGAAGAAGGTGGGAAGAAGAGAAAATTGATTTTTTTTACTCTTCTTTAACTCCTTCTGAAATGTACCTTGGTGCATCCTGAGAGAGCCTGTGTGTTTTCCACCAGTCTGTGAAAAGTATGGTGTGGAGCTTCTGTCAAGAAACACACTCAGAGTGTGGTAGAGCGTGTTGCAGAGATTGTGGGGGGCAGTCATCCCAAACTAACAATCATACTGAACTAGTTGGTTTTATCTGGTCTCGGTCAAGGCCAAAATACTTTAAACCCATTTGAAAAACAAATCATCTGGATATCAGGACAAGAATTTTCTGCTTCCCTCAGTAATTTCTGTAAAATCTACCAATTTCTGTCTATCTTGGCTGTCACGAACAAATGGTATTTTATCTGCTTTTTGTGTCTAATATGTTGTTCATTATTGGTTTAAAGTGATGCAGAATTTAAAGTTTTATCCATCAGAGAGGCTTTCCTCATCCATCTGTTTAGGGAACTGATGAGCTGGGCCATGGTCTTGTCTCAGCAACTACCACCTTTCTCTAGTGCAATCTCCAGCCTGTAAGTGGTGAACTCCTGTTAGCCTTGTGGGGAAGGGTTGGCCTGGGTTATCCAGGAAACTCCGTGTGCAGCTCAGTGCTGGTGCATGTGCTTGAAGAGAAACCATTGGAAAGTCCTTCCTGCTGCCCACATGCAGATGGGCCAGACCAGTAATTTCTAAAATTTAAGTTCTTGGTTTAACAATCACAGTATTTCTTTTAGATCCATGTGTCACATTCTAAATCATCTTTCTTTGTTTTATAAATGACTGGTCAGTTATAAATTTGGCCCTCTCTTCTATCATTGCCTTTCCTTCGTATTCTCCCCTGTCAAGTGATTTTGTACCCTTATTCTCCTAGTTTTGGTAAAATAGTAAGTTTGGTCTGTCTTAAAAAGCTTAACTGAATCACACAGAGGAGCTTAAGCACTTATGCCCTCATTGAAATCACTTACATGTTTAGTAGCTAAATAATGATTTGGTGTTCACCTCTGGGAAATTGGCACTTGAATTCCAAAGTGAAACATAGTAGGTGGAATGCATTTTCACCAGCTCTCACCCCTACCTAGATTCTCTCATTGCCCCAAAATGATGTGAAAATATAAAATATTAATTTTGGGGCAACTATCACAAGTCACTATACTCTGCAAGGCCAAATGGGACTCTGGCAGAGGATGGGTAAAAATGCTGTGGCAATGCTCAAGTGACAACCTTAGGAGATGTACTGACCCATTAATTGCTTAAATACCCTGGGCTTGGTGATCCAGCTGCTTTGTTGTGTTGTATCAGAGAATTAAAAATTAAGAGAATAAGAGAATTAGTACAAACACCTTTCCAAAACTGGCTGAGGTAGAAGAACAAGCCCTTCTGCTTGACTGAGAAGACATCAAGCAGCAACATCCTGTGTTTGAGGCTCCATGGTTTTGAAGGGCAGAAGTATCAGCGTAGGAGGTCAATGACTCTTCCGATGCCTGTGATAGTATTCCTGGCAAACCCAGGCATTCTCTTCTGGAACTCTTGCCTATTAATGGAGGTTGAACCAGCATGAAATATCCTGATGTGATCTGATCTGATCTGCAACTCAGTTCCTGGAGGGATAAACAGAACACGCACTGAACAGTTGATTGTCTTGCCGAAGCTGAGAAAGGGTAGCTTGAAGAAGATGTGATAGGATCTGCATACCATGTGGAAGTCCAGAAATCAGTGAGATGTGCTCTTAAGAGCACTTAAAATGCAGGCACGGCAGATCTGTCTAGTGAAAAGTTTAGAGCCAGTTAAAGGAGTGGTTGTAGTTGGATCTGACTCTGGTAAGTAAGATCATGTGAAAATGATGATTTTATGCTGGCATGAGCTAGCGATGTGGTGTATCCCAGATTTTCTGATGTATAGCCTATTCCCTTATGGGGATTTGGGAGAAGTTTGGTGGTTCAGCCTTCTGTTTCTTGGATCATTTACTGTCTGGGGAAGTAGCTTTTCTAAGCAATGTCAGAGCTAGTCATTACTTGCATCTTGTCATCATGAAAGTAGTGTTCTTCTTTAGCCTCCTACCAAGAATTACAAAGGAATGCTGCAGCAACCCTTGCAGCATGGATCTTGCCTTTGCTAAGCTTCTGCAGCCTCTGTGCAGAGAAAAATACGTTGTGGTCTTTGAGCTTCTTTCAGTGTTATGCAGTATGGAATATAGAGATTGCAGAGTGACTGTACTGGATTAAATCCCACATGGAGTTTTGCTGATGATCAGACACAAGGTTTATTTTGCAGCCTGCGCTTGACCCCCCAGACCATGGGTCCTGTTATGCTGCAGTGTGTGCTGGAGGGGCTGTGTGCATGCAGCAGAGATAAGTACAGGTCTGGGAGAGGTGAAGAGGCGACTGCTCCAGGGGTGAGCTTAATCACTGAATGGCATCAGCCTTCAACAGTGTCTCACATTCCATGTGATGATTTTGTGCAAGACCCCAGGGCACTTGTCATGTGGTTCTGACTCACGGCAACCACATCATGGTCCAAGAAAGTGGCTTCTAGTCAATTCTCTGTGCCTGGGCTTTGTGGCTGTAGATTAGCCACTAGTGGTCATCCAGCCTTATCTGAGGATGTCCGTACTCCTGAAGTCAGAAAATGAAACCTGTCATTTTCTCCCCATTGGGTCTTTATTCTACTAATTTGTTCCAAGTGCTGCAGTTCTTTGCTTAGGCCATCTGTGAGGTGGTTGGCACTTACTGAATAGTCCAGAGCACTGCTGATCCTGTAAAGAGTACATCTGGGAGAAATTCTGCTTTTCTGGAACATGCAGGGTTTCATTGTGGCTATAGAGGAACTGTAATCCTTGGCCTGGACCTCTTGTGTGAGCAGGCTGGGCTGATACAATGGGATTTGAGAAGTGGAGGATTCAGATGCAGTGGAGAATGTAGGCTACACAAGTATCTTTTGCAAACTTGCTTAGTACAGCGCCTATCCATGACAGGACTTGGCAAGATAAGAGCAGATGGGTCCAGGCAATGTGAACAGGGAAAAGTGTCCCCAGAGGGCTAATGAGGAAGCCAGCAGTCCTGGAATATACTTCACCCTGGTTACAAACTGCTCTCAGTAGCCACTGCTGGGGCTGTGCCTGTCTTGTGTCTGCGCCTCTTAGCAAAACCTGTAATCATGATCTAACCAGCAGTGCAAGCTCCAGAAGTAACTGCAGGAATGTGTACAGCAGGAAGGAAGGCTGCTGGGAAGGCACAGTCACAGGTATGCCTCTGGGATATGTTGGGATATATGGGATATGTTCCAAAGCTGGGGCAGAAATGAAATCTGGGACCAGAAAGTGTTGTGAGGTCACGCTGGGAATTGTCACAGAGGATGTGACACTGCTCCACAGGTGCAGAAAGCACAAAAGGCAGTCTCAGGCCAGAGCAGGGTAGGAGATGGGAGCAGCAGCACTCAGTGTGAGTTGTTTCCAGCTATAAAGTTAGAAAGCAGGGAGAAATTTCAACAGGTGAGAAGGGCAAGATCTTTACTTGCCAGGTAGAAGTTTACACTGCCCTTCAATTATCTCCTAGAATTACTGGAGAGCTGAGGTTATCCTGACTCCCAAGAGTCCTGTTTTATGAGGGATTTCTTCCTCCTTCCCTGTTCTTCCCCATAAATCTTTTCCCCTTCTCCTAGGTAGACAATCTATTCCTGAGTGCAGGAAAGCACCACCTGCAAATTTCTTGGGGCCCACACTTCAGGATGTACAGTCCTGCTCAGGACATGAATAAACTCCCAGCAATATGGGCAAGACACCTTCCCCTACATGCTGCTGTCTCTGGCAATCCACTCTGTGCCACATCCTGACCCCACCCTGGGCTCTGCTCTCTGCCAGACCCCTCTGGGGCACACACAAAGCCACTGAGGCAAGTAACTCACAAAGTCACATCTGAAGAAATCTGAGGGCAAGATCAGGTTGTAATGGCTAGAAATTGGGTGAAAATTTGAAATTAAAAACATAGGACATAAACCCATGTTTAAAGAAGAGCAGAAATCACCAGGGAGAAAGAATGGATTGGTGGATATACAGGCAGGGTTAGCCCCATGTCACACTGGCATCACATGTTACCATAAATCCTGGGGGCACAGCTGCAAACAGGCAGAACTTTTTGGAGATGCAGAGAGGTTTCTAGAAAGGATCAACAGCTTGTTTGATCTGCCTGTGGCATGCCCAGTCTGGCAACAGAAGACCACAGCTGGGTTTTGCATACAGCCCAGCCAAAGCCTGAAGCTGCAGATTTACAGCAGGAAGTCTTAAATGTCATATCAGCAAAGATGTTCTTGCTCCAGCTCCAGACCCCAGGCACCTCTGGCATGTCACAGCTCTTTCAGGAGCACTGGTCCAAGTGTTTGCCCAGCTGTCCTGTGAGCTGCCTCAGGAGCTTCTCTGCCTGGGAAAATAGTGCTAGGGAAAAAACAGAGAAATGGTCATCTTTGGTTTATTTTTTTAAAGTGAAGCCTGTTCCTTGATTCCATGGTCTGGCATGGTGGGGAAATCAGTGTGCCAGAAATAAATAGCCAGCAGGCACTGCTTTAAGGTAGTATTGCTACCTAAGCTTTGTCTTACAAAACCATAACCAAAATATGAATTTTCACACAGATGCCAGCATGGTTGTGATGTTGTGGTGGATAATCATACTTCTTCTCTGTTTTTATTAAATCATTATAATAATATTTTTCCTTCATATAGGATTCCTTACAGGCACAAAAGAACTGATATTATGTTTGATAAGTTATTGAATCGCAGAGCAGAAAATGTAGAGGAAGACAGAAGCCTGAGAAAGAGAATTTTTCTATGGAGAGCAATCCAAGATTTCTCTAATCTTGTATTAGTCTTTCTCTAAGTCTTTCCCTAATTCTGTTATGTTTAAAATAGAGAACTCTTGAACAATCTTTGCTTGCATCAGAAACTTGTATTGCCTTGAAAATTAAAAGATCTCCATTATGTTCAGGTTTGAGAAAGTTCTGTGTTTATGGAAGCTGCTTCATAAGTAAGCACTTCTAGAAGCAGCTTTAGTTTTTGCCAGTTGCTTCTGTTATATTTCGGTAATGTTTGTCTTAACAGATTTATGTTAGTGACTAATACCATTGTCAGCTATCTGCTCACTTCCTTTTCCCAAGAGCTACATACCCAGCCTCTTGCTGCCTTCAAGCAAACCTGATGGCAGCATAATCATCTTAAGAAGAGCAAGTTTCTCCAGGTGTGAAAACACTGTGCAGTTTAGAACAGACTTTGACTTCCTGTGCTGATGACATACCCAATTTGCCCAGATTAATATCCAAAGGACTGAATGCTCCTGCGGGCATGACTGACAAAAGGTTGCACAAGCACAGAGTTAGTGCTGTGCTGGTCTTTGGATTCATGGCTTGTGCCTGGATTCCTCAATGTCTAATCTAAGTGACATTCCCACTGTAGCCCTTTCTTCACTATAAAATCTGTCTCCTTCTCATCTGGTTTTCTGCAAGCTGGAGAGCACCTTTTCTGTGGCTAGTATCCTGTTGTCAGATTTGCTTGGGATTGGCCAGAGAGTGTAAAGCCATTGAGCAAAGGAGGCAGCAGCATGAAAGATTAACTTCCACACACTGTTAGGGTGATCACAAGGAGCTTCGGGTTGAATGTGGCTGTTTTACTGCCCTGTGATGGCCGGAAAGGGAGGCAGATGGAGTAGAGGAAATGATCCTGGTGGATTCTCTAATCTATGCAAAGCCTGCCATGGAGAGCTTTCCTGCACCAGTGGCATTTGTGAGCTGCCTGCCTGTGGCAATGGCTGAGTAGTCCTTGCCATAAACTTCTGGATTTGGGTCGTTGCTGTGGCTGCAGGAGCAGCTGCCCCAGCCATACAAATGGCACAGGGTGTTCTGTCATTCTGCTCTGGGGAGGCTTCCAGGTACTGCAGAGCTCCCTTCTTCAGGAGAGCAGGGACCCTTAAACCTTTGCTGCTATAAAGAAGAGGAAAGCTGGTGTTGGAAGAGTCTGCTGACTTTTCCCTCCATATCTCCCCAGAAATCAAGAAGTTAAATATCACTTCATGGAATTTCTTCATCCTCAGAAGCCCTTGCCTTGGGAATGCAGCCACAGGGTGGGTTCTTTCTTGAGCAGTGTAAGCACAGTTATTCTGAATGTCTGTTCCTCCTTATTTCTTGATGTTTTCCTTTGAGATTAAAGAGCATGTTGCTAGTATTGGGCTGGATTTAATTTGGGTAAAGTGGAAAAAGCCAAACTACATGCTTTTATATAACTCTAGCCTAGCCCTTGGCAGAAATCTGAATCCATAGCACTCTACTGCTTGTCTTCATAACTGGTTCTTACCCTCTGTGTTGCCTAATTTGCATGAGATTAGTAAAAATTAAACACTTATTGGAAGCTTGCTGGTGGCAGTAATTGAAAAGGCAAGGTGATATGTAGAAATTGTTTCCTATTCCACAAAATTTTTGATGGACTTAGTAGCATCTGTTTGCTTCTCTGCTATACAGTCTGTAGTTCTTTGTCTTGTAAATATGCTTTTATATGCACAACAGATCCATGGAGAACTCCATGGACCAGGAACGGCACCTGCCAAGACCACAGAGAGATTGTCTTTGGAGAGGCTGAATAGAAATTGAAGAGAACTTTCACCATGTGGTGTCAGAACAATAACTAATGTCTAATGAATTTTCTGTTGGCAAATAGGCAGTTTTATCATTTATGTAACATTATTGATGTTGTTGCCAGCTAAGTTACGTGGCATTAGGGGGATCTTTGAAGAAAAATACTTGCGGCTCTTTTTATAATTTGAATGCTATGTCCAGAGCAACTTGCTGAGACAGAATTTTGAAAAATATGCAAGTTTAAGGACCTTGCCAAGTAGAGGCACCTGCAGGAGCATTTCCAGACCCTTAAATGATGTTGGCAGCACAATAGCTTCAGGATGGTCTAAAGGTAAAGTTCTGGGCTGTGCCTCTCAGGGGTGCACTAAGAAATTAAGTGCTCAGTGAGCTGTGGGCTGTGTAAGACTCAGCCATTTCTTCTGGGAGCTGGGGGAGACTTGGCTGTAACTCAGTAAAATTGGCTGTTTATGTAAGTGGTGAGTGATTTACCGTTCAGAAGCAAACCTGGGCATTCAGTGGTATTATCTCCTGTGCAAATGGACTTCCCTACCCTACGGCTGTGCTCCAAGCAGTCAGAACCAAGGGAATCATCCCTGATGCCAAAGTGGATTTTTTTTTTTGTTTTCATTTTGATTAGGGAGATAAAAATTTCTTTTCTACAGGCTTTTGAATGTTTTTTGAAAATTAGTAAAATTTCATGCATCTTATTTAAACAATGATTCTCCATTCAAAAGGTTTTATTTTTAATTATAATTAGTCGAGGTAGACTCGATCTAGTTCTTGCAGGGAACCTACTGGAACTGTTCCCTTTGAGTTCAGTGTACACAAGATCAAACTCGCCTGGTTGGCTGCTTCAGAGTGCAAAACACTTTTGTTTCTGATGAGACTTCCTGGTCAGGTGATTTTTATTTGCAATAAAAACTGTCCTTTCCAATAATGTTTCCATTCAAATCTATTAATTTGCTAAGGCAAAGTTCCTGAGTAGTCTCTGCTGACTGAGTGACCCCCTGACTTTTGACCAAATGTTCTAATAGTTTTCCTATTAGCAATAACCAGATGCAGAGTTTTAGATGGGACTTATTTGGTAACAAGAATAATTTTGTTGTTTGCTTGGTTTAATTCCCGCACCCCCCATCAGAGACTGTTCTTAATTTTTATGAGAGTTCTCTCTTATGAGAAAAAAAAGTAGCACAGAAGATGAATTGCCACATCAATTAAAAAAAATTATCTTCAGTGTGCTACCAGAAGCTGCTCTTGAGTCTCTGAGTTTGGAAAACATCTCTACATTGTAAAAGTCCAAGTGCCAGTGACTGCTTGCAGCAGCTTTTATTGGGATCACTGAGTTTGGTCTGTTCAGAGTTGTTGAGAACTAGAATGTTCTCAGCAATGGCCAGAAGAGAAATTTATATTTAGATTCTGATGACTTAGATAGGTGCCATCCCACAGGTTTAAGCAATGGGAGCAGCAAGTTTTCTTATGTATGAATATGGATTTATTGAATTCAGCCCTTCTCCCACTTAACCAGCTGAGAGCTTAGATTCTGCTGAATCTTGAAAACTTTGAATTGGTTTTGGGCTTACTTCTGCCCTTGATTGCTGGGAATTCCTAGTGATTTCACTGAGAGCTCTAAATACATATGAGATTAAAATTTGCGTATAGGTAATTACTTCTGTAATTGCCAAATTTGATGGTTTTCTTCGGTATGGTTTTTTTCAGTGATGTCTACATAGTTTTGGTCTATGTTCTATGTAGAGGTGTAGGTCCCCTGCCCCACTGGCAGCCACAGTCCCTCTGGATGTGTGAGGGGTGATGCTTTCAGGCACAGAGCTTCTGTCTGTGAGCTTGGGGAGGTGTTGGCACCCCAGTTTCAGGTGGGAGGACAATGCCAGCTCAGAGGGCAAAGAAAGCCAGAGGGACTTGGAAATGGCATCTCCTCTGTTGGCAGCTGCTTCCTGAGCCACTGAGCCAGAGCTGCCTGGGTGTGGCACAGCCAGGCTGGTGCCAGCGCCTTCATGCCATGCCAGGGACTCCGGTGGCATTTTCAGGTGCAGAGTCCTGGGGCAAGGAGCTGGCACACCCTGCAAGAGAATGAAACAAGAAGTCTTGCTTACAATGCAGTGGGAGGAAGTAAAGCAATTGTTCCCTGATTTTGAATGTCTCCATGTAAGGTCAGTTAAAAAACCCAAACCAACACCCCCCCCCAACAAAAAAAAAACAAAAAACAAACAAACAAAAAAAAGCAAACCAAAAAAACACCCTTCCTGTAATGCTGAGATGACACTTTGCCCCAGTGTGTTAATGTTTGTATTTGCACCTGACTTTAAGGGAGCTCAGACTAGGGAGGAAGGGGTTGCAGCATGTTCATGGTTTCATAGTGGCCAGAAAAGGATGTACGCACCACTACAATAAAAATTTTGCTTAAGATGAGAATCTAGAGTGGAGAAAACAGACAAACGGAGCAAGCAAATGACAACTAAGCAGTCAGACAAAAACCAAACCACTTCCATGTAAACACTCCTGGAAACTGCAGGCACTATGACGTGCCAAGTTTGGAGGAAGAGGCAGATCATGAGATTTTCATACACTGATTCCATGTGAGACATCTTCTTCTCTTTTCTTTTTGGTTACATCAAGTGGAATATTTGGGGGCGGAAGAGCCTGTACCATCAGCACTGTGGAACAGAGACAATTGTCAAACCCTGTTCCCAGAGGGGAAGTGAGAAGTGGTGGAGTAGGAAGATGGAGGGACGGAGGTAGCTCTGGCTAGACTGACCAGATGTTGGCTTTTTTAAGGGACAAAGGGGGAAGATTGTTCTTGCATCTTTTAAGGAAGAGGAAGATGAGCTGCTGGGTCAGATGAGCAATGGAGTAGATTGGGCTGAGATCCATATCTTCCCCTGTCATGAAATAATGATAAAAGCAGAATAAACATGTCTGGTGCTGCTGCTTAATGGATGAAAACTCTGCATCTTGTGGTCAAAATGAGAGCACAGAGCATCCTGGAGTTTTTTGTCAGGGTGCTAGAGAGGTCTACACACTCTAGGATTGTCTCTGTCAAGGGGTATTGCTGATTCTTTTTCCTGTATTGGCATATCCATTTCTACAGCATCTTTGTTAGCTACTGACACAGAAAAATGACACAATCAGTCACCTTTTGCTTTCACTCAACTAATTTTCTCCCTGTCTCTGATCCCAGAATGCTTTGTCTGTCCATGTTTCAGTTGATGCCATAAACTTCAGCTGCTTCACATACATATCCTGGATATGTCTTTATTTCTTCTCACTGGTGTTAGCCTTGTTGTTCCTAATTAGTAAAGCAGTCTTAAGAGGTCTGCATTAAGAAAGCAAGAAGCAAAACAGTTATGACACTATGGAAACAGCCTGTTTTTTCTTCCTCAGCAAACTAATTCTGGACAAAAGTACTGGGAATAAACTCTTTTTTTGAAGTGCTTTTTTGGGAGATGCATTGTAATGTATGTTGTGGTGAATTTGTCAGGCACAGAGGGTCACTGCCTTTCCCTGAGGGAAGAGAGCACAGAGACACCCTAGGTTGCCACAGTGGAAAAGCAAATATCTAGAAATTCTCCACAAAGGTCCTTGAAATGTGTACTATTTCCTTTGGTAAGGGTAGATGCCAAGGAATCAAGTGCTGGAAGCAATGTGTCTTGAAAGGCAGGACTTCTGATCCCTTCTGCCCATTAGGAGAGCTGTGGGCTTGGTGGAAAATACACTTTTACTAAACCCACAGGTTTTCTGTCCCTGTCACTGTCCTAGAACATACCTGTGACAGAGGATAGAAAATGAAGAACTTCAAGGAAAGATTGATAAAATTCCTCTTCTTCCAGGGTCAGTCTTGCATGATCAGTGGAAACCTTCTGTGCAGAACAGGATCCTTGGCAAGAATGCACCTCTTCCAGGTGAGAAGCAGATGTCCTCAAGACCAGGCAACGCAGCAAATGTTTTTCTTCCTGTTTGCCCCAGGAATGTATTAGCAGGGTATGGGAACAAAGCTGGGAACTCTCTCTTTTCCTGTCATCTTGAAGTGCATGTGGTGGTTTCCAAGCTAGAAAAGAATGGGCAAATATCAGATAAGAGGGACAGCTCAAGGTACCCGGGTTCAAGCTATTTGTCTTGCCAGAACAATTATTTGGCACAATCCCTGTGTGCTCTAAGGTTACACCTGAGGAGGAAGGTGGCTGGCAGTAGCTTGCACAAAATATTCTGGCGGTAGCAACCTGTTCCTTGCTGATGGCCTCTCCAGGCATGCACACCCTTCACTGAGTGGGGCCTGAACAGCTTCTCCACTGCTTTCAAGGAGCATCACACTGAGTCTGTGCATTGCACACTCAGTTCTCAGTTTTGGGTGTGCAACAAATCTTTTTATTTTTTTTCCCCAATAGAAGCAGACCCACTCTTCTTGCAGAAATAGGATGACCAAAAACTTTAGATATTCTGGTGTATTTCTGTCATCAACACTGGAGATCCTAGAGGCCATGACTGAAATTAAAGTATAACCCAAGAAAGAGATGGCTTTAAGAGGTTTGAGAATAGGTAGGTGATAGATGGTAAAAAAGGTATGTGGCCATTTATGCAGTTTGGCTATTATATTTGACACCTTTATTTAACAGTAAAGGAGGAAAACCACATTTTTGCAGATGTACCTTATGTGGAGCCACTCTAACATTTTTTTGTCATGCAAAAGTTTTATCTTGCACTTGAAGTGGTTTGGCTGCAGCTGTTGAAACAGTCTAGCTTTCTGAAAGACAGTAAAATATCTATATTGTTTCAAATTTTTAAACTTGAAAATGGAAAAACTGAATATTTACATTTATCCAGTTGATAAAAGCAAAACCCAAGTATACCTTTCTATTTCAATTTAGGTTCCAGAATTATTTCAAATCAACATCTCACTTAGTATGGAACTTGTATGTATTATAGTTCCTTTTCCTTTCTTCTTAAACATTAGGTAATAGGAAGTTCTTTTACTGTGATTTACTATAATGCAACACATCATAGCCCTTGGTTTGGGCTTTTTCCTACACATCTCAAAACTCAGCTCTTCTTCAGTTCTCTATTTTCATTCTTTCCACACATGGATGGAACTGAAAGTTTCTGCAGCCATTGCACAATGTGACAGGCAGCCTTCCAGACCAGCTGTCTGCAAGGTCTGATCTGGAGTGCTGTGGTAAGGAGACATCATCCTGTTGCAATTCCACTCTAACTTACACTGGTAGAATTGAAAAGTAATTCTATAGAAATTAATGAGTTATATCAGCCATCTGAATGTAAGGAAAATTCAATCTCTTAATTTCCAAGGGATTCTTCTAATAGGCATAGGCTTGATTAGTGCCAGTTGTCAACAAGGAAGCTCTTTCTCCGACTGTAGCTACATAACCAAAACTAGCTGTGTGCAGGTGTGTTACCTACAGCAATGGCATGGGTAACACCTTGTACTGACATTGGTCAGGTCAAGGCAGAAAAATTCCAAACATACAGAAAGCCGTAAGAACTGTCGTGTTGTGCTTTGGTACTATTCCTTATCTTCCTCCTTTTATTAACAGTTACTTTTTAAAAATAGAAATAATTTACTTACTTACCTATGGTTTTCTTCCCATACAGTCTCCATATTACCATGTCTGTCTTCTTCTCAGCTTGGTTTCTTGCCAGGTTCTTTCCTCCTTCATCTTAGGTTCCTGTGTGCATCCCACATGCAATCAGCTGTGATTAGTGGTTGGGTTCCTACCCTCTATTTACAGTTCTTCCTCTTTTTTGGGCTGCCTCCCTACAGTCTGTCCTACAGCTGCCCTATGACAATGCAATTTTGCATACCCACAGAGAAACCTGCTGTCTGTCTGCCTGGCTGTCACCAGTGCTGCTAATCCCAGGGGGAGGCAGGAAGGCTTTAGGTTGTTGTTGTGGTTCCAGTGGAGGTTTTCTTACCTGTGAGGCACTGTTGTCTTTGTTGCTTTCATTCTGGAGGTGCCCATAGCTTTTTTGTTATCTGGCACGACTAAAAGCAACAGACGTGCAGATGGAAAAAGAAAATCAGATTTTTAGAGGAAGAAAGTGAATTTTGCCATCTGTTGCTTATATTCTGAACATCTGTACCACTGCAGCCACTAAAAAGTTTGCATGTAAAGGACATGATATGACATTTCTATATGTCTGCAATTGCCGTGCATTTGCAAGTAGCATTCTGTGTATTTTAACATGATGTTCAAATGCTGCTACAAATACAGAGCTTTGGCCAGTTAGTGGGAGTACAGAGAGGCTGCTGAGGTAAACTTCTGTCAGACACCACTGAATCTCGAACTGCAACAAACCTATGAGGCCTCAGAATGACTTTTTAGATACTGGTTGTGTTCAGTGCTTGACTGGTTTGCTGAGCTGGGCTGTGTTTTGGATTGTGGTAAACACTGTGACTGCTGTCCCAGATGCTGGAGCTGTTTCAGCTGAGTGACCGCTGGCAGCCCTCTAGCACTGTGTTCTTCCAAACATTTGTCTGTTGCAGTGGCACATGCTGTTTACTTTATTTGCATCCAAATGGGCTTTCTGATAAACATTTTTCCGTATTTCTTTTTCTTTTGCTTCTCACTTCATCAGAATGCAGCAAGTCTGACTGCTTGTGTAGGGAAAGGTGCCAAAGGAGCCAGTGCACAGCTTGGGTCACAGAGCTTCCCTCCAAGCTGGTAAGTCATAGAGCATTTTACAGATGTAGATGCAAAGGGATGATTAGATCTCCGTCTAGGCTAGAGGTCCAAAAATTATCTGGAATCCAAACTTATACTGGTGATAAACTGGTTCAGCATTGTCATCTCACATGTGGTCTTCTTCAGGGTGGTGATGGATCCAGTGAACAAAATAATTACATCTGTAGGATCTTAGTTGTGTGATATATATACACCAACGATGCTGACAACCCCTGCTGTGAAAGGAATCCCACCAGTAATGAATGGCATGCGGGACACATGAGTATGTGAGATTTAGGGCACATGATGCCTGTTTCTCAGTATACTTCAGTATTTTGTTCATCTAGATTATTGCATGTATTCTTGTAACCTATTATATATTTATATATAAAATTATGCCTTCTAATTAGGGACAGAAGTACTTACTTGCCTTGCTTGGTTTAATGCATTTAGTATTATTGATATTCAATTATCTAATTTAATTTCAGATCTTATGTTAGCCATAAGGTATTTTAAAAGAGTTTCCTCTGGCACTGAGCAGTGTTCTCAATGAGGTTCTTATCTATACACATCCTAAAACTTTCTCTGAATGAGTGCCTGAATTTGTGTTTAAAGAAGGGGTTGTTTCCTAGGAGGCTAAACACTTGCTATTGATATTCAAGAGAAAACTTTCATTTTGAATCTAAAGATATTTGGATTTATTTCATTTGTTCTTCTGTCTCATTTACAGCTATTTATTACTATATATTGATATATATTATTTATTATTGTTACTGTCTACAACTCCTGTTGCTGTGCTATTGCTGCAGAGGAATAATATGTGGTGGAGCATGGTGTGTTGGCTGCCTGTGGGGACAGCAGCAGAGGTAGGCCAAACCAGGAGTCATATCTTAAAATTCAGCACCTTCTCCGTCTGCCTGCTGTGTCCCTACAGTGGGGAAAGAGTTGATTAATTATGATTCAGAAAGCCATAACAGTGATTCAGAAAGAGCTGCAGTCACAAAGAGCATAGAAGTTATGTTGAAATTAAATTTTAAAGACTAATTCCAGGAAAGAGCTAGTTTTTGACAGGTCACAATTCCTGGTACTGGTCTGGCTGTATCTTGTAACTAAATAGTGAAAAGATGGGTAAAGCAGCAAAGCTGTGATGGTAAAGGTCAGGGGTTAAAGGTCTCGGGTTAGCATAAAAATGCTGAAGTATTTTTCTTGTAAATTTGAACCAATAACTCCTAACATTTCCAGTGATGTAATGATCCCATAGAAGATTAGGAAATTTAGGATGACACACAAAAACAAAAGCATCCATTTAAAGAAACAAACTGCATATTTGTGGCCTTGTTACAATAAGGATGAGGCAGCAAAGAAAGACCTCAGCAGACCCTTAGCATGACAGCAGAATAAAGGAAACAGATCCACACAGTTCTTTTAGATTATTTCTCTAAACTAGGAGAATACAGACTTCATCCTGATGAAAGCAAAAGTTTCCCCTGGAAATGAGATCCATAGCATTGTAATACCCAATATTTTTGTACAGAGCCCAACTCTGTGGGACTTCTCACAGAAGATAGATGAAAAAAGAGCCAGAATAAGCCAAGGTCTGGTTGTGACAGCAGACTTGGTCCTGTGTAAAATACCTTCACACTTGCAAAGCGTGCCTGCTTACAAGCCAAGGAAATTAATTTCGGATGTTATATTTTTGCCAATTATTTGTGGAACTAAAACACTTACTACATAATTTCTGCTTCTTTTGCAGATGTGACAATGAATACAGGAGATTTATCAGAATTAGATTGAAATAATTGAGCATAAGATTTTCAATAAAAAGAATCCTGAATTAGATGCTGAATATCCTTAAGCATACCTACTGCCATGTGAAGGAAAGTCAGAAGTCCCTACTTGTTGAATTGTGGATTGCAATGTACACAGAAATGTATACATCTAAAAGTACACTTACTTTTGAGACTCATTAGTAAGTTTCAGAGGTAGACAACCATAGGGTAAATCAAGGGTAACTGAATTAATATGCTTAATCATGCTAATGGGTAAAGCAGCAAAGCTGTGATGGTAAAGGTCAGGGGTTAAAGGTCTCGGGTTAGCATAAAAATGCTGAAGTATTTTTCTTGTAAATTTGAACCAATAACTCCTAACATTTCCAGTGATGTAATGATCCCATAGAAGATTAAGAAATGTATTTAAGATGACACACAAAAACAAAAGCAAAAAAGGAGAAAAACAATGTTCCTTTCATTTTTGTGAGCTTGTCATTGTGAACAAGATGTGCCCCTGGAAGAAAGGCTGGACAAACTGGTGCTCTGTAACCTAAAGGAAAAAAAAAAAAGGAGAGGCAAAAAGTATGATAATGATGTTCGAATATGTAAAAGGTGCTGTTAAAAGGGTGAGAACAATCTCTTCTCTATGTCATAGTGAGTATGGCACAGCTGGAAATACACTAAGAGTTCATTTTGATATTAAGACATAGTTTTAAAAAGTAGGGGTTGTGAAATATCAATATGGGGAGTTTTGGAGTCTCTATCTCTGAGCTAGGACAAAAACATTTCGTTAACCTGTCCTCAGGGCAAAGGGCTGGCAGGGCAAAGAAGTGGCATAAATGACCCTATGAATCTCAGAAAGTAATCAGTAGCTTTTGGAGCAGAAGGACTTTTGTTCATCTATTTTAAGGTGGCTGGAATTTCCAGCCCTTTCTTATCTAAATAGGAACTCTCTCTGGAGTCCATTGTTCAACAGGAAAAATTCCTGGGTTTCACCTTAGGTGGAAGACTTAATTTCCTGTTTGATACTATAAGCAGTACTGTGTTCTCAAAGAAGAAAGTCCCAGACACCTTATTAGGAAAAAAGAACAATACAAAAGAAAATTCCCAAAGGGCAGTGCAGTGTGACTAAGTAGAAACCTTTACAGTGTAACACTGCCTTCACAGCATGTTTTTTATTCTTGATAATTCCTGCAATCTAACCCAAATCAGTTCCACAGAAAAACTTAGGTACCTAATATCTCAGTAGATGCCAGTGTCAACAAGTGAGTTCTCAGTGCTGACACCCTGAGCATTTGTGGGGCTCACAAACGATGATTCCTTGGCTATGTTTCCCATGACGTGGCTCACCAGATAGCTAATGTGGCTAACCTGATCACTTAGGATACCCTGGAACTGAGAGAATCCATCTCAAACTTACAGAGCAATGAATATTTAAGTGCACAGAGTGGAACAGGCTCAACAACAGTGATGAGGAAAGAGATGTTCTCAAATAGCCCCGACTTATGCTCTGGAAGGTGGGGGACAGGCCTGCAATTTTCTGCTCCAGAACAGAGAAGGGTATTTCAGCCAAGTTCTGCTGCAGCTTGTGTCAATGTTGACATCACCAGCACCAATTGAGGTTAGAGCAGAAGAAGGAGGAAGAACTTGCATTTCTGTGTTTGATAGTGTGTCAAGACACCAAAAAGATAGGCATCACTGCATTTTAAGTAATGCCTTTAGCTCCTAGAATGCTGTTCTAGTATTTTTAGATTTTAAAAGTCAGCTTTTGCTTTTGCTCATCTGTCATGGATGGCCCTGTGGACTTACCTGTACTAAGGTTTTCTGCAAGTCTGCCCAGATTTGTTAAGTAGTGAGTATAAGCTGATGACTTATTAGATCCTCAGGTGGAATGCTGTCCAGAAAGAAAAATTCTCCTTGCTTTCTAATGATAATAATTTGTCTCTTGAGTTCTAAGAGCTAACTTAAATCCAAGTAGAGAAGGATTGCACTCTAACTCCTGTTTTGAACTACTTGCAGCTTCTAACACTTGCTTTGCTAAAAGTTTCTGGAGCTGGTTGCTGTCCAAACATAATGCATTGATTTAATTCAAACAGCATTTTCAGTTACATTTGGAAGAACCATTTCCTGCATTTATGGAAGAAAATCCATAACTATCCATGACTATCTTTCTTTGAATTAGGTCCACAGCTGAGATAAAATAGCAGGAAAACAGTATTTCTTTTTAAGAAATGTTTTTCCATGTTCTGTTGGTGGCTGGTTTACAGTTGGATGAGTTAGGGGATGTTGAAAAAGGCATCTCCTGGAAAATCTGTGCATTTTTATTGTGATTATGTAGGAATGTGTCTGGATGAGGGAGGATGAAGCTGTTCTGTGACAGACTGTTGACTTGTGCAGAACAGATCTTTTATCTTGTGTCCAGACCTCATATTCTAGCTCATTAGTTTACTCATCTGTTCTCACTTATAAATAAGAAGAGAGCTTAAAAAGATGCACTGACAGCAGGTTAATAGTCTTACTGTTTTAAAGGCAAGCAATGATAAGAGGATATATGACCCCTATTTAGAGTTTTCTATGCATGCTGCAGGTCCCTACAGTGCATATTCCCTGGGTCACCTGATAAATGTAATAAATTGTGAATGGCAGTCATTGGCCCCAGGGACCTTTCAGTGAGGCCACAGCTTGGGAATCCTTGGAAGCATTTTTTAGTGTAACTGTTCATCAAACTACAAGAAGGTGCTTTCTCAGGAAGACACCTCAGTAAAGAGCTGTGTACCATGCACAGCTCTTTGCTGATTTTCTGTTTCCCAAAATACCTAAATAGACCTAAGAAAAAAAGCACAATACACGGAGTACTTCACAACCTCTGTCTGATATCTCATGGTACAAGATAATATATTTTCAAGCACTCATAGCTGTTCCAATTTTTCTGATGGAAGCAAAAGCCATAGATTGTGTAAGATTAGAAAAAATCTTGGCAACAAACTTCCTGAGGTGGTTATTCCCAGCATTTCTGTAGCTAGAACAGAAGTCAAGACTGCATTTAATGTACAGTTATTTAAAATGATAGGCTAACTTATGAGCCTGGAAAAGAAAGAAGACAGGAACATTTACAATAGCATGTTGCAGTAATTAAGGGTATTATTCATAAGCCAGTTCCTCCAGAAACCTCTAAACTGTTACCACCCACTCCTTCTCTTCCCTCAGCTTCACCAGTTGCTTTTTCACTTGATTATGGTGATACAAAAACTACTCTTCAGAGTGCCAAACTTTAGGACAGCCATCCTGTCTTTCCTAGACTTTCACAGGCATTGCTAACACCTACCTTTGATTGTATTTTGGCAGTTGTGTAAGTAAGAATCAAAGAGAATGTCTAAGTCTCAACAGATTTGATTTATTTGTGAACATTCATTAAGCCTGCAATGCACGTTCATGTTGGCACAGGTACTGCAGCACGTACTTCAGTCACTGTGCCAATTCTAGATTTCAAAGCGTTCAGTTTGCAGCCTGGATGTGTTGTTATGACACCGTTTTTCCATGTGGTATTAAATTTAAACTAGCGATGCTAAGTGATCTGCTGTGCTGCAGCAGAGTTTAGCATCTCAGCGTGGGACTTCCTCGAGCTGCCTAATCCTCGGGCTGGTCGAAGCTAGTCAGGCTGAGCTCATCCTCAGATCTGAGGAGTGCCACAAAAGCTGTTACACAGCTTTTTTAGGACGTTGTAGGTGTCATTTTGACTCTTGTGGAACATGGCTTGAGGGATCACACGTACAATCGGAGCTGGCACCGGCTCGGCAAAGTGACAGGCTGAGCGGTGCCAGAGGAAGGCTCCGTGCCCTCGCCAAGCCCGTCTGCAGCTCGCTTCGTGTGCGAGCTCGCTTCCCCGTGGGAGGAATTCATCCCCGAGATCCTGACAGCCGCAGGGCCGGGAAGGAGCCGGGGAGGAGCGGAGGGAGCTCTGGCAGGCTCCCTGTCCTCGCTAAAGCAGCCGGGGGCCGCCTGGGGATGGCAGGAGGGGACGCGAGTGGCACTGCGCGGACACGGCTGCCGCCTGCCCGCGGGACAGGCAAGGACAGCCCGCAGCGCTGCGTGCTCTGCCACCGGCCGGGCAGCCTCTGCCGGCCACCCCCAGCCCCAAAAACAACCCCCGCCGCCCAGCGCGGCTGTTTAGAGTTTAAACGAGTTTAAAGGAATTTAAGTCTGAAGAGATTTGGTTGGGAGGTTTAAAAATACTGAGTTATTTAGTGACCACTATTGATTTTTGGATAAATGAGGGGACACTGTCTGGCATGGAGTTAGTTGCCCCCCTCCCCCTTCCCCCTCAGATGTCCTCATGTCTTACAGACAGCCCTTGAACCTCCAGACCCTTTGAGACAGCCAGGATCACGGCCATCCTTCCATGAGCTGCAGTGACAGCCGCGGTCCTCACCCAGCCGAGCGGAGGTGCCAGAGCACAGCAGGGATGCAGAGTGGCATGCCAGGGGCCTCACTGTGCTTCACAGCAATTTCAGAAGTATCATGAAATGTTCCCTGCAGCTCCAGCTAGCCCAGAGATAAGTGTGGAGAGGCATCTTCATTTAATTTTAAGGACAGACTTGGAAAAGACCAAGAAACGTAAATCTTCAGATATTGATAATCTGAACGCATTAATCCCATTACTGACTGTAGGAAAAATATTCAGGAAATTAAACTGGGTACTTCTGTTTCATCAGTTTCTTGTTCATATCCCAATGGCATACAGGTAGATCTCTCCTGTCCTACAGATAGCCAGTCATATGGACATTACTGGGGGAAGATGTGTGGGAGGCAGGGTCAGTGACCTCTGTTGTCCTGCATGCCTCTGGGGTGTGGGGCGCTCAGTGCTGTCCCCCTAAGGACTACACCTTTGGCTTCCTCCTACCATTGCTTTCTCTCACTAACTCTTCTCCTTATTTGTTCAGGACCTACATTTCCAGCATCCCTTTGGTCACAGACATTCTTTACTGATTTCCCACTATAAAATAGTGAAAATAAATTGCACTTTGTCACAGTTGCTGGTTTATTGGGGGAGCAAGAGGCCGCTGTGTCAAGTGATGGGAATGGGCTCTCTAACATTCTTAACAGCTTTAAAAATCTTGCTTTCAGTTTGGAAGGGAACTTCAACTAAAACCACTGAAAAGCTATTCAGAAAACACTGACTGTACGTTGTTTTTGTGATTGTTCCCACATCCCTCATAATTCTCAACCGCAGCTCTGCACTAGACGCTAGATACACATGGTGGGTATTTTTGCTCTTGCTAGCAGTGGGATAGCATGGAATGCAAGCTTTCCTTTGAAGTCCAGAATCAAAGTATTGACAAACAGTAAGAGAGGGATGTGAGTTTTGGGGTTGTATCTTCCCTCAAAACAAGAAAGCTGTCTGTCTCCAAAGCTTTTCTCAATACTCTTTCATTCTTCTGTTGAATTTGTTGGTATTGTTTTCCTTTTCTCTCCTCCATACAGGAAATAAGCCTGAGCTCTCTCACACTTTAATATGCTTGTCATGCTGTCTGTGCAGAAACATGTCAGACACTCTATACTGAGCACTTCATTTCTCAGCCACATCTTTTCAAGAACTGGTGGACTGCAGAATAACTTTGAAAATAATTTATTTCATATTGCAGCAGTCCTGTATTCTGCAGCTATCTTTAACCATTCCTCTGTTCTTCTGGTGCCACGCTATAATATTAACCTTATTTCTGTTATGTCACAAATGTTTGGTTTGCCTGCAGAGCAGCTGGAACTACACTACAGTTTGCAGTGTGGCTGAGCAGCTGGCGTGGGGTTAGCATAGCAAAACAGCCCGTGGAATTTCTGAACAAACATCTCACACGTGTGATCACTTTCAATTTGCAGGGAACTTAAGTAAGAGAATCCCTTTAGCCTTTTATGTCTATGTTCCTGTTCTTCTATTGTAGTTCTTTTAAAATAACAACTGTTTTGGTTTTACTATTTGAATAACAAATGCAATTGTTTTGCAAAATTTTGGCTTCCTGAAGAGAGCACGTTTCCTTTGTAATCTGCCTTCCAGACAAAAAAAAAAAAAAAACTGGGTGAGTTTCTGTTTCAGTTTTCACTTGCTTTTCTGATGCTGTGTTTCCATAAAACAGCAGAGGTTTGGCTTTGTTTTTTTGTTTTTTTTCCCTGTGTAGCCCTAGTTTGAAAATTATGTCAGAAGCAGGAGGCAATGGAAAACTGGATGTATTACTGCAGGTCAGTAGAACTAAATCACTTTCGGTCCCTGGTCCAGGTACTCTAAGCTTGATGCAGCCTTACTCTGCACTGCTGACTGCAGTGTAGGCACATACAGACTCCTTTGGAAAACCAACTGCACAATAATCAATCCTCTTATTTGCACAGTGTTCCAGTTAAGAAAAAAAAATACGGTGTATGCTAACCACCAGAGTTAATGGCAGCCTGAGTTCAGCCTTGCAGACATGTCCTAAAGAAAATGTGACTCATTGCTCAGGGACTTTTTTTTAACCATCATCTTCATACTGAGGCCGGGGAATTCCAGTGTGATGAAAGAAAAAATTATCATTTTATTTCACGGTCACAAATATATGAGGTTTGGTGCCTCCATTTTAAGATCCGTGTGGTTCAGATTGGTTACAGTCCCTTCTCCACTCAAACCCTGAGAGGTGGACTACCTTCATTTCTGCTGGTCAGGTTCCTCATTCAGAGAGAGAAAGCCAGAAGCCAAGGGAAGCCGAAGTTGAAGTCAAGCACCTGCCAACACACCTTTAAGCTACATTCATGCCTTCCTGGATGGGACATGTCATAGTGAGCAGCCTAGCTACTAGGATTTGTGAGAGCATGGAGATTTCCTTCCCTCCTTCCTTGCTGTCTTGGCTGTGCTTCTACACAGCTGCATTCTATGAAAGATGGCACAGCTGACACTACTGCTGTGCTGCTTTTCTGAAAGACAGGTATTTTATTCTCTCATATATGTGCAGCCTGGCCAAAACAGGACAAGGAGAAACACATTGTCACAGTGTGTCAGAGCTGTGCACAGGTAGCACAGACACAGGCCATTTATACAATGCCAAGTATTAATCTTGCTAAGTATTTATTAATTAATAACAAGTTTGGCCCATGGCTATTAAACTATCTGACTGCAGCAGCCTCAAGGTTTTCCTTTGATAAGCAGCACAGTGTGAGGGTTTTGGCAATACAGTAGTGGAAAGCTGATGGATTAGACACTTAGATTAGAGGCTCCAAAATTGGGGTGGAAGGCTTTTCTGAGTGCTTAGCATGGATGGTGCTTAAGAGCTGAAAAACATAAACTGGGCCTGGACAAAACATGCTCTGTGTCATTCAGACCTTTAACAGGTCAAATCTATGGAACGTGCAATGAGTTCAAAGTTAGGCTGAGTCATGCCTTTCCTCTCAGGCTCCTGCTTGATGCCTACACAGATTTCTAGCTGTTTCCAAAGGCCATGCACTGCCCTCCCAGGTATCTCACTTCCAGCAATGTGACATTTTGGAGAACTACACATGGCTATGGGCACCCAGCATTGCCAGGGGTTGATTGCCCACCTATGGCACCCTGTGGCCAGTCCTGCCTTGCCCTTGTCAGGCCCTGGGGTCAGGTGGCAGCCTTGGCACCCTAATCCAACACATCCCACTCTGGCTGGCAGGTGTGAGCAAGCCCAGGTTGGGCTCTTCTTATTCTGCCTGATTCATGACACTGGCTGGAGATTTTCTCTAAGGAACTGATGACAGAGACAAAGAAAACCATCTTTCTTACTGTGACCTGGAAAAATCAAACCTTTCCAGCGAAGTCTCTGCTTCTGTCGAAAGAATTAGTGAGAATTTGCACAAAAGGATGCATGAGAGGGAAAGGCCTCGCAGCAAAGCTGCCAACACTATACTGATCCTCTGAATTTAGGAGCTGAGTCCTCTGTGCTTTCTGATGGAAGAAAGGTAAGGTGTTTTTTATGAGAATGATCTCCCTTTTTCTGATTTGCTAACCTGAGTAAAAGCAAATCTAAACATGACATCTATATACTGCATGATAAGAAAGACAGAATTGATATGCAGGTTTTTATTTTTCCTTTAATGACAAAGATGCTTTCAATTGTATCAGTTCCTGCATTAGAAAAGCTTCATATGCTCTGCAGGTTGCCTTCCAGAAATCATGGTTCTCTTGTGCTGATTCAGCTCTTATTTCTTTTAAGGGTTCTAACATTGGAAGGGGCTTACAAACATTGCTGAGAACAACAGAGATAATTTTTTCTTAGAACTGGGAGCTTTTTGTAGAGAAAACTTGCA
Organism: Grantiella picta; assembly: GCA_013397955.1. NCBI lineage: Eukaryota > Metazoa > Chordata > Aves > Passeriformes > Meliphagidae > Grantiella > Grantiella picta. The sequence continues at coordinate 2,318,609 of VZRM01001215.1, forward strand.
CACATATAAAATCTCTGTATACACACAGAGGTGCTTCTATAAAAGATAGAAATCCTATTTGCAGCAGAGTGGAATCTACACAGCAACACCTATATTTCAAGTTAATCAGGTGTATAGCAGGTAAGTTTTTTGGTTTTTTTCAAGGACTCTTCCTGGTATACTTTGTAAACTTGTAACACTTGAGTTTTCACTTCAAAAAAAAAAAAAAAAGGAACATGTTGCATTTTTAATGTAAGCAAAACCTCACATTGATTAAGTAATGCAGGGCCATGCATTTAAGCAATACCTTTTCTTCAAATAATGACAACTTTTTCCCTCTTGTAACAAATCCTATAGCTGAAGTCTTATATTGCACCTTTTAGTAAACAAGTCATAAATCTTCTTCCAGCCCTTAACAACCAAAAAAGGCTAAAGCTTTTTGTAAAGGAAAGATATTGCTACAAAATTTGTAATTGTTCCTTTTGCATGTAATAACTTACTTGAGTTCAATCAGAACTGCCGATGAAAATGCCATTTTAAAGCTCTATTAATTATATTAGAAAAATACCCATTCAGAAATAATTTTCAAATTACTCTCTGCTATGTCTCTTCCAAACTACCAGCACAGGTTTTACTTAGCTCAGCACTATCATTGTAAGAGTTTCTACCTTCTTGATTGCAACTTTTGCTTTGCTCAATGTCACCATTATAAGCCTGTCCCCCTTCCTGAGAGCTGGAAATTGCTGCCTTCATTTTTTTCTCAATTTTATCAGCTACAGCACACATTTTTAACTCTCTCAGGCTGCTTATTAGGGTTCTATAGGCTCCTTTCATCCCATGACGTTGATACCAGACTCGAAACAGCCTAATCTTCTGTTCAGATGTGTCACCAGGATAATCCTGAGTGATTTGGTCTATGTCAGGTTCTGGTACGTGGTGGTGACGAACAAATGTCTTGACTTGTTTGAGTGTCATCTCTGCCACTATTCCAGCGATGTGGCTGCTCAGGTCAGCATCTAGGAGTGGGAAAGGCATTTCTTTACTAAGTGTTCACTTTTGTGCTGGAATGACAGGTCTGGGCAGTGGCAAAGTCTGAACAAAAATACACTTTTTTCTTAGTTTAGGACTTATGCATCTGTATCTCTTTTCTTTCTATTGAATTTTGAGAAATTACTTGTCTCTTACCTGTGTCTATGAGAGGTACCTTCTCCTGAAAAGAGAAGCAAGAGAGAAATAAGTAGAAAAAAGTTTTGTAAAACACCAACCTTGTATAAGAGTGTAAATACATTTAATGACATTTCTTGAATTTTCTTTTTGTTTTCTCCATGATACCTACTTTATGAGTGAGGGAGTCAGACCAGGCAGACAGACCTCTTTTGACTTTGGTAGGTTTGGGGAATCACCTCACAGTTGCTATTGCCTAAAATTATGCATGGGGACAGGAATATCCTGGGTCAGTGGAGGCCTGATGATTGATGAAGTTTTGATCTTGGGCATGTGACTTAGGAAGCATTCCAACAAATCCTGAAGAAATAATACAGGGTTTCTCTCACTTCTCCAAGGAGTCCTTGTGGTGAAATTTACTTCATTCACGTCATAGAAGAGAGGCACACAAATGTTTAGGGGATCCCAATGTAATTTAAATGGAAAAAGGTTCTTTGCATAAAGCTCAGTTTTTTATGATCTAAGCAACAATACTTACATAAGAAGGTTCTGGTGTGTAAATTACTTCACTCGGGTTCTCTGTGATTCTAAGACCCTTCTGTTTCCTCTTCCCTGAAACAAAAAAGCCTTTTTTAAATCCAGGGCAGGATATCTTTCCTTTGGACTCCTAGAATATAAAATTATATCTGAACAAGCAGCTCAATATCTTATTCAGAGTATGACAAGAATAGGTAATAGGGAATCACTTACACCAGAATATTGCTCCAGCTGTTGCTAGTAGTGCTACCACAACTAGCAAAGCAATGGCCCATGATGGCATTCCTGTTTTCGGAAAATTGGAAAATTTACAACAAAGTTAACTCAAGAAATGCAATACAGCAGCACACCAAATTTTAAACAAGATTGTATCAGATTTTAAAAGCCCTCCTGTGGTTTCCTAATGATAAAAGCCAAATATGTTAAAGTCATAGCTATCATGAGTTGCCTCTAGAAAGGAGTAACAGCTCCTACACCTGCACAGTGATCAAGGGAAAATCACACTCTGCAGGTCAATAAAGTGCCCAGTAGGACTAATGCCCCTAGCTGTCAGGAATCACTATGGCCAGTGTGTAGAACAGGACAATTGCAATTGCCTCTCAAAATGCAGCACATGCTGGACCTTGCTCCATTTTAAAATGGTACCTTTTGTTCCGCACACAGTGTCTGAAATTGAAGTACATTCTTTTTCAATCACGCCACTTTCACATCTGCAGGAAATATGAACAAAAATTATTATAGGATTTTTTTCTCTCTTCATAAACTGTTAAGAGAACAAATCAAAATCTTCTGACACGTTTTATCAGCAAAATATTTCATAAATTAAGATCTTGGGGTTTGGAATTTAATAGGTATGAAAATGGCAGTGGGAAAATGTGTGAAATTATTTTTCAATGTAACAATAGATCACACAAAGACAACAGGAAAGCTCAGATGCTTTAATACAGTTCTTGAAAAGCACGTACAGACTTGGTGGCTATACAAGTTTTTCTGCATCCTTTTGGAAAGCCTTTGTGGCTGCAAACTGAGTTGACTGAACTAAGTCAGCTCAGGAACAAAGGAAAATTAGTATGCTTTCCCTGAGGTTATAGATTTTCTTAGCCTCTGTCTTGAAATCAGCTGGAAAAAAAGGTGATTACATATTAGCAATTTCACATGTCATGATGAAGGCATAGACTTACATGGTACATGGATTGCAAACCAAACACGATGAAGTATCGTTGCAGAAATAGTTCTTTGCACAGGTACATATCGTGTTTGCTTCGGGGGTACAGTTCTTTAAAACCTCCTCACCTAAAAATAGATTTCCCATAGTGTATTAGTTTGAAAAAGCAGGCTTCTGCCCACAAGTCCTTGTCCTCAGACTTGCTGCTAGCTGTAACTCTGCTGGCACTGGCAGGCTTAACTATATAATACACACACACAGTTTTTCTAAGGAGCAGGGCTGCGGCAGCGCTGGGGATATGAGTTGTCAGAGAGACCTCTGCTGGACGAGAGCTCAGAAAACTGATCACACTATAAAGCTCTGGCCAGAAGAGGACTCATTTGGCACTGCCAAATCCCAACTGCTCTTTCCTATTCAGAAGTGTAAAGCCAGGAGACTCAGAAGATCACACAGCCCATCTGCCTGTTTGATCATGGAGATGGGTTCTTTGCTCTTCCTGACAGACAACAAGTTTTACCTTTTCTTGAGGACCTCCAATGATGAGGAATTCGACTCTCTCTTTTTAGCTAACATATCCACATTAAGTATCCTCCTTAAGAATCAAAACAAATGAATTAATTTTCTCCTATCCTCAGTCTATATAATGATGCTATCTCCATCTATGAAAAAAATACTTCTGTATTAAAAATTACTTGAAGTATCTACCCACTATGAAAGCTATTTTCATAGGCATATAAAAATAGAATGAATTTTTGAGTTACTACATTCAGTGCCTTGCTGTAGTGTGAAACCACTTTACATTTCAAAATTTGATGAAGCTCTACTGTGAAACCAGTGTTGAAGCAACTCATGGAAATTGCAAACAGGAATGATCCTAAGAATGGTTCACGTGAAACTTCAGAGGTAATTTTCTCTTGCCTGATGTTTTCTACTGACTTCTCTTCAACTACATTATTGTCCATGGAATATTGTGATTAGCCATCCCATGACCCTTTTCCTCCCTTCAGATTAAATAATTACTGTTTTGCTCTAGCCAATTCCATCAGCCATGCAAAAATGCTTATTATAGTCACAAATGAGGGGAAAATTTTCTATCCATGTTGAGGTCCTACAGGAAGGGGAGAGCAGTAGAGATTGATATTCCAACAGGTGATCTGAGTACAACCACATTGGAGTTAGGAACTCTCCACTCAGTAAACTTGATTTTGGGTGTGAGGAATGAAGAGCTATCATTCCCTAAATCCAAGTAAAGCAGATCTACAGGACACCTGGTGAAACTGGTAGGAGATAAATTTAATGGATTAAAAAAAAAAATATCTGTGATGGGTGTTTATGTAACAGGTAGTGGATTTCTGGTGTCACCCCGCAGTTTCATGAACAAAGGGCCTATAAATAGACACTAAAATGACTACGTAGGTATGGATCTTCTTATGTCCTTTCCACAGCTGTGGTTGCTGATAGACTGCAGGGAGCAGACCACAGAAAGCAGACAGGTTTGCTTGTGTTATCTCTAAATAGCCCCTCTTGCCTCCAGTGCTGAATGCAGAGCACTGGGGCAGGTGTGCCGCAGGTCTGACCCAGTAGGGCTTGCCTTATGGCGTTATTCATTTATCCACACAGCACCTTGAGTGTTCCAAAGACAACAATCAATTTTAAATAACATTATCGATTACATGAAAGACTACAAAACAAACCATCATTGCTTCTTACACCCCTCTTTTGAACAAAGGGTGAAGAGGAAAAACTTGTCTTCCTTGACCCTAACCTGTTTGTACAGTGTCTGTTTTGAAAGGACTTTGGCTAAGCAAAGTCAAATATAAGGAGAAATAATGGACCAACTACTTTTCTTCCTAGTTTGTGCTTGATGAAAGGGAACTGGAGGATAATCTTTTAACTTTCTCATTAATTCTTTCATGTTCTACCACTAAAAGTTTTGAATCTGCATGCTATGATTCAGGTATTGTGGAGACTTTTCAGTGAAAACCTGTATGAAAGAAAAGTCATTGCTACAGTTGCTACTTCTATAGACATACCAAGTTTGCTGTCGCATGATCTGCATCTCCAACACTTTTCCTCGATATTGGGGTGATCTATGAATTCCTTTCCTTTTTCACATGGAGCACAGTGTTTGATAATATCTGTTGGGCAGGTGATATTTTTAACAAAACCTGTAGAGACAGAAAACCAATAACTTAGAGAGAAGGCACCAGCTCTAAGACTTCCATCAGAATTTCATTTTTAATCCCTCATACTTTTTGATTCCAAATATGCAATCTACATTCTTTGTGCGTATGTAGATGCACTTCAGGAATGTAGCATACATAAGATTTAATTCGCCCCACTCTTTCTCCAATTTAATTCCGAAGGAGAACACACCAAACAAAATCGCACATGAAAAGCTGGAAAACCCATGAATGTATGGAATTTTGTAAGCAAAAGCATGTGTTTTCACTTTTTTAACCTCTTTCAAATATGTGTATGACAATTTATGGCTCTTTTGTAACAAGAGTGTTATGAGAGAACTACTCTCTGTAGTGAGAAGTATTTGTACACTGAGCTCAAGAAATAATTTTGAAGTGGCTTGTGTCCTGTAACAAAAAAAGATACAGCTGGAATGAAGTACTGCATCCGGAAAACCACCTCATGCCACTTTGCTATCCCAGCACAAAGCAATTGTGCGTTCTGTGGTTTCCCCTGTTAATGACTTCTCAACACAGTCTTACAATCATACTCACCACTTTTACATTTTTTGCAACATTGAGCATCTAAATTGTATTCATCCCCAGGACACTTATCCCTAGCTTCTCTCCTGGAAATGATCCTCCTGTTGTACATCATTAGAGCTTCAGTATCATTTTTGCACTGTGTTTCAATAATTGAGACAGCCACCTAGGACAGAAGAACAGAAAATCAGGCAAATACTTTGTTTAGGACTGTAGGTGTGTTTTAGTACTACAAAGTTACATTAATAGTGTTACTATATAACTAAATATATTGATATTCATTCCCTTATTAAAACTGTTCATTACTTTAGATTTAATGGACAATGAGGGTCCATATTAAAGCCATGAGTCCTACCACTACAGACAATCTCCTTTCAAATTAATTTACAACAGATTAATTTCTTTGAATTTCTTTGCACTGTCAAGTTAAATTGCCCAGTGCTTGGCGGTTTTTGGGTGTTTTGTTTGTTTGTTTGTTTGTTTGTTTTTATTCCTGTTACTAGTCAGTAGGAGCTTTACTTGTGGTCCCTGCCGTGCCCTACCTATTTTCATGATAATAATAAAAAAGCACTGTGGACCAGAGGCCAAACCATTCCTTTTTATTTTTTTTTTTGGTCTATTTTGGAATAAGGTGAAAAAATTATAAGGATAAATTGGGTATAGTTTACCTTTTTCTCATCAACATTTTCTGGGGAATTTTTTATGTACTCTCCATGCACTAAATATCTATATAAAGAAGCTATGGATGCTGACCACAACTTCAGTTAGATGCAGAAAAATCTTAGTGTTAAATTACTGAAAAATCTTTTTGGATATCAAACTGGGGTCTCAAGTGAAGTAAGTGTCATCTGTTGCTAATTAACTGACCGAACCAACATGACAATTGCCTTCTGCAGGTAGCCACTTCTCTTGATCTTCTAGTCTATTTGGAGGTGGGAAGGTGGAAAACTTTTTATTTCCTTAGCAGTCATGTGTTTAAAATGTATATAATATTAGTTATTAAACTGAAATTAAGGCAGCCTTTCTTTGCACCTGGAGGTGAAGCTCCAGCAGCTGAGAGAGCAGATTAGCACTTGAGGAACTGTGGGTATGGATGCTCAGCCCATCACTTCCCCTGTTTGGTGCTCTCTCTTTGCTGACAAAGTTTTTGGGGTGCTCTTCTGTGAATCCTAGTGTAATGATGTTCTGAAATCAAAGTCAATGTAAGGCTTTCAGAGAAGCTTTCAAAAGGATGTGTCAAATTCGTGTGATTTGTTGATTTTTTTTTTTTTTTGCCTGGAAGTATCACCTTGTTAA
>VZRM01001215.1:2325477-2376125 GCA_013397955.1 Grantiella picta
CTGGAAGTATCACCTTGTTAAATACTGGCTTAGGAAGTCCAATTGGAAAATTACTAAAATATAGTTAGGGATGTACAACCAGTTTGGTTTGGCTTTTCCTAAAGCAGTATGAAGAAAACATCTAGGAAGTCATGCAGAAAATTGAATATAATAAAAAAAGAAACATCTTTCTAAATTAGTAGTATCAGTAAACCTTAGCTGATTTTTTTGGTGCATTTACCAAATGGCTGCAAAGAGTGCATGCAGAGAAGAGACACATCTTCCCTCACATGAGCAAACTTCTCTGCCTCTTGTTCATGCTTTTAAACAGATGAGCTATGCTGGTATGAGGGGTACAGAAACGTAACATTTTTACATGGATGCCCACTGCTCCTGCTCACGGAGATGAACTTCCTGGTACACTTACAAGAAGTGGGGGTCACTTCTCAGAATTTGACGCTTAAGCAGCACCAAACACCTACATTGGTTCTGCTTGCAGGGATGTCTTACAACATCTTCCTGTAGAAGGAATAATGATAAAACTGTGAAGATTTTTTTTCAAAGCAACAACCTATTTTTTTTCAAACTCTTTTTTTTCTCCTGGATTTGCACCATCTTAAAAGCAATCCTTTTGTTATTTCCAAATTTTAGTGTGTCTTATAGAAAAAAAAACCAAAAAAGAGTTGATAGTCATATGGCTTCCTGTGTGCACCTTAGCTGCTTTTTCTGTTGTCACTGAGCAGTAAACACTAATATCAGAAAGGAAGCACTTTAGGGGCTTTTTTACAGGCAGGGATGATAGGTGCTTTTTTATGATATGAACACTCAAGCAGTGGCCGTATGTTTGCAGCCTAAAATGACTCACAGAGGCTCTCTTTTAAGTTTCTCAACTAAAAAAAAAATAATTTTCTTATGTATACTGAAGAGTTAGATTGTACTAAGCAGTAAATAGGAATAAGGTCAATCAGCTGGGGACATCTACCCTTAGCAACACCCATAAAAATTATCACATGAGCTCAAATTTTCTGCTTTATCTCCATTTGCATTGCCCAGGCAATGAAAAGTTTTCTACCTGCTCCCTCTCCTCCATTCCAACAGAGTACTCCAAAATGCTTTCACCAACAGGTATTTGCTAAGGACACCTATAAAACCTGGTTTTGTCTGCATTTCCAGGGCACAGTGACAAGAACTTTAATTTCTTTGAATCCTCCTGTCATTTTAGGATTCTCAGGCCTCCAGCTCTTCCTCCACCAGAGTATTATTCATAACGTATCAGTCTATTTCCACTGAAAAGCTTCTGCAAGACACAGCTTATAGGTATGTAATCTCAGCTTTGAAAGTGTATGAACATGTAATTTGCATACAGGACTTTTTAAAACTTTACAATGTTAACCCTTCGGGAAAAAAATCTCTGCTTTCTCTTGTTATCTTTATAATACATTTTAATTTTAGCAAGCTACTTCTCTCATTTCTAATCCATAAATGTTGATGAATGAGAAGACCAATGGCCACAGAAAGTGGCTTTTTTTTTCCACTCCACATTTGTTACATTGACCAAGGTGCATGAGCTCATCAGGGGCTTTCTAAGTGTTAAAAAAGGAGGAGGGGGATTTTTATTGCTTTTTTTTTTTCTTTTTCCTTGTGGAAGTTGGGTTGCTACAGCTAACTTCATTTTAATACGCTTTTCTCTGTAATCAATCTCCTTGTATTAACTCTGTCAGGATGGCTTTTTCAATGAGTACTTTCACTCAAAGAGTAATCTTCAGAGGATTCTCTACTCCAAATCTTCCACTATGACAAGAAATTTCTGCTTCCAAAATCTTTTTTCCTCCAACTCCTTTTTTTTCTCCCACCAAGGCTGAATCTCATAGCACCAAAATAACCTCTAAAAATATTATTTCACATTCTAAAATCTTTTATGAAAAAAACCCAGTTCCATTTTCTAAAGCCCAGCAATGGGAGTTGTTGGTATTTCCTCACAACTAGAAGCATCCTGAACTTCTTAACTTGCAAGGGAGATTCATGTGTTTAGTGCCCATGAAAGCAAGTAGCCTCAGCTACTGTCCAGTGTCTTAAAACACTCACTGTCCAAATCCAATCCACTACTCTTTCACATCTCAGCTGACTCACATGTAAATCACAGCAATATATTGGGGCTGCGAGTTGTATGATTGGTTATTTTGTTGAGTTCTGTTTCTTAGAAGTGCTGTAATAGCACTTAGTAAATACAATTTGGAGAGTTGGAGTGATATTAACAGCTCTTACCTCACTTTGTTGTGTCTAAGGATGAATTAGAGATAGGCAGATAGAAATTTAGTAACTCTTCCCCTTTTCCTTTTGTAACACAATATGGTTTTCTTGAGACTTTGTTCAGTGAGTTGCTGCAAAGGTAAAGGTAGTTGCTGTGGAAACATGCCCAGACATGTTTCCAGAACTGGGGCCCTTATACTTTTCACTTGAGTCATCCCATCATTTTATGGCTGTTTATGCATGTACATGTAAATATGCCTGTTAGTTTTCCATGATATGAAAAAGAAAGATCGGTGCAGTAATGCAGGAGTCCTATTTTCAAAGGTATGTCTTCTGAACTTCCAGAAAACTACCTGGTCTGTAGTCATATCAGATAATTACAAAATGTTTACATAGCAGTTCACTTTCTTCAGATGGCCTGTTCCTTTAGAGTGTGTTTCTCAGTGGTATGTAGTTTTGTAGCTTTTTCTACCAGGAGAACTTAGATGTTTTCCAGCTGCATAGACCATTGCTATTTTTGCATGGCTATCTCTGCAACTGCTTTTACTTGAGTGGAGCATGGACTTCCTTGCAAAATTGAAGTCTCGTTCAACAAACTGCTTTCATGTTCTGGTTTTACCAAAATAATATGCCAAACTCAGGTTTACCATCTTATAAGTATTGAAATAACATGCTAATTAAAAACCCCAACAAAATAACTTTTTTATAATAGAAATTATGTAGGAATGCTATGGTCTTTTCTAAGGGGTACTGAAATTTGGAAACAATTGGAAAATAAGACCACAAATTATATCTTCTCTAGAGCAGTGTTAGAAAAGAAAATATTTTTAATCTTAATATATATTCTGAATAATTCCAGCATGCTGAGCTACAGCAACATTTCTAACACCAGTTTGCTGCTAGTATAGGAACAGGTATTACACACTTCTGTCAGCATATGAAAAACCTTCTTTGTATTTAACTATGCTTTGTTGATTTGTGCAGGGGCATGGATAGAGCTCTCTGAAACACTTTAAATAATTTACTACCTGTCATACAGTAAATCAGATCACAATTTGAGCGGTTTATATATTAAGACTTGATTTTAACCTGACAAACCGCTAAACAAACTGCGTTTGCTCACAATATAACCACATTGTGAAGAGACTTGTGAGTTGCCTTGAAATGGGAGAATTGGGGCTGGGAAGCAGTGTGTCCTGCATCCACATTTGCGGGCAGGTGGTGGCTCTGCTATGCAAGGCTCACTGTCACCTGCCTCATCGCCACGCTCCCAGCCCTGGGCTCTGGCAGCAGGGCTGCCTCGGGGCAGCTCTACCGGAGCTCAGGCCGAGCCAGGGCATCCACACATGGCCAGCTCTCTCACCCTGGAGCTTCCTGCCACTGCAGCTCTTTGGTGTAATGTACCTGTGCCACTGGAGATCCCTGGGCTGGCCGCTGACACACTGCCTCACTTTTCCTGTTGACGGCAGCAGTTAAAAATGGATATTTAAGGTAACTTTACTGATGAGAGTGAGAAAGGAGACTGCAGCTCTCAGAAGCTGCAGGAACTCATACTGTGCGCACAGGGAATAATTCAGGCAAGAGCGGAAGGCCCTGCCCTATTGCTTCCAGTAAATGCTGCGCACTCCGGTGCCAAGGCTTCGACTATTCCTCTAGCCTCTCCTGGGTCACTGTCACAGTGGTTCAAACACCTCCTCCACACGTATTTGCTCTTATGGTGCTGCCAGCTCTAGCTGTCCCTGGGTCATCCCACCTATAGCTCATGATCCAATGTCCCTGACAGCCACCTGTCTCCATCCCCCTTTTTCTTCCGTCTGCTTTTCCACAGCACGCACTTCCCTTCACTTAGCACCCTCAGAAGTGCCTGAACTAGAAGGCGAAACTGTCCCCTTCGAAAGATCGCCTAACGAGTTCACTGAAATGTCAATAACAAGTTCGTCGCGGCAGGCGGAGAGCAGCAACAGGGCAGCGCTCCTCGCCCGGCGACACTCACCGCCCGTCCCCCGCCGCCCGTGTCCCCAGCCCCGCCGCCCGCCCGCTGCCCCGCTCGGGAGGACACTTACGAGGAGCAGGGCAAGGAGCCCCCGAGCCATGCCGCCGCTGCCCAGCGCTGCCCCGCACCTCCGGCAAAGCGAAAGTGGCCCGTCCCGGCGGGACAGCCAGTCCTGCCCCCGCGCCCTGCCCACCCGGCTCCTCCCATGCTGGCGAGCGCGGCCCGGCACGGGGCTGGGGCGCGGCGGACCGGCGGAGGTGCCGGGCAGCGCTGCTCTGCCGGGCGGGACCTCGGGCGCCGTGAGCCAGCCCCGGGCAGGGCTCTGGCCGCCGGGCGAGCAGCGGGAACAGGCGGCACAGCCCCGGGCTCAGAGCCCCGCGGGGACAAGGGAGCGAGGGCACGGAGCCGCCGCTCGGGTGTCCGGGGCATCGCGGGTGCTTGGTCGGGGACCGCCACTCGGCAGCTTGGGAAGGCCAGGCACGGCCCCGAGGTCACGAAGCCAAAGGCCCTAGTGCTGAGAATAAGGCAATCGGTTGCTGTGCTTCAGCTGCTGGGCATAGCAATTGCCTCCCCATGGAGGGCAGAACCTCTGCTTCCGTAGTACTGCCAAGGGGAGGTTTGGGGCAGACAGTTCCCTATGGGTAGAATGGAGCGAGCACTCAGAACAGGCTAAACTCACTGCAGCAGAGGGTACTGCCCTTTGCTGTCCTATGGAAAGGGTTGCTCAAGCCTGTGACTTCTATTTTGTAGCTATTTCCAGTCAGTTCTTGTGTTTCTCCTGCAAGCCTTCAGTGGTTTGAAATTCTGGTAGTCTGGCCTCCTTTGCAGAGTTAGAAATAACGTGGTAGCGTTTAGTTACTGGTACGTGTTTTGATCTTTCAAGTTTTGACATGATGCTGTTGCCTTGGGAGGATGATGGTTGCAATCGAGCTGGCAATTTCATTTTAAACACCATTTTTCAGTTGTTTATGACTCAGATTTTCAGAAACCCTTCATCTTGTCTGCTGGTATGGCTCTTAGCTGCAATACATAACGTCAACACAAAATGGCTACTGTTTTAAATGCTTCAGGCTTTTTAACCACTTCCGGATAAACCAAAAGACACTGCTGACACATTTTTAGAGATGCTGCTTTCCCAGTATCCTTGAACAATCAACTTTTTTCCTTCCTAGTGGGAGTATGGAATATAACGAATGAGAGGCACCTCTCTTGGGTGCAGTGCCTGGGTTACATGTCTCTAGTTCCTACTGGGCAAACCAAAATCAGCGTGTATGTGAGACTGCTAATTTTAGCGGAAATTTGCGTGCGGGTAGGGGTGGAGTAGGGACTGCAAGCAATGTTGTCCGGATGCGGATGATTGCTGCAGCAGAAAGCTTGGTAGAATTGTGTCGAAATCCATCAATCAAGAGGACTATGTTTTGTCCTAAAATCAAGACCTTATGTGACTGGGCCCTGGGCAGGCAGTGCTCAGGGTTCAGTGGCACCTCGGTGTGCCTCTTGCACTATTTATCCGATACCTTCCGCTGATGTCGCTCGAGTCTATTAGGTGCATGTGGTTTGCAGTGCTCCCTGCCCCCGGGTGTGATGACTGTGTGCATGTAGCTGCTTTGCGGTGGAGTGTTTTTGTCTTGGTGGGGAGCTCTGAGAGGCATTTGAGAAGCCACCAGATTCATGTCAAAACAACAGTGTCTGCACGTGACTTGAAGTCATACCTTACGCAGTTAATAACTGTAGTTGCTTGAGGTTTTTATATATATAATGAAGAAAGAGAAATGTGTTTGGAGGACTTTTTGTTGTTTGACTATTCTGAGTTGGTCTCAGTGATCATTAGAAAGCCAACGTTTTAATCTTTGCTCTGTTGCTTGGGTTGGAACAGCTTCTTTTTGGCTGTTAAAAGTGACAGCATTGTCTCTTTTCTTTACTCACCGTTCATGGAAAGCTTAATTCAGGTGTCAGCAGAGGCATGCTAAGCACTGCAGACTCTGCGGTATTTCTCTGCCAGCAGATGGCCTTGCGCCTCTCCTAACGCGGGAGCAGGGATCAGACCGGGGCGGGGTCCAGCTCGAGTTAACACACGCTTTTTAGCTCCTTTGCAATTCCACCTTTAAAAATGTAAGATTCTGGAACTAAAGTGAAATTTTAGATTTTTTTTTGTTTTTACTGTGCTGATTTGATCTGTGTGTGTGTGTTTTGTTTCTTTTTTCCCCCTTGTAATTGCTGTCCTATGTCTACACATGTGCACTGGTCATAGAAAATTCTGTATGAAAATTCAAGATAGCTGCAAAACCACTCAAGGAATAATTTTGGATTACACGTGGTCACAGTATCCTGGCATTTAGCGTTGGCAAGTTGGAATCAGTATTCATGCTTAGGTGGCATCAAACCTTTTCTTCCCTCTCCAGAAAGCTGCTTGTACCTAAAGGAACAGACTCTTTTGGGTTATTATGACCTTATGGGTTGCTCCATTTTTGCAAAGGTTAACTTAGCTAGTCTCTCCAGGTGTAGTAAAATTTGTCAAGGTGAAATAAAACATAACTTAGGGCCTAGAGCCCTGTGCATTGTGCTGGTCTCACCTCAGAATGTTGAATCCATATTTATATTCCAGAAGGAAAATAACAGGGGAGGAAGCATAAGATCTGACTCACTTTCTACTACATTTTTCTCTGTTAAATTGTTACATATTTTTTGAATTTTTTTTAATATTTGGTTTAAATTTGTTTTGGCATATTGGTAATCTTCAGCAATTTTTTGTACCAAGATCAGGCAATTAGATTAGTGTAGTATAACTTAACCAACGTAGTTCCATCAAACTTAAATTCTCCTTTGACCTAAAATACACACTAGATGATCATTGTTGGTTTGTGGTTTTTTTTGTTTGCTTGTCTGTTTCACTTTCTGTCTTTTGTTTTATTTTGCTTGCTTGTTTTGCCTCTCTCTTCCGTCATGTATGTTCTAAACAACCAATCTAATTTTGAGTTTTTGTTCAAGTACTAGAGCGGGTGATACTCCTGCAGCTCAATTGCATTTCCATCATTTTTGATTCAAACCTCTTCAGAAATGTGACTCTTGTCACAAGCCTCACCTAACGTTATTGGGAAATGATCCGAGTGGCATCAGTCTTTAAATAATCAGGTCTTAGTACAGTTTTATGATGGATTTATTGTTTTCCGGATCTTCTGTGAAACATTAAAACAGTGACCTTGCTCCACCTACCAGCTGCACCCTTTGCATTATGGTCTCAGAGACCACGAAAGGTCTGTAACCACTGTAACTATTGGCTCTTTGTTATAGTGTGTCGGCCAGATTCCAACAACTGAATGTTACCCTAGTCCCCTTTTTCATAAACCACTACACACTACTTACACTCACTTGGGTTTGTGGTGTAGAGAAAGGTTCTTGGTCAGATGATGTGGTAGCAAAGCATTGTGTTCACCCTAACACCCTTCTCTTCCTGTGGAGACACTGATACAACAGCACAGAAGAGGGAAAGTAGGGTGTCACCAGAGAGGTTTATGAAGACCCTGTGGGTTTTTTGTGAGGATGCTACCTGGTGTGGCGTCAAATCACATATCAGGATGTTGTGGCATGCAGTGTGTTTCTTTTAGAAGTAATAGTGATCTAATACAACTGCCTGTGGAGCCATAGTTGCTACTGTTTATCCACAAAGGCCCCCACACTAGCAAGAAAACAGAATGGAAACAAAAAACCAAACTCAAACAAAACAGAGTGGAAACTGAAACTTATAGCAAGTCACTTGTCCCCTCTAGCAGTTCTCCTCTGGAGAAGGTGATAAAGGAGAACTTGGCATGTGCCCTGTCATTCCAAAAGTAAATTGAAACAGACGTGTGTCCTTTTTCTCATAGTTCAACTTCCTGACACAGCCCTGGATCCATGCTTTTGTTCAACAGACCTAGTTTGATGACGTCAATGCATTCTTCACAGCAGGGAAAAAAAAAAAAAAATCATGTTTCAAACAAACTGAGCATTTCCTTAGACTGGAAAAGCAAATTGGCTGGATGCCTGGTGGCTCCTACAGCCAATCACTATAACCTTACCATAAATGTAGATGTGTTTCTGTCTTAGGGTTGATTATTGACTTTATTTTAGACATGGGACCATCCTGTCCCAGTCTTCTGTGTGTGCACTGTACAAGGGAGTGCTGAGATACTGAATGCTGCATTATCTACCAAATATTTTGCCCATTACATGGGGTCACTTAAAATTTGGTTTTGTGACTTGATAGATTGTAAAAGCATCTGTTTTAGTTGTTTAGCATAGCTCTGACTCCATCCAGATCTTGCAGCAGGCAGCTTTTCTTCAGAGGCTGTCTTGTGACCTTTTCTCTTTTTTTCAAGCTAATTGGTCTTAGCTGTTTTTTGAAGATGCTATTACTAAGATTATGCTTTATACTTTCAAAGCTTGGTTTACAGCAAATGCTAACTGTCAAATGTGTAACAGATCAACTGTAAAAGCTTTTAAGATAATGTGCTAGGGATGCTAGGTGTTCTCCAGAGCTGAGGGAGAAAGTGTTCAAATGTTTTCCCTTCAGGTACTGCCTGGACAGAGCACTGCTGATTTAATTTGTGAGTTTCTTGCATTTGTGAGATAAATCCAAGGCTGAATTCTTGTACTAAGAATGAGAGAGGAAAGATATGTAGAGAAATTACTGGATTTAAAAGGAAGATGTGAGTAAAAGAAGATCTTTAGTTTTGCTTTTAACGTTTAATCTGAAGATGGCTGTAACAGGTACACCAGATGGCTTCATTTCCCATGGTGAGTAAGTGATGCTCAAAGAGCCACCCTGCAAGGAAAACAGCTTTCATTTTAATTTTAAAGTAAACTAAGACAAACATTATTAAGTGTGATAGTGAGGAGGAGAAGCTAAAGGAAATATTTTCAAGGATCTTAGCATTCTGTGTTTTCCAATATTGCAAGAAATACTACGTCTTTGGAATTCAGTTCCACTGTTTTGCTTTGCTCTGTCATGCTTCTCTTTCTGGGGTATCATCTGACAAATGAATCTAGCATGCTTAGATAAAAGCAGTGCCTTGTGGCTGAGACTCAAAACGCTCTTGTTTTGGTTTCTTTTGATAATCATTGAACCTTTGAAATTCTTTGGGGGTGGGGAAGACATGACAGTGATGTGAAGTCTTATCTCTCCCACTAACATCTCAGATGCAGTTTGGCATCCGCTGTGACATCAAACATTCTTCAGAGCCAAAACAGGATGCAGTGATCTTGCTCTGAATGTTTGTCTCCTGGGCACTGCTGTGTGCTTGTAAGCAGCACTTGTGCTTCAGGTAGATGTTCAGCAGCTAAACCCTGGTAGAGAGGGGCTGTTGTGGTAGGAACAAAATTTGCAGGTCAGGGAGCTATAACTCTTCCCTACCTTCACCTACTCCCCCACTTCTACCACACATATGCACAAGCAGAAGGGAGGCCTGGGTAGCTCATGAAGCTACAGGAGTGAGTCATATTTTCTCTATTCCGCTGCACAGCCCACTGCATAGTAAGGTTTTATGAGCTGTAGCAAATGAATATATGGTACAGACTGATTTATATTTCTGTCAATATGCATTTGATTGTTTTCTGTCGGTGGTTCTCATCAGCAGTTAAATGATGTGCTTAGACAGCAGTGCATCTCTAAAAGTGGTTACAACAAGAAGGCATACAGTGATGTTAGCTGTCTGAAGCAGTCTGTTAAATTCTCAGATAAGACATCAGTCTTATTTTTCAGCTGAATAATTTCTCAAGTACTCTGTGGAAGCCATTATTTTGAAAGGGGCATCCTTTCCACACTGCACAGTAGCTACCTCTTCTGCTGTCAGCCAGCTCAAATGCAGGAATGGGAGACTGGATGAGGGACTGAAGAGGGATGTACAGCAGAACATGCATTTCTGGTTCCCTGGGATGGGCAGGAGAGTCTAGTGCTAATGCAGACTGTGGCTTTAAAAGCCACAGGTTTCCCGTTCATTTCTCCCAGCCTGGGGATGCTCAGAAACCTTCCAGCCTTAAGGTAGCCACCTGAGAGAGCAGTTTCTCACTTTTGGGTGAGAAAGGAAGAGAAGCTCACATGACTTTGCTGTAAGTGTAGGGAAATAGGCTTACCTTCTGGAAGTAGGGGTTGTGGACTGAATTCTCACCTTTCATTTATTCACTTAAGTGAGCCGTGCTTTTACTTGAGACCAATGGTAGTTTTGATATTGCCTTGATTGAAGCTAAGATTGCACTGCATATGCATAAAGCATATATAAAGATATGTCAATACTTAGGGACTTCCCTTTTTCTGGGAGGCAGGGCTGGCCACCAACCCCTTTTCCATCAGCCCCCTGAAGGGACAGCCTGGGCTTCCCTGCACCAGGCACATGGCAGAGCCTGGAGTGTCAAAGGCTTTTGATCCATGGAGTTTATTCCTTGCCCTACCAGCTATTCCTGAGTGACCTGGTACAAACCGCACATTTTCTTTTCAGGAGCCCACCTGAAAAACAGGATCTGACCAAAAAAAGTTATGAAAGAATAACTATAAATTATTAAAAGCAAGGTGACAGGGAAGGTTTAGGCCTCATGAAAACAGTAGCTTGTATTGTGTATGCAGAGTAAAAAAAAACAGATGTTAGCCCTTTTTCCCAGGTGTAGTTGTCCCCTGTTTCTTCCAGCCCCTTTTCCTGAGAAGGCCTGGCCATTTGCAGTGTGAGTGGTGTTCAGTTTCTAATGCCATAAAATACTATGGCAACACTGTTTTATTTAAATGTGATTCAGAAAGGGGGATGTGTTTGTGCTGAAGATCTGCTAATTGCATCATTTTCTCCTTGTATTAAACAATGTGTTCATGCTGTGCAGTGCAGAGTAATCAGCGTGCAGGGAAATGATTTATATTGTATTGAAGAGGTCTGGGCATTTGACCTTGTAAATGAATTCCCAGACACAGCTAAACACAATGCAGTAAGTAACAGGCTCTAATTAGGAAGCTGGAAGAGTTGAGCATAGTTCTGGTATCCTGGTGTGGAAACCATCCAGGCTTTCTCAGGATCCTTGTACAGCAGTGTTCTGCAGCAGTGAAAGGATTTACTGTGTCCTCAACAAGTTACTAGCAAGGAACTGATAGAAAGAGAAACTCGGGAAGTACTTACAGGACTGACTATGACTATAGAAAACTATAGAAACTGTAATTCTGAGACCTTGTCTTTTTTTTAGTGCTGTTACTGGCTTGCAAGAAGAATAGAAAAGGATCAAAAAGCAGTGGAGTTTGCAGAAGTCTCCTATTGGTAGGTTAGACCTGAGTCCCAACTGTTTTCATCCCCCACGAGAGCAGTGGTACAATAATTGGTTCTGAAATGGGCTGGAATGAGGGAAGACTTTACAGAATTCTGCGGTTTTTGATCTTTAAGGAAGATGGTTATGTCTGTTTCAGAACTGTGTATCTAAGTCTTCCTTATGGTCATAACAGGAAAATAACAAAACTTTGGCCTGAAAGAGAATTTGAGCAATCAGTTAAAGCTGGGTGTGTAAAACAGATTTAGTGGAAGAGGAAAAGAAAACCCTAAGTTTGATTGGAAAATGCTTTTACACTTTCAGAAAACCAACCACATTCTTGAAAAAAATAGCATGTTTTCAGTACTTTTCCATAGTTCTCATGACTGCCTGTAAGAAAGAGGAAGAAGAAACTGCCTTATCTAACTAAGATGCGTCTGCAAAGCAAGGACCAAAAGCCCACCAGCTTCATTTGTCTTATGAGGCTTTAGCATCGTATGGGGAGCAGTTTATAAATGGAATATGCTAGAGCATGAGAAATAGCTGTGTGCTAAACGACCAACCATTGTCAGCTGTCAGTCTCCTGGGGCACCACACAGATAACAGGAGGATCTTCCAGGCATAAGCAGCAGCCAGGATGAATGCAGGAAGGTAAGGCAGAGCAGACTGATGCTGCACATGGGACAGAGAGCACCAGTGAAGTCCTGTCCTTCCTGCAAGCTGCAGTGAGTTAGGCACCACCTTGCTGGGTGTTTGCCTGTACCTTGTTTTCATTAACCAAAATGACATTCAGCATAAGTGCTATGGATGGATGGGGTAGGAATCCTTCTGCACAGGTCACACATGCAAAGAGCTTTCTCAAAGCTTTGTATCATAAACAGGATTCTGTTGGACAGGACTCTGCTTTATCTTAGATCTATACTGTAAGTTGTAACAAGTTATAAAAATACATACACGCTCACACACATTTTATCTGTGACATTTTTCTGTAACTTATGTTATTGTTCAGATCACTGATAAAGGCATTAAGGTGTTTAGCTGTTGGTGGGTCCCCCAGAATCCCACCCACTCAGCAGTGATTTTCCTGCCATGCTGTGCCATAAGGCTTGAGCTTCAGAGGCAGTTCTCATGCTGCTCTGTGTGTGTCAGAGCTGCATTTACTTTTGTTCATATTTTCCAATGTAAAATGGCTTTTACAACTATGTTTTTATCTCTCAAAACAAATTACAAGAAGCCATTTTTATACAGCCTTATTTGCAATGTTTATTGTATTATCTCCTTTTATTTTTTATTATTGGCAGCTGTGATAGGTTGACTTAGAGTAGTGTGTTCATCTGGCAAGTTTATAATTAACTGCTTGTCATTGCATGCTTGAAATTTTTGTTAAACTGCCTTTCTTCCTGGGGAAAACCCCTCAAGCATTTTAAAGGGCTAATGAAAGTAAGTGTTGATTTCTCTGGAGGCACTTTGGCCTATTCTTTGGAGCACCTGCGTGGATGCAGGCTATTCTTGATTGCTGCAATGTCCATGCCCAACTTTATTGATGGCTCTTTTAGCATCTTATTGCAGTGGAATTGAAATCAAAAAAGACCCAAACAGTTTTGCAAACTTTTGAATTGACTTCTGACTTTTTTTCTGGTACAGAAAATGCACATGTGTTAAATATGTTTGCATTTGCCACAATATTTTTTACTTTTGTGCTTAACAACATATATTTCATATAATGACATGCCAATTCCAAAAGGATGTTTCCTTTTTATCCTAATGTATTTTTAAAAGTATGTGCTCACTTTGGTCACAAAGGTGGTAGAATTTCCCCTTGTATATTTTGTACATTCTTTGGTTTGTTGCCATGTAACACTCATTCCTTCACTGTTATTCAAGGGTTCTTGTATAGATTAAAAAAAAAGAAAAGTTCAGCTGTGCTCTCAGCTGTTTGTAGATTGTGCTGAGTGACTCATACAGAAGACAAGGAAGTTGCAGTGAGGCCACATCTCCTTGTCCTGCCCAGCAGTGACACTTAGCCTCCATGTGCTCCAAGCCCAGAGCCAGGAGAAAGGACCTGGAGACCAGGGCTGGGAGGTAGGTAGTGGCTTGGTGACATTTGTGGTAAGAGTGACTCCATAGGTTGCCACCATCCAGAGCCTGTGGGCAAAAAAGCTCTGTTGATCACAAAAAAAAGTTAAACTCTTGCACTATAGCAAATTAATGAATTTGCTGGCGAAAGAAATTACCCTGTAGAAGTCCTTTTCCTCATGGTTTGCTGGAGAGAAAATTGGCTCATATAGGTGTTGAGCTGTGATATATCCAGGCATTCCGAGTCCACAGGTTTAACCTGTAAGTAATAGCTCCATGAAACTCACTTCCAGAAGTTTCTCTCATGGGAACTGTCTGATTTCCTGTAATGTGCAAACTCACCTTGAAATCTTGCTCTTGGTGAGATAATAACAGGACAACCACTTGCAAAAGTGTGGTGGGAACAGGTGTTCTTGTTGCTGTCAGTCTGGGAATGTGTTGGTTGGGGAGCTCGGAAGTTGTTGTGGAGGAAGGACCCCTGTGCTCTGCCTGTCCCACACACATGCTGTGCAGGTCTGACTTCCTTACAGGACTTCATTTTCCACAGTGCTGTGGTGGGAAGATGGCATTTACATTCTGGCAAGCTTGGATAGCATGTTACTGCGGAGGTTCCAATCGTCTGGGGGAATCTGGCTCTTGAGAGACGTTCCACTGTAACATTATTGTGAAGCCTTATCTACAATGTAATTATGGACAGATAAATCAGCAGGAGCTGTGAACAAGCTACTGAGGTGCTGCTGAGAGTTGCACGCAACGGGTCAGAGCTCTGCCCTGGCCTGAGGGCTTATTCAGGATCTCTGCTGGATTTACAGCTCTTGGTATAGACAGTGTTCCTTTGACTATGCTCCTGATGGGTTTGATGTTTTCTTTGTAACATTCGGCGTGTCTACACCAGCTGGAGTGTGAGCTACGGGTGATGCCTTGCAGACAAAATGTAGAGCTTATTTCTACAAAAAACAAACAAAAAAACCCATTGTGCTGGGCATTCAAAACTGCGTTTAAAATATTTTAACTATTAAGGAAAAATTGTGGAGGAAAAATACAAAATATATCTGCATCTATTATGCATGAGGATATGGGTACGTACTCCTGCCTCAAGAAATCTTTCTCCTGCACGTAAGGAAGGAGAAAGGATATAGGAAGAAAATTACCACTGTGGGCATCCTGTTTCTTTCCAAGCATCTGCTATCAGGAAATCTCAGAGACAGGATGCTAAGGTATATGGATATCAGCCTGACCCAGCAGGACTTGTGCTTATGTTCTGTTTATTTATCTAAAAAGGATGATGAGGTAAACATTATCTCATTTTTACTTTGAATGTGTTCCTTTGATTTTGAATGAAGGATAACTTTACCACATTACCATGGAGGAAGATACCTTGTTAAGAAGATGAAGGAAGGTTGTGAATTAATATTCTTCATCAGCCTCCTTAAGCGGCACAGATGGTAAACACTGTCTCCTCTAGTTCTTGCAGAGCACTGGCAAAACTATTTTCCAAACTTTTTAGGTTGAAAAATTGACATAGTTGAAAATTATTAGAGCAATTTTGCCTTAGTTGTTAGAGAGAGGCCAGTGCAAGAGCCTGACAATCACAGAGAAAGCTAATCTATGTGTCTGACAGTTTATGGTTAATCTGACACTTTACAGATGCTTACTGTGTGACAGCTGCAATGAATCAGGTTATTAGAGTGACTTTCTGCTCCCTAAAGCTTATTTATTCCTGTCTTTCTCAAAATAGGGGGTGGGGATGTGTAAAGCCTATCAATGAGATAGAGGAGAGGGCCTGAAGCCAGACAAACCAAAACATTTAGAGATTCTGCTAATGTTACGAAGATGAAAGGAATCCCCAAATAAAAATGAGCCAGAGACATATTTAGCAGAGCCTCATTCCTAAACAGCCAATTGGATGGAGGCAGGAAGGTCTCCACACACATCTCAGAAGTTGTTTTCCCTTATAAAGTAAAGCAAAGGGGTTACTTTATTCACAGTCTTCTATAGACTGGGATAAGCCTGCAGCTTCTGTCCCCCTTTACCAAAAAAGTATGGCATCTACATGCTGGTGCTGGGCCTCTGAGCTGGCATTCTTCAGGCCAGCTGGAGCTCATTTCCTGGGCATGGTTGGCTCTACAGCTCCTGCTGCTGTGGAGTCCCAGGCACATTTTGTGTCCACATGGCAATCACAAGTTACTGAAAAAAAAATAGAACTTAAGGAAGGTGTAGCTAAGAATTTCCACAGATATATTGAAAGATGCTTTAAGTCAATAGGAGAGTTTCCAATGTGCATTGAAGCTTTGCTAGTATCTCTATTAAGAGATCGGGGGAAAGATACTAAAGAGAGAGATAAAATTAATTTTTCCTCTTTTTTTTCTTTCTGTGATTGTACTCCAGACATACTCCTGTGATGCAGACTGCAAAAGGGTTTAGCAAGGAAAACCAAAGAGGTTCTCAGGAGAAGTTAAATTAAAAACTATAGGTTTTGGCTATGGATACAAAGAAAGAACAAGAACCTTGGGGTACAGACACACCAGACAAATTGTGCCGTGTTGTTTCTGTGCAAATGAGTGGGATAAGGACTGAACGATAGGCAGCAGAAACTGGTGATGGAAATGGCCTCCAGAGGGAAAGCTAAACTACTTGCAGGAATGGGGTTGCATTCTTTTTCTTGAAAAACAAACACACAACAAAACCCAAACAGAAAACCCAAAGCCCCTCATCATATATATGTGTGTGTATATATATGCATATTTATATACACATACATATTAGGGCTAAGCTCTAATTTGTCCATAGCTGCAGAGGAGGGTTCAGAGATTTGAACCCCAGCATTTAGACTTGATTATCAGCAGACCTTTTCTATTCAGTTCTCTTTATGTTCTCATTCATGTCACATGCCAAGTACATTCTCCCCTCTCCCCCTGCCCCTCTGGCAATGACCTCAGTTGCTTAGAAGAAAGGTATAAACTTCCAATGCTGTTTTTTTCACCTGAGCTTTTATGTATAGAAATATCTATGTGATCATGACTTCAGCATGGAGTCGCTAAATAGAAAAGAAATTCTTTTATTCTATAATGTCCCTTGAGCTGGACTGACCTAATTTCCTTGCATAGTTTCACCTGTTTGCCTTCCTTCCTTCCTGCCCTGGCACTTTCCATAAGGTCCCACTGCAGAGAAGAGCTGCCTGCTGAGCACTGCTCTTCATTGTGCTCTGGAGCTGCTGTTGGGCAGAACCTCTGCATTTTCCCTGTGCTGATTCTGTGTATCCATTCACTACTGCTCAGTCAACCTCTGGGCTTACCTCTTCCTTCTAGTCTGCCTATGCCCGTCTGTACCAAATATCCTTCATACGGCTGGTCCTTCCAAAAAACCAGTGCTTACTCTACATCCCTGTATCAACAACTGCCTGCTCTGAGTGAGACATTGTGTCAGCCAGATCGTTTTCATGAGCACCCTGAGATCTTGGGTGCCCATGACAGGGAAGGTGATGTGTGATCCCCACCCAAATGGCCATTCCTCAAAGCAGGTTTCCTTTTTCCCAAGGGGCTGCTGCTGCCATCATTCCTACCAGCAGGAATTGTGGTATGCACCAGGATAAGGTTACAGGTACCATAATGAAGCCTAACAGAGGTGCAAGTCTCTGGTGTCAGTGTGGCCACTGTCTCTGTAATGATCACAGAGGCCTCTTGTAGAAAACGACTTTGCCTATATTTCTAGCTATGCTGAGGAGCAGTGTGGATGATGTACCAGTTCTGCTGAAGGGTTGTTTACTTGGTTCTGCAATCCTGTATGTGCTGTACCTGTCAGAGCATAAACACCATTAAGTTTTTTTAGGAGTGTGAACTTCTTCTCAGGAAGTCAGAAAGTTTGGATTTTTTTGAATCTTTGTCCCAGTCTTAGTATTTTCCAGGTATTTCAAGGATGATGTTTCTGAAAACCTTGGATTGTGTTACTTCTGATCTAGAAAGTAATTGATGTTTGTATCAAAATCAGACATGAGACTGCATTGAAAGGTTGTGCTGTGTGAAATTCTTCTTCCTCTTGACCAAGGGTCCCTGATCTGATACCATATGTTCTATATAAGGTTCGCAAGTTTTCTCAGCTATGTTATTGAGTGTTGTATGAAAACAAAGAATTTGGCTTTGGCTATCCTTTGACTGTTAGTTGAAGATATGTAAAAAGATATTAGATATTAGATCCTCAGTTTTAGGTTGCTTACCTTGGTGGGTTTTTTTTCTTTTTTCCCCCTTTTTCTTTTCCTTTTTTTAAAAATATCTTTGTCTTTCACCCTGATGATGGCAGTAGAATAATAAATAGCTTTTGCATAGCTCATGTTCCAACACTTGTTAGCTTCTGTTTCTGACTCTCCAAAGCAGTTACATTCCTTAAAAGTTCCTTTCCTTAAAAGTTAAATTCCTTCTAGTGTTCCATCCATAATTCTGCCTATTTGCTATCTCCTCTAGTAGCTTATTCCTTAAATTTTCACATCAGAAAAACTTCCACTGTGGTTTTATGGGAGGTTTTCTTGCACCAAAGCTACTCAATTAGGCAGCAAGCACTCCATAAACAAATGCACAATGCCTCTCCCTTGTAACAAAATTCACAAAGCAAGGATCTCACTTGGATTCCCACATCTCTCTTGTCTTGTGTGCTTGGAGAACTTTTGAATTCGTAAGGTTTAGTACTGGAGTTAAGAGATATTGTTTCTGGTCTTTTGTACAAACTTAATGACAGAATATTGTTGGCTGTGAAAAGGCTGCTTCACTAGAATTTGTCTGTTCAGAGAACAGTTGGCTACAGCTGTAGAAATCTAGGCCTGTGCTGAAAATAACTTACACAGTGAGAACTGTTCCATTATTTTCTAAAAATGTGTTCAGTGGAAAAGCTAGCTGGGGTTATAAAATACAACTTTATTGCAAAAATTTAAGTTTATGACAGTCCAGACTTGTGGCCATCAGTGGAAAAGCACTAGGACAAAAGTAGTCTGCAGGTCATAGGGCTGGAAAATAAGCTTTCAGAGAAACAAAATGGATTCTAACCCATCACAGTACAAAGGGGATCATAACTATCTTTAAACTGAACATTTTCGTAACCTTCAAAGACATCTCTGTGAACCTTATACAACAGCAGGTACTTTTTTACTACCCTTAAGCTTGTGGGCAATACTTAGTATACAAGCAAAATGACAACCTATTAAAAGACTTTGTAGAAAAATTGAGCAGCTGTTTAGCTGGCCAGAAATAATTGTTCATTGTTTTTATCAAAATCTTTAATGGCAGCAAAGTGTTTCTTTAAAAACACTTTCCCCATTATAAATGACTGCTCTTCCAGTTTCTCATTCTGCTTCTTGTATGTTACTGTGAAGTCCTGGACCTCTCTTGTTTGAACACATTATCATCCTGCCAGAGGATGTCTATTGTGGGCACACTCTCTCAGTGTTTTAGCAACTCTCCTGAAGTTTTAAAGTGTTTATCTTACACAGCTGAGAGCCTCCTCCTGTTTCATGAGCTCTACGCTGGAATGCAGTGGAAGAGACCCAGGGCCTGTGGCCACCCAGATTAGAGTTTTTTGTTTTAAGGTCCCTATATGGTTCTGTTAGAGACTTCGGGTCTGTCTCTGTCTGTCTCTGCTCCTTGTTTGGGAGGCTAGTGGGAGGAGAAGAGCTGAAGGGGCTATATAACCTCTGAGGTTTCAGATACAGAGTGTACCACCCCAGAGCAGCCATCCCCAGCCAAGCGCTGTCAGGGTAAGTGGCACGGAACCAATGGCATGATTTACACATTGCTGGAGGACTTCAATTAAATAATGTCACATGGAAGCTATTCAGGAAGATGTACTGCTGTGCTCTAGTTTGCTTAAGAAACTTACTTATTAGAATTGAGTTGATAAAATACTTGTAGTATCTATACTGAGTTTTTGTTTTATATTCTGAAAGGGAAAGAAAAGTTCTACCCTAATAATTTTGCTGATTCTGCCAGCACTTCAGCAATTGTACAGTGGCATTATTGTGTAATGCCACTGTTGGAATTACAGCTATATTCTAGTTTAAATGAGCCTGTGTGACATTGGGGTGTTAGTTTGGGACAGAATGAAGTTCCTGATGGGGGATGTAGTAGTGTTTCTTAGCAGATTTGTTTCAGTGCTTTTAATCCAGTGTAAGGTGAAAGAGTGTTTTGGGGAATGTGACTGCAAGAAGAGCTAGAAATACGCAAATCAGCAGTGTCTAATAGGATAAAAGGAGGATGCATGTGTATTCATCCTCGTCTCTATGTATATGAAACTACTGTTCTGTAAAATGCCAAACATTTCATTAAGGAAGAGGCTACACACAGTACTTCTTATGGAGCTGGAGTTCTCAGAGTAATTTGTTGTGGAGATTGGTGAGGTGATTGATTATATTTACATGTAAAGCAGGGAGAAGAAAGAGGTTAAAGACGGTACTGTTTACTTGGGAGAAAATTTTCCTTTCTTCCACAGTACTCAGTGGCATTTGCTGCTCTAAGACCTTGCTACTGCCTGCCATGGCAGTCCTGAGCTGTAACTCATTGGTTGGTAGCAGAGCCCTCTGTCTGATTTTTCAACTTTTTGTGCTTTATTACTAAATATGGTTTTCATTTAGAGTCCACTAAGCTCAGAAATGTAGCCTTTCCTGCCCCCTTCTTTCCCCTCCCCCAAGTGATTTTTGGCATTGCATTAGCTGCATCGGTTTGAGCAACCCCCCTGACCTCGAACGCTGTTCCAAAAACAGACGGCTGAAAAGCCTATTTCCTAATTAGGAAATGGTTTGTCCAAACCAGTCTGTTCATTCATGTTAGATAACAGTTGTACTCCATTCAGTAAATATTTTAATATAAAGAGCCTTTTCCCCCTGGAGTTTAAAAAATGAAAAAATTGCAACCTTTCTTTCCCCAGTTATAATGATAAAATATCTGGAATACAAAGTTAGGATTTCCCTATCCTTGTCTTCTCCTGGGAGCTCTGCCCACGCAGCCTGCAGGAGCAGGGATGCAGCCATGTCTCGTGGCTGCCTGGCTGGGGAGAGACAGAGGATCTCAAATGAAGGATTTGGGAGAACTCTCCATGCTTGTTCCACCCATTGCAGAGACTAAACAGATTGTGGCCTCCCTTGCTCACTGGCCATGGTTCTTGCTGACCCCATTCTCCTTTCTGCCTGCACTTCCAGTATTCCTGCAGCAGAAGGTTTTGGAGGCTGCATGCAGAGCCAGCTGGTCCAGGGATGACAGCTGTCTCCTTTAGCTGTTAACACACTGCAATTTGTTGAACCCTGCATGGAAGCCCAGGCTTGGAGAGGGCCAAGTGATTCCCTTCCACGCTATAAATTGTGAGCAAATAGTTCTTCTTGAGTCCTGGTATTCAGTGCTTGTTTCTGTAATTGACTTTAATACAAAGCCTTCAAAGCATTTTTATTACCCATATTATCTTCCTGTTGCCAGAGGAAGAAAACAGTTTCTTTTTACTGAGCCAAGGAGCCAACATAAATTGTTCTGTCACTCTACAAATGTAGTTTATTAGCTACTTTGGAATGATCATAGAGCAGACATTATGGCCTGTTTTAAAGCACATACTGTCTCTGGCTTAATTTTAAAGGTGGATTTATTTTTCTGAGTGACTAGGGGAGGACTGGAAAAGGCTTGCTCTTTTTTTTTTTTCTTTCCCTTTTTAATTGGGAAAAATTCTACTTTTATAAAATGTTAAATGTTAACTTAATTGGCCCTCTTCAGCCCTTAGGTGAATATCAGCATCAGGAAAACACCCCTGGTACATGCATAGCATTTCATGTAGTTAATTTTTGGGAAGCCCAAGAATAGAAGGGGAAGTTGAAGTGCTCTTACCTTTACCAGCTATCCACATGTGACAGGATTTTGTCAGGTCGATAGAAAAGCAGGAGAAGTTGTGCTGAATTCAATTCAAATGGATCTTTGTTTTTGCAGCTGTCAGTCCAGAGTTCTCTTTTATTTCCCTCCCCCAGCCGTGGATTTCTGTGACCAAATTTAGATAAACATTTGCTGCTCCCTGATCTCTCAGCCCGTGCCGCAGGGCTGGAAGTCTCCTCTGGAATTCCCTGGATAATCTCTAGTGCACACAGCCCTTTGCCAGACATGGTTGAAACCTCTCAGGCTTTCAGAAGGAAGCCCTTTCCCTCCCAAAATCCCGCAGTTTTCACCAATTCCTGGTGATTGCCAGACAGGGGCCATACCTTGCAGGTTCTGTTTGCTTCCATAGAGCCAGGGTGGCTCTGCTCCTGGAGTGTGATTTTTGGTTTTGATTTAATTCTTCCCTACTGTTTTTACAGGGCTGTTTTCTGTCTGGAAGGCCAGCAGACACTGAGGTAGAAGATGTGTGAGGAAGAGGACAGCACTGCCCTTGTTTGTGACAATGGGTCAGGGCTCTGTAAAGCCGGCTTCGCTGGAGATGATGCTCCAAGAGCAGTTTTCCCATCCATTGTGGGTCGTCCCAGGCACCAGGTGATGAACTACTTCAATTATTTCTTACTGGGCTTGTAGAGTGCTTTGCTGCCCTGTCCCCAGCTCTTCACGCCAGGGCTATCTGTGTCTGGGGCTAGTCCAGCCTGAGGTGATCTGCATAACACAGTATTTCCAGGCAAAATGAATTCAACAGTGCACTCACCTTTGTCAAAGGAGGTCTCTTGCCTTGTGAGAGGAATCCTTTCAAAAATTTTCACTCCCTTCTATGCCATCTTTTCCCTGCCCCTTAATTTTGAATCACTCAGAGAACTTGGTGAGTAAAACCAGTTTAAAGAAACCCAACCCAATACTCAAATAAGCCCAAGACAGGAACATCTGGAAATCCTGACTGCCCTTAAAGATGATGATAGGTAATGTGTGCAACACTAAAGGAGGAAACAGAAGTTTTCAGTCAGCTTGCTCCTAACCTTTCTGACTTTATTAATTTAGCTGTGTCAGAAATAGGCACCTGTCTAGGGCTGAGCTTCTTTAGCTTCAAGGTTTACATTTGAGTATATGATGCATTCCATTATATTTTAATAGCTTGCAAAATACATTTATTATCTGAGCTTTTAAATAAAGAGAGTTTATGAGACAGATCATCATTAACATGAACTAGACTAGCTTGTCTAGGTCACAACAAACGAGTCAAAGTAATTCGCAGATCCACCTAATTGCTTCTATGTCACCCGAGGCCCTGGTGGAAAGAAGCAAGCTCTTAGTAAGATATGGCACTTTATATACTCAGGGAATGCAGTTTAAACTCTCCAAGACTGGAGAAATACCTGCCTTTCAGTATAGAAACTAGGACTGGAGGGCTAATTGAGGCCTCTGGGAATTAACATCATTTAAAAGATGTATTTAAACACTATCATCTGTAGCTAGTGTGAATGATATTATTTGCTCAAAACCAAGCCATATAGTTACAGTGGAAACAAATATAGATTTCTAGAACCTTTCTTTCCTGATCATGTAGGACAGAACATCCCATCAAAAACTGCAAATCTGTTTTTAAGACATAGAATTATAGATGCCAGGGTTTGGAGTCTGTAATGACTAAGTTCAGACAGGAGTATTATGCACTCAAAGGATCCTACTATATGCTATTTTATTTTCATTATTTCTGACTTTAATATAGAGACTAGTGTACATCCAGAGTAGTTTCCAGCTTCTGGTCCTTTAACCATTTCTGCAGAATCCATGAAAATGCCTGTAAAGAAGCCCGTATCAGTAGATTTAAATTGTCTATCCCTAATTACAATATTATAGCATTGAAAAAGAGGATTAAAAAATGTTGAAACTTAAGCTTTGGGAAATGTAAAGTGTGTATCACTCCATCTTTACCCTTAGATGGCACAATATCACTTTCCGCTTTTAAGCCTCTTTATTATACTTTAGCAGACAATTCTTCCCTAAATAATAACAAACATTAAAACAACTCAATTTTTCCACTTTGTCTTGATGCACTTAATATTGTACTTGTTCTGTTTACTTAACATCTAATGGAAATATGAACTCCAGAAATTTAATAACTCACCATTTAATGCTGGCAATTTAAGAGCATCACATAGTTCTTCATTTGTTAGTATTGGTAAACAATGTCGTAACTAGTATAACTGGCAACTGGATTTATTTCACAGCTAATGTTCTGTCTACTTTGTGACACTTCTCCCTGGGAGACTAACACAGTTTGTATTATATTATAGGGTGTGATGGTTGGCATGGGTCAAAAAGACAGCTATGTGGGTGACGAGGCTCAAAGCAAGAGAGGAATCCTGACCCTGAAATACCCCATAGAGCATGGCATCATTACAAACTGGGATGACATGGAGAAGGTATTCCAGCTTTGCAAAGTTGATGTGCATTACTGGTAAACATAACTACTTGAACCAAATGTTCACAGAATATCCACTAAATTTTAGATGAAAGTGTCGTGCTATCCAGTATGGTTAAATGAGAAATTTGTTAACAGCCAAGGTTAACATGCACTTAAAGCTTGAGTATCACCAGGAGTGCATCAAAATTCTGATTGGGAGCTCTTTTACTTCAGCCAGATCTTTGCCATTTACTGAGAAGGGGGTGGGGGGAGAGAGAGGGGAAGAAAGAAAGAAAAGGAATATGTCAATTTGATAGTAAAAAAGTGAAACTTAAGAAGGCATCTGTTTCTACAAAAATGCAAAGCATGTAAGTGATTCTGATGTGAAGGGCACTGTTTATACACATACTTTTTAATGCTTGAAGGATTATCAATAATTACAGTGCTACGCATCCATTTCAGAGCCAGTATTTGGATGAAAGGCTTCCAGAACCATGTTTATAGTCATAGTCTGTACAGATGATACAATTTCTAAGATTCTAAAATGGTATCTCCATTTAATGTTGTTCTGTGAAAACAGAACTATTTGGAACAGTCAGGACATCACAACACACCATAAGTGTGTGAAGTCACACAGCACTGAATGAGTCTGTGTATTGTAGATTTTACTTGAAAGATGACAAACATATTAACTTGTTAGATGCCAAACATATTAACCAGTCCCTAATCACCACCAGCTTGAAAACAAGCTTAGAAAAAACTTCTTGGCCTTCAGACTAAAGTCTCTGGTTGTTTCACTTCTTATCAGTGTATTCATTTCCTCCCTGCAGTCCCCTTGGCCTCAGATTTTTAAAGCTTGTAGGAACAAGTCATGTGAAGGTGATAAACACAAGTTGACTTTCAACCTCCCAAACCATTTATCTTCATTTCTTTTTAAGAATTCTTGGGCTGGCCTGTACAAACCAAAAGATGAGGCTACTAAGAGACCCATTATCTGTTGAACTGTATGTTCTCTGAGTTGTTC
Source organism: Grantiella picta (assembly GCA_013397955.1). NCBI lineage: Eukaryota > Metazoa > Chordata > Aves > Passeriformes > Meliphagidae > Grantiella > Grantiella picta. Next base: position 2,350,347 of record VZRM01001215.1, read on the forward strand.
TGGAACTGTTTCATTTTCAGTCAATATTGAAATACCATTGCCAGAACCAAGTGTGTCCTGTTCAGTCTCTTCTACTGTAATAACATATTCATTTTCATTAACTTTGTGTCCTTAAAGTAAGTCATATATTACTGGCAGTAAAACCTGAGGACAGTGCTTTTCTTTCACAGTTATTCTGGTAGGATCTTTGAAGGCTGTTAGAACAACTGCATGAGAAACATCACCAGCCTCCATCTAGAGCTGTTAAGCAGAGTGCTGGAGCTCAATACCTGTTTGGAAGTGATGCTGAGCTGCTGATTGATGGTGTTTCTTTCCCTTGGCTTCTTTCATTATCCTCAGATCTGGCATCATTCTTTCTATAATGAGCTCCGGGTTGCACCTGAAGAACACCCAACTCTGCTGACCGAAGCACCACTGAATCCCAAAGCCAACCGCGAGAAAATGACCCAGGTAAGCTCACACAAAAGCTATGGAATAATCCAACCTTATCATTCAACAGGATGTGAATGTCATCATTTCAGTTAGTCATGCTGGCCAGCAGTCTGTCTGTTATGGAAGATGGAAAGTACATAATGACCACCTGTCATATTTACATATTATTACATATAGTTTAGAAAATCATTGCACCCACTTTGGATGCGAGTACTTCAGTCTGTCCAAACTTTATGTCATCTTAATCTGTTTTTATGCCCAGGCTCATCACAAAATTATCTAATATTTGCATGTGGCTATATTAGTACGATAAAGACATAGGCCAAGTACAGGGAGATATAGGACAAATATTTTTGGATTTAGATTTTGTATTTTCCTTTCTTGTTTTTAACAACCATTGAGAAATACGGAAATCTTGTATTCTACCTCTCTTTCAGTAAATTGCTTCAACTAAGCTAAACCCCCATGTTAAGACAATTATTTTAACTGCATTTCAGATTATGTTTGAGACATTCAATGTGCCAGCCATGTATGTAGCTATCCAAGCCGTCCTGTCCCTCTATGCCTCTGGACGCACCACGGGTAAGCCTCAGGGGAACATGGCATGGATGTGTGAAATACTTCTGTGGGTATGAGGGGGTGAATTGTGTGTTATCTCCTCAAAGGGATCGTGCTTGACTCCGGGGATGGCGTCACCCACAACGTGCCCATCTACGAAGGCTACGCCCTGCCTCACGCCATCATGCGCCTGGACCTGGCTGGCCGCGACCTCACCGACTACCTCATGAAAATCCTGACAGAGCGCGGATACTCCTTCGTGACCACTGGTAAGGACACGCTGCTGGCTGAGAGGGAGAGCTGTTCATGTGCAGAGTCCCTACTGCCTTAGGACCATCTGTGGTTCTGCAGTAGAATAAGCACGAGAAGGTCTCCAGCATGGAAATCCCTTAAAAGAGTAGCAGAGGCTTTGTTTAAAATATGGAGAGGGTGTTGGAGGATGAAAGGGAATGACCAGTCAGCATGTCTGGGTCCTTCCTGAATGCCATTCTAAAGACTGAATCTCCTTTACAGCGGAGCGTGAAATTGTCCGTGACATCAAGGAAAAGCTGTGTTACGTGGCCCTGGACTTTGAAAATGAGATGGCCACTGCTGCATCTTCCTCCTCTCTGGAAAAAAGCTATGAGCTGCCTGATGGTCAGGTGATCACCATTGGAAACGAACGCTTTCGGTGCCCAGAGACTCTGTTCCAGCCATCTTTCATTGGTAGGTTCAGTGACTGTTCTGCCTTGGTAAACTGCACCTAAATACCAAGTCCCTGTTTCCTTTTGATTGTGCTACATTACTAACTTACCCAGACCAATACACAAGTGTGTCCTAGCACCTATTATAAAATAATCTTTCAGAACAGGACTATTAATATACTGGGAAGAACTTTATGTTAAACAATTAGGCAAAATGCTTTCCCAAAATAAACCCTCAATGTTTATTCCTGCCCTCTGGCACTGGGCCTGTGCCATTTTGTATGTTTGAATGTACTTGCCAGGAGTGGGAAGAGCTGGGAGGGGCAGGCAGGCAGCAAGACCTACTTTTATTTTTCCAAAAGACTGCTCCAAATCCTGAATCCACGGTTCATCGCATTTTCAGAGCAAAGCCAAGACGGTGCCATGCTAATCAACATCTATGAAGTCAGATTTGCAACTAGGTCACACAGAAATCCAGTGTCAGTTCTGCCAATAGGCAGAATTACAGCTCAGAAATAAAGTACTTGCATACCTAGAGGTATTAGGACATATTTTGACTGTTCTGTCTCTGAGTTGACTTAATTTAAAAAGAAAAAAACCCAAATTATTTCAAGACCGTATAAGGAATTCTTAGGACAGTTGGGATTGCCTGCAAAAGCCTAGTGGAAACTTTACTATTCTACACTCTGCACTTTCTTTTTAAGGAGGAGCTGTGTGTGTAAGGGGGAGAGGAGGGCTGTACACCAAGGAACTCTTAAGCAAATAATTTAGGCAACTGCAGAATGACTTTCCAGATTTCCAAACCTCTGGGACTGATGTCTTGTGTTAACAATATCAATTCTTTGTGTGGGGTTGCTTCCTCAGTGTTCTTTTGCACCTTTCCCAGGCATGGAGTCTGCTGGCATTCATGAAACTACTTATAACAGCATCATGAAATGTGACATAGACATCAGAAAGGACCTTTATGCCAACAATGTGCTGTCTGGAGGCACCACAATGTACCCGGGTATTGCAGACAGGATGCAGAAGGAAATAACTGCTTTGGCTCCTAGCACCATGAAGATCAAGGTATGTATGGTGCAATAATTTCTAGACTATATGAACTGGCATTTACAAAGTCCTCAAAGATCTAGTGAAACACGCAACACTTTACAAAGTAAGTGCTTTTAACATATTTTGAATCATGTCTGGATTATCTAACAAACACCACCTCGTAACTTTGGTGCTGGAACATGAGACCTTCTCACATTTCCTCGTTCATGTTGAATTCTGCCAAATGCCATAATGTGCTCAAAGAACAACGTGGACCCAGCAGCATAAATTTTCCTCTGGGGCTGTATGTGAGCTTCTTCAGCCCTTCTAGTCTGATGGACATGGGAGAGAGTCTTGTCTTCGAGTTACAAGTTCAAAAAAGAAAGAGAGAGACCAACTAGTCTTTATTCTGCTGCTTCAAATCTTCCATTCTTTGCTTTACAAACATTTTATCAGCTATACCAATAGGAGTACTCCATAGGTCACTCATTTTTCAAGACATTGTGGACTGTCATTATATGTTTCCAGAACAATTATCTCATCTTTTCTCATATGTAGACATGAGTACATGAATGCACCAGGGATAGGGGTCACTGAGAAGGCTGACTCAGGTAGACAACTTGAGGGTATAGATTAATATAACAAATTGTAAACTTTCCTTCTTGCAGCAGTGGGTAGCTGTAATAGCACTAGCACATCTATGCAGTGTCTTTGTTAATATCACATATCACTGCTTTAGTATTTTTGTATAAAAATATATTTTGTTCACAGTAGACAGTTGTACTTGATGCTTTTATTTCTTAAACAGATCATTGCTCCTCCTGAACGCAAGTACTCGGTCTGGATTGGAGGTTCTATTCTTGCCTCCCTCTCTACTTTCCAGCAGATGTGGATCAGCAAACAGGAATATGATGAAGCCGGCCCATCCATTGTTCACCGCAAATGCTTTTAAATTGCTTTATCTTTATGTCTCCTTAGTGCGAATGTATTCAGGAAAATACATTCTTACAATTTCATTCCATAAATCCTTCATCGTAATTAATCTAATTAATTGGATACTGTGTATTTCTTAAAATAAATTTTAAATATGCTATGAAATTGCTGCTCCTATTTAAAACAAAAACAAAAGCCAAGCCGTGCATGTGTGGAGATGCCATCACAGCTGGTTTGAAGCTCCATCTTGTGACATGAATTTATTATTACACTGTACTGGGCTAAACAGAAACGGTGGTACCTTCAGCTCAATGATAGCAATGCCAGAAAATTCTCACCTATCAGGCTGCATGCTCTTGATGTTTAGTCTCAGAAAACATTTTAATTTGCTAACAGAACCAGTTGTGATTTTTACGAAGTTCTGGGCAGTACCAAAGGAGCACAGCATCTGTTCAATATCAGGATGAGCATAGACACACTGCTTTGCATCTGCTCTATCTGGAAGTATTATCTATCCACATCACTCCTTACTTCACAGCTGTTATGCTGGAAAAGCTAATTTCTTACAGTGCATGGCCCAGAGGTGTACAATGTGTACCACAATATTTCTCTGTTTTCTTTAAAGAAACAAAAGCTGTTCCTTTGGGAGCATATCTAAACACTAATGGTAGGTCAAACATATGACTTCCCTATTGTATGCCCTCAGGATGAGTGTGGACTATTATTTTTATTTTGTGATTTCTAGCAAGATCTAAAAGGTAATTAAGCTGGCTTAATACACTTTCTCTTCAGAACTTTTTTTTAGGGGGGAGTAATGTATTCAATGTAGCTAAAATAATTTAGACAATTTTTTTTTTCTGTGACTTTCTGATTCCATTTATAATCTTCAATACATCAAAACTGATAGTCAGCTAGACGTACATGCACAGAAGCTGAAGCCAGTAATACTGTCTTAGAAGTATATATATATGAATAAAGAATTCACTGAGACAGACCTGGAAAGGTCACTTCTAAGGAACTTGCTGCAATCTGTATTCATTAGAGTTCAGGACAAAGCATGCTATTTATTTTCGTTAAGCTATTTTCCTCTCTAAACTCCATAGTTTACCTGACTTGCCTGTTACTTGTCATCTTTCAAATTGTAAGCTCTTTGCAACAGCACCTGTTATTTACCATGTCTCCATAACCCCAGGGTTCCAGATCTTGTTCAGCTTCTGACTGTTAGCACATGTTGCAAGTCTCTTTGTACTAACCTTATTATTTAAAGTATAGGTCATCTGGGTCCTTGGAACAGTTACTAAATAAACTCTTGTAAAAGCAAGTAACTTTGTATGGTTCTTCCTTCTAACTCTGTCTAGATCTTTTTATCTAACTGTAGATAGATCAAGGGAATCCTTTTCAGGATCAGAAGGATCTTTCAATTTAAGGTTTCTAAACCTAACCCTAAACCTAACCCTGGTGGGTTGCTGGAGAAGACATTTCTCCAAGGGACTCTGATGCATCTCTGCTATCCCAGAATTGTGAGGGTCAGCTCTCAGGTAAAGGACTCGTGTTTTCCTAAGTATTTGCTGCTTAATAGCTTAGTTGAAACTTGAGCTAAAGAAGTTGGAATGGAGAAAAGGATGAAAAAAACCCCAACACCTAAACTGATGGATTTTCTTCTATTACATACAACTTAAAATTAGTGAAGCTGTAAGAGATGTAGGTAGCTGGAAATCACAAAAAGCCAACCACTGTTAAAAACTTCCAATTCTCGGAAGGCAACGAATGCCAACAAATGACAAAAGAAACATTACTTATTTCAACACAGTTATTGTTTGAAGTTCATTTTATTGTTGTGTTTTATAGGTGAGATTCGTTTACAGATTCAGGGGTAATGCCACTGAACTCCATCTTGACAGAGCAACAAAATAACTCCAAAACAGGCTAGAGCAATAAATATCAAACCATTCAATCTAAAATGTATAAATATAAAAGTAATTTCTGAAAATGTAGGAAAAACAGGAATCCATTTTTCTGTTTTGGCCTTTTGTAGAGTAACATCGATATGGTCCATCCGTATCACCTCAGATCCAGCACAATTATCTTTATGTCTTTTCCAACCACATGGGTACAGGGCTGCAGAAGAAGTCAACCCATTACTCTCAGAAACTCTCAGTTTCAGTAAAATAGCCAGTAACTTCATCCATGAACTAAGTCTGGAAGTGACCACTGAAAAGAGCCTACCTGGAACAAAAAATCTTAACTTTTTTCAGAATTGGACTACCTCCTCATTATCCCTACACTCAACAATGAAAGGACAGAGCAAAACAAAAACTCTGACCTCTCCTTTTGAGGACTAATACTGACAATTCAGAGAGTCTGACAACACAGTAATTTCCAGTGTCTCTCAGCAGTACTTCTCTGCGTTGGATCATTTTATTTTAAGCTATATGAGATGCTTCTGTATTTGAAGTGAACCCCACTGAAAAAACCCAAACCCTTAATTATTCAAAGGTGAAGGCTCTTATCAGAAATGTCACTGTTAGCTGGAAGCAGAATACAATTCTCACTGTATTGCTCAGCCATACACACACCATTAGGCTATTAAAATATCAAAAGATATGGTAGTTACAGAGAAATGCTTAGAGAAGCCAGGGCAAAATTATGGGCAATGAAAGAAATAGGGCTTAACCTACCTATGGCTGCACTTTTTAGCAGCTGGCATGTTCTGTTGGGACACTACAACTGGAGATAAGAACTGATTCATTGCTTAAAAACTGAAGAGCTCAGGAGTAACTCCCATTTGAAAATGTGGCTTCTACTCCTTCTGAAAGCAGGTAAAAGTGGTGACTGAGGGTAACTACCTCTGGTTAACCACCATTTGAATGGCAGCTTGTAACACTCACCTCACGGCTGCTAATGACTGTTTAAGTTGTTTCCTGAGGTCTACCTTGGTCAGTCAACTAAGGGTATGAATATGTAAAACGGGGAAAATTATTAAGAAATCTAATCTTAAGTTTCTGTTTGCAGCAAAACCACAGTCAAGAATTTGAAGAGTCAAAATTGTGTTGAATTATATACTTACAGTAAACAATCTAGGGTCCTTTGTATGTGGATGGAATCCCTTCTTCTTACAAGCAGAAACCTCTAGCATGCCAGCATTAGTAAGTCTGAAGATGCCAGTGCTGAAAAGCAAAACATGAAATTCCTATTACCCACTGTTCCCATAATACCTATCCAAGGTTTCACAAGCAAATTGCTTAGCCTAAAAGAAGGACAACAGAAAGGTGCTTGGCGACCTTTGACACACAGGAGCCCAGGCTGAGTTGGATTTTTAAAGGTATTTTAAATCAAGGGGAGTTGTACTCCTGTAAAGGAATAGATGTTGAGGGGAAGGGGAGAAAAAGGATCAGAGTACTGGTGCTGTTCCCATTAGGCAGGTTAGGGCACTGAGGGATAAGGCTGGTTCACACAGGAACAGATGCAAACCAGAAACTTACATGTTCTGGGTTGCATTTCACCCAGGGCAACTTAAAGAGAACAGCCTTTAAACCAACTGTGTAAATTACTAGTACGAGTACATCCTCCCCACCCTTTCAGGTAATCACGAAATTCAAAGCATTAGCAAATGCACTGCTGCAACACTTTGGGTATTGAATGAAACCTTACAAAGCCATCCTTCTGTTAAAGAATATTGATACATAATAATCAATAGGTTGTCAGGGGCTAATAATACAAATGTGACAGGATAGAGTTGATTACAGGGCATCAGCAAAAATCGTGAGAGAAATTTGTATGATCAGAAGTTTGGAAAGGTGTGCAGGCATGCTCATGGTTAGAAAGCCTGGTGCTTCTGCCCTTGCCACTGAGTCTGTGCTCGCAGCTCTGCTACCTGGATGGCCCATTCAGGAAGCTAGGCAAACAGGACAGGATTCATAGAAGTCATCTACAGAGGCAGAAGGCCAGAAAGAAAAGCTTAAGAAATGCACAGTCTAAACAGTGGAGTTAGTCCTGGCACCCTGAAATGCTAGGCACACCAAAGGAGAATCACAAATTTGTTGAGGTTGGAAAGAATCTCTGAATCTGGTCCAATCCCCCTGCTCTGGCAGAATCACCTTGAGCAGGTTGCCAGAACCATGTCCAGTCAGGTTTTGCATCTCTCCAAGGATGAAGACTTCACGACCTCTCTGGGAAACATGTCCCATTACAAACCTTCACATTAATATTTACACTGTTCCAGTTTTTTTCCAGATACATAGCTTGTATTTAATGAAATATGAAAATAGATCCTTATTAGCAAAAAAAAATTATTTTTACCCTTCTGCTTCACAAGCTGCAATTTTGATATCATTCTAGTGAAATATGCCTAACCTCCCTGTGTCTCCTTAAGCAGACAGAATGAAGACACATTTGTGGTAGGGCATTGCCAATGAATACTCCAGAAGAATAGCTCCTGTAATTACTGCTTTGTTGAACAGAATATTAAAAAAAAACAAAAACAAAAACCTGGGTCTGCAAAGGGAGGGGGAGAGAGAAGCCAGAAACAATACTGTGGATAGAGACTCACTGAAATGGAAGTCTAGGCAACTTAGAAAACAAAGTCACAACACAATGTTCATGCCCTTTGTCAGAGGTGACATGTACCCGTTGCATTTGATCAAATTTTATTAAAAGAAGCAGGGAAAAATATCTAAGTATTACTTAAAAAAAATACCAGAACTCACTCATTATGCTTTGGTGAACAAACAATTGCAATGGCCTCTGGCAACATTAGCTGATAAGAACAATGAGTATGAAGATCAACACTGGATAAAAATGCAGTTTGTGTCGGATGTGTCTACAAAAAGAAAGGGAAAATGCAACATCATGAAATATTTCTTAAAGATCAAGGTCAATATATATTCAAGAAGGAAAAAAAAATTGTTACAAGAGAAAGCATCAGTATTTCCCCAGGTTGGTTTCTTAAGTTCTTACTAACCCAGATTCTATAATGTTCATGTGACTTTTCAGGATGATATTCATGGAGGCACATTCCTAATCAGATATACAAGCAATTTTCTGAGCATGGGGGGAAAAGGTGGAATGAAGAAGCACAAGACAAATGGAAATTACTTAATTGTCCAAAATCTCTAAGCGTGAAATTAATATAAAGTTTAAACAACACAATACTCCCCTCCCTGACTTTTGAATATGACACTAGAAAGTAATAAAATACCCCTAAATCAACATACACAAAAGCTGCACCCGCAAAAGCAGGCCCATTGTGTCAGCAGGATGCCTCACTTGCATTAAGGAGTTCTCTGTGGAGAACATGAGTGTTTACATCACTACAACTTAAATTAGGTAAGCAAATTAATTTGTATTTCTCCAGTTGCTTCCTTAGTCTACTTCTTTTTTTTTTCCTATGTAGTATGTAGAGCCAATATAGAAGAGCCAGATTCTGAGTCATACGTACATGGATCCAACCCAAAGTGAGGAGATCATACTGATCCTGAATACCAAATAACTCTTCCACGTTCTCCATGTCACAGTAGTCTGGTCCCGCAGTTTGCTTTGGCACAATTACATGTGTAATAGTAAATTCGTTATGTGTCTGCAAAACAAACGTTGACTTAGGCTGGAAGAGACTAAGGAATAAATGCCTAATCAAAATCTGAAAGATGTCAGCCTATCAGCTAAAACAAAGCAGTACAGCTCCACTGATTCCAGTGCAGCTCTACCGACATACTGCACCTAAAAATATGCTTTAGCATTTTATCGTGGAAACATACAGGGTAGTATTAGTCACAACCAAAGATTGTTGTATTGAAATGTTTTCAGAAACCAGTGTGAAAAGACTGTCCTTTAAAATAATTAAAAACATTTTTGTAAAAGAGCTTTGAGAAAACTATAAGGACTTTCTGTGAAACTTGGAATATGACTATTACTGCTATTCTTTCTCTTCATGCAGTTCAAATACACTTGGGATCATCTTTAAAATTCTTCGTATGCCAGCATCAGCCACGACATCTTTCCCTGCTCTCAAAGGACATTCATTGTTATCTAGGTCAAAGGAAAAAAACAGTCTGAAAATCATATGTTCTACAGCTTGATGGGGGGGATTTTCTTCTTCTGTTTTGTTGTGCCATTATTAATTTGATGACTCCACTGGATTCTAGCAGTCTCTATATCTCATTGTCCTGTAACTAAACCTCACTTACCTTAGATGAATGCCAGAGAAAGTACTCGAAAAAGCCTGTATTGTACAGCATGCTGAAAAACTTGCTAGGCTTTGTAGTACTTTAACAGCAGAGTACTTTGAGCAGATGTTTCCCCAGTAAAGCAAGCCCACAATGCTGAAGTGACCACTCAGGTTATAACATGAAGTTCGTTACATGAAAGACTAACCATTTATATCTGCTTTTGCTCTGAATCAATACATCACAGGACAATACAGCACTATCAAATATGTCTTCCCCATACAAATGTGAGGGTTAAACTGTACCAGTTTTCCACAGAGAATTCCACATGTCTCTATTCCTCTTACTGTATTTGCCTCTGCCAGCAGCAGAAATTTGTGACAGAGATCCCTGGGCAAAATGACACCTCTGAGTGCTTCGGCCAATTGAGCTAACCAAGAATAAAAAAAAAAAAAGAAAAAAAAGAGAGAAAGAGAGATAAAAAGGCATTTACAGCTAAAACAGTGAAGATCCCTAAAGTAAGGAAATATACACAGTATATTATACTATATTATTAAAAGTGAAAGAATTATACTTACCACATCATAGACTTCTAATGAGAATAAATCTACAGCACAAGCCTTTCATCTAAATTAAAGTCACCAGCCCACCTCTAGCCTGTCCCCGAGGTGACAGTGAGCTGGTACCATCTGCCAGGTCAAGGCTTTTCAGGGTGAACCTCTGCAGGTTCTGTTTCTGTTCCCTTGAAGTCCATGGCAAGATTCAGACCTCATTTCACAGGAACACAAATCTCAATCTCTACATCCCTCCATTGGTACTCAACCAGACAATGAGAAACTGTGCAACTCTCCCTCTTAAAAGGAAGGAACCATAAGGAACAGGTGTGTTTGCACAAACCTGCTCATGGTTATTTCAGTATGAACATCTTCCCAGAGTATAAAGATATATGCAGGTAGATTAAATAGAGCAGAGAAAGAAAGAAACCTCTGCACTTACTCTGAACAGCACCTAGAGTTGCTGCTGGCTTTAAGACTTGATCTACTGGTGGTGAATGTCCAGCACAGCCCGATGTGCTGCTCCTCTCCTTTTTCTCCAGCAGTGCCGCAGATAATGAACTGTTCTCTGGTACAGAAATACAAGACAGCATACTTCCATCTATCTGTTCAGACATAACCACACTCTCTTTGATTTTCTGATCTCGAGCTAGTTCTTGCTTCTTAAGTTGATCCTCAAAGAATTGAAACTGTTCTGATTCAAGCTGCTGCTGCCGCATATGTGCGATTCGTTTCTTCTCTGCCTCTATTAGCTTTTGATGCTCTAATTTCTTCAGAAATTCAGTTTTACATTTGTTCTGAAACATACAAAACACAGTGACACTCTCAGAACACCAAAAGTGCTACAAAAAAGGGAAAGAAAGGAGCAATCTAACAGTAAATATAGCCGTAAAATACTGTCATTAAAAATGAAGTCTTTTGGAACCTGGTTACTGAACTGGAAAATACAATTATATCCCCAAAGGTAGTATGGAAAACATAGTATTTGTGGAGGGAACTAAAAAAGACGTTTCTCAGATACTTTTTCCAAGATAGATTTTTAAACCATAATCCTGTTTTCAGTGACTTCAATCTCAATTCAAATCTAAGCACATTTGCAGCCAAGGGATCTTTTCCACATATTGATACAAATATCAATTGCATTGTCTTTAAAAGGCAGAATCAGAGCATACCAAAAACCTATCTAGATCCTTGTAGACAGTTATTAAGTAAATACGGCAGCATAGGTATTTCCTAGCATGCACATGCATTATTTACTTTTAAATCATCACCTGATTCTAAAGACAAAGTGAAAAGTCATTCCTAAGCAGCTCAGGAAATTATTAGGTTCTTGTAGAACTAGCATTTTACTGCTTAATTTTAAAGTTTTATATGACAGAAAAAATATTCATGTCAACATTTAATAATCATATAAAACTTACTTTGTGTTGCATGTATTCTTGATATTCTAAGTTATACTTTTTTAAAAGATCTCTTTTCAGTTCGTCTGTCCGTGGAAATGCAACCTCCTTCAATTTCTTTGAGTTGGGTGGGGGAAAAAGACAGTTAAGTTTAGTTTTCACTTTTTAAAAAAGCCACCTGGAAAACAAACTCAGCTGTAACACAGATTTTTAAAAAAATACAAAATGGAAATAAAACCTGCTCTTCTCCTGGGGAAAAAAAAAAAACCCAAAAGAGAAAACACACACTAAGCCCTCAGCTTATGAAACTTCCATAGTACATTGGTTTCAATAAAGATATATTTATTTATATTAGTGAAGGGTGTGACATGGCTACTTCTTATCTCAAGGAAAGATTAGTCCTTTTACTAGTAGGCTGTTATCTCTGTCTTGTTTAATATGTGTGTGATGGCTAACGTTTTTGTTATAGGTGTAATTCATTAAAAAATGCTAAGGCAAACTTATAGAGCTTCAGGTAGGATCATTGAATTTTTTTCTCTGGAACTTCCCAGTCAGAAATATGTCTGAATATGCCTATTTCCAAGTGGGGGTGGGGGGGAATTTCTTTGAAGAGATAGCTCTACACATAACTTTCTGCCACAGACCTGGCAAAACAACATTGTTTGTAAAACAAATCCAATGCCCAATATTTTTTACTGATGTGTTGGCTACTACAAAATAATTCAGAGGCTGTAGGCAAGGGAGGGAAAGAGACTACGTGCTTAATCCCACTGAGTCTCATAGGAGGAAGCAATGTTAGATGCTCTTACCCAACAGGGACATTTTCCTACACTGTGGGCCACAGTTGGAGCTTTGACATGGAGTGTTTTGGTTTTGCCTAAAACATTCAGTTTAACAGTAGAGAAAGCATGCAAATATGGGAGCATGGAGCAAGAGACACTCATGGTCCTACTAACAATTCTCACTGGGCAATTCCAGATGTTTTATGTTCAGTATAAGGCTATATTTAAATTTATTTTACATTTATTTTCTAGAGGGGAAAAAAACAGGTAAAAGGATTTTGTATAGAAGTGGAGGAAAAGAATCTGGTAAACACTAAGTAAATACATATTTGGTAATAAAGAAAGCAAAAATATCCTTTACTTATTTAGCAGTGTAAGCAAATACTGTACAGACATCAGTAATGCCACACATCTCTCTTTCTGTTTGGACTTGGCTTGGACCATTATCCATTCACATAATTGGGACCAGAATCAAACTAAGTATTTGCAACATAGTGCATTTTTAATATGTAAATTTTCAGAAATAGATGTACCTGAGCTTCCAACAACCTACCAACTGACTCAGAGACCATTCTCAGTCACCTTTTACATTGATAATTTAATTTCCAAAATAAAACATGAATGAGTGGTGGAGAAAGATATCAGAAATTCAAGCTGTGATGGCTGCTATGGACTATGGGGGAAAAGAAATGCCGGGCAAAATGGAGAGATTCTGTGAAAATTATTTCCTAAAGACCAGGAAACCATAACCCTACCTTAATAATATCTTGTTTTTCTGGTACTGCGCATTGGTGATAGTCTCGGTGACTGGGCAGCTTTTCTACAAACAACCTAGAAAATTAAACACACGTGTGTTTGCCTTAGCAGTCAGAGGAATATCCATAATAGCTTTTATGTTGGCAGAAAAATCTGTTGGCAGAAAATAACTGTTAAATGCTGAATTCCAGATGACTTGGACCAGGGTTCTACACACATGTTTAAACTAACACATTATGGTATGGACCTGTATGGAACACACAGAACAAGGACAGGAAAATATTTTCCACATCTGATATATTTTGATTTTTATTAGTACTGGGTTAGGTTTAAAAAAAAGGACTAATTAGCAGCCAGCATCTAAAAATATCCCTCAAAACCACCCTCCACTCTCGTCAGTGTTAATAAATCCGATTTCTGTTCTCTTTATCTGTCCTTAGCCAAAATGCTGACTCTCAAATTGAAGACAAGAATGCAGTGCTGACTATCATTAAAGCAGGTATTTTTACTAGACCAAGCTGCACAGCTAACTGCAGTATTATTAACCTACCCAACAAATAAATTACAGCACCACTCAGCTGCAATGAGTTTGGAATATACACCTGCTGCATTTCTGTCAGCAATTAGCACAATATTCACCTCCAGACCCTCTTTTTATAGCAATAGATACATTTAAAATCAAGTATGCTAAGAAAGGTTTGGTCTAGTTTTCAGAGTATGAGGAAAATAAGGGAGGAAGGATGTCTCCTTTTATAAAAAATTTAAAATATGCATGTTAAAAAAAACTCTTCCAGAAGTAATAAAACAAACCAATCAATCCTACAGCAAAACTAGCTAGGTTAAAAGTTTAAATCTGCCACTGATATATTTTTCAGCTGTCTATTTTGAGAGTTGTAATGAAACCTGGCCAGATTTGGTTTTTTTTGGTAAGAAGAATAATCACACAATGAACATACATAGTAGATTTTGCATTTATTCCTGTAAGAAACAATAAAATAATTAATAATAATCCTTCTGGGGAAAAGAAAAGTAAAAAGGAAGCAAGAAAACATTTTTCTCATGCTTTTAAGTGCTGTGCAATACTACCATCTTAAGGAGCTGCAGATGCTCATAGCACATAACTGCTAAAGGCTCAGAAATCTTATTTAAACATTGCTTTTTAAGTCAGATACTGTATTTAACCATCATGCTGACATATACAGTATAATCTGTGGGCAACAGCACTCATGGTATGGCCTGGCAGAGTAAACTCAAACCTCTGTATATTAGGTTAATTCACGCCTGGCAGCTCATACATGGATAGGACACCATATGGAAAGGGGAGATGAAGTTTTAACAAAGCCCACGCTTAGCATAAAAGATCTCCAGAGAACAAAGCTGTTCTGCAAGGACACACTAAACAATTCTCTCCTCATCTAAAGGGGTCCTCACTGCAGCGCTGCATTTCAGTTTGCTCAGAATTATAAGCTGTAATGACTGCAGCTGGTTTCTTACGTTATGAACTTATTGTAGAACACAAAAGCGTTCTCCAGGTTCCCCTCCTGCATGTACACCGAGGCCATGCGCTCCATCTCCACTCCAGACCTGAAGTAGCGGCGCGGAGTGATGTCTTCATTGATGGTGATATTGCTGCCAAGCTTGCTTAAGGCACGTACTCTCTCTTCTGGGGTCACAGAGATGTCTGTGTGGTCAGGGATTGCTACCAGCTTTTTCTGAAGAAGAACAGACTGATCAGCAAAGAGAAGAGTCCTTTTCACTTTCAGTAAGTGGTCTCAGTCAAGAAGCTCAAGGGAAATCTTCAGCTCGGTTTTTTCTCAAAATAGGCACTGGTTTCCCGACCTCTAGCCACAGCTGAGACATTCCAACGTGTTTCTCAATTGCAAGAGAATTGTGATCAAAAAGAAAAAGTGATCTTATTTCCCCCAACAACAACATGATAAAATTAGGAAAATCCCTGTCGGGGGGGAAAAAATTAAGTAAATCACTGTAGAAATTACCAAAGGCAATATAAAGTGTGTCCTCTTTAGAAGCCCACACACATGAATTTTACAAGGTTCTGTCTTAAGTTACTGAAATAATTTGATGGATGTTCTGAATACTCAGACTCCTACTACATGATGTACAGCCTTTGACTGCTAGGAATAGTTCACATAACAAAAAGCAGTAAGTTCCTCTGGTCAGTCAACAGCTAATTTCAAAACTTCATTTCCAGTTTTAAATGAGGCAGTTACAGTTCAAGGAGTTCGAACTAATTACAGAAGAACCATAGCTGCTTATTATAGTCATTACCTTCCTGTTAAGTAATAAATAGCTACTGCAAGTTGTTTCCTCTTACTTTGAGGAAATTTTTTACTCTTTCTATTCAAAAGGCTAATTTCAACGTCTTAAAAACCTGATTGCTGAGACCACATAAATCCCATATATAGAAACATAATAAATTCCAACAAAACCATCCAGCAGAACATGGGAATAACATGGCACAGGCAGGAAGAGACCCATGGAGCTGAGAGCCAGCACTGCTCAACAACTCTCCTGAACTGCTTCCTAACTGAAAGAGAAGTTGCTCAGCCACCGAAGGATTTCTTTGTCATACATACCAACGAGCTGACAGTGAATGGTTGCTCCATGTAGTTGTCCGCCTGCAAACCCAGGAGATTGCTCTTTTCCTCCAAAGTCTCCATCTGACTGAAAAGGACAGTGTCAATCCAGAGCTCAATATTTGCCACCAGATGTCTCAGGGTTTAATAGCCCAAGGGAAACTGGAATATAGATATGTTGATCGTGGTCGTGCGCTGGAAAAAATAAGTCATTCAAATTAGAAATATATTCAAATGTCATGTAACTTTGCATGTCAGCACCCACTCATTACTTTGGTGGCACAGTACTTACATATTTATTAATAATTTAAAATTTACCAGGTGTCTAGAATTTAAATTGGGAATGCATGAGGGCTTACGGTGCAGTTGTGTACTAGCTGACCTGTACTAATATTATTACAGTGGACTTGAACACAAGAAATTACTTTTACAATTCTTACAGCAACTTAAAAACCCCTAACTTTCAAGCATTAAGTGAAAAACTCAGAAGTTTGAGGACTAATCACAGAATCTGTGCTTCCTTGAACATATGTTTTGACAAACATATTTATAAACAGTATGAGTCTGGTATCTTTATTTCCTGCTAAGCCTATAATTAAAAATAAAACTTTACACACAAACTTGTATCAGTAATATTGTGGCAGAAAAAATCCTTCAAACACCATGTGTTCCACCTGCACAGCTTGCTGACTTCAACACTCAAAATACAACGAACTCTGATGAGTCAACTGATAAAAATTCCTCCTTGCACAGCTTTGAGCAAGTAAAGACAAAAATGTAGATGTTGTGGTCATTAAAAAAAACCCAAATGAAAATTAAACCAAAACAAGAAAACCCAACTCTGAGACAGGAATGAAATATTTAAACTACACAGGAAATGTGAAAATTAAGTTTCTAATGTGTTTTTTCACTTCGGTGCACTCAATCTAGACAGATTTGATCCTGCATGTCAAAGGCACCTTATATGTTGCAATAAACATGTTTATGCTTTTGAAAAAGCATGGAGTGGGTTCAGCAAAGATATTTTCTCAGCACACCTCTCTCTAGAGGCCAGAGGACTCTGTGTTAGAGAAAACAACCCTAATGTGTTTTTAGCTGGCTGTATTTCTCAGGTATTGATTTCTGTCTTTGTGTCTTCCTCATTTTTCTTCCAAAAAGCAACATTATCTATTAGGTCAATGCTTAATTTTAACCATTAGTGCAATTCAATTTCAAGACCTGCTTTTTGCAAATTAAGGTATTCAAGCTGCTTGCACAATTTGTAACCAAAAAAATGAGTGTAGCTTATACATCTAACAAATCAGCCTTAGTTGTGGTTGCAGTGCTAATGAAAACAGTTCTCTAAACAATTTAATTTTATGTACATGGAGCTCTGGTGTAAATGATCAGCTTGGCAGGAGAGCCTATTCATTGCCTATTCACAAACTGTAGAAAGGCCCCATGGGACAACAATAATGAAGTATTTCTGCTTTAGCCTACTCCAAGAAACATTCTGCTTTAGGGCTTGTTCCACCTGAAAAACCCTTCTTCAGCTGACGTATTGTGCATGTGGGAGACTGTGAAAGGAGGAGCTAAAAGCTTGGCCAGTGCACAGCTTGTGTCAGCCTTGTGCCCATGCAGCCCAGATTCTAAGCAGAAATAAAATCTTCAGTGAGAGACTCTGCATTCATACGCTTTGTGGAAGTCAGGAACAAAAAAACAAACCCCAAACCAAACGACCAAAAAAAAAAAAAAAAAGGAGCTAAAAACCATGTATCCATCACTTGTGAATTTATTTTATTTCCCCTAGAAGCATCTGGGATATCTACAATACTTGAATGGAAGAATGGATTTGGTTTAAAGTATGCATCCAAGCATAACAAACTGCAAAATTTTCTACTCAGTGTATATACAAAAAAACTTGTTCAAAAGTAAAGGTACAGAAATTTATTTCCCTTCAATTCTTTATTTCAATTACCAGCTTCTGGCAAAGAAAACTGCTTTTCGAGGCTTTCTCCCTTAACAGACCTTCTCCAAAGCCTAGAGAGGAAATGGACATTTAGGAGAATGCTCCTTGAAGACCTTTCAACCTGGCTGGTTCCCAAGCACAAAGAAATTAAAGCAGCAAGTGGCAAATACCAGAGCCACAAATTAGTGGTTTGGTTTGGGTTTTTGGGGCCAGAATTCCCAAAGAGGTCTTTGTTAAAGAAGCCTGTGGTATTCCTCAGTCAAAATCTCTTTGGAAATGGCACAGGAAGATGTCATGGGATCCTTTAGTTGCAAAAATTTCTCAACTTGATTGGCTTTAAGAATAAAGTTATAAACACAAGTTAATTCAGTGAACTTTTAACCTAAAGAAGCATTAGTAATAATTTTTAGAAGTCTAATACCAGGTATTTTAAAGAGGGGACATCTGGTAATAGCAGAAACTCACACTTCCTCAAAATTGTGTCAGAGCCTGGAAAGGATGAAGAAGCTCTGCAGAGAACTCAAGACATGTCACAGTGCAACAGCTTAGCAGAAGAATGCCTGCAAATAAAAGAAGAAACTGACTTTTTAAATTTAGATCCAGGAACACACTAAAAATGAGACACTGTAAATCAAGAAGAAAGACTAAGATGAATTTGTATCCCTTTTACAAAAATGTCAAATAAGATTCAAATATATTCACTATTAGAGGTGAATTCTATAAAGAATTCGATAAAGAGCATGGGCTGTCTTATGACTGCAGTCCAATATATTATCCTTAACACGTGGGCACACTGGCAGAAATAAAATGCAGAAAGTTAAGCTTTACTAAAAACACCACCAGAGGCATTTCTGCCAGCTGCCTGGAATGCCTCTGTGCATAATGTTCCTCACGGCACAGCTTCAGTCACCTTCAGCTGCTCGAAGGGCACCACACTGCCCAGGGCTCTCCTCACCCTCACCAGCCTTCTTTGTACTCTCACTTTGCTGGCTCTGCTGACTGCAAGGCGAGTTGTTGCTGACCCAAATTAAAATTAAATAGACTTTTAAAATTAAATGCTTCCTTCTCAAAATCAAAATGCAAAGGAGCAGGCAGAATGATGAAGCCAGCAATACAGATTTGTCCCTTTCTGAGGCAGCACTGCCCCAGATTTTATGAGATGGCTTTCAAAAGGCATCCTAAGAGCTTGCATAGTGCCTACAAAAATTGCCCAGTTCTGACAAGTGACTCTGTTTTCTGGAAATAAACTTCTATTTCACTTTACATGAGCAAAGATAAACTCAAATATCAAATCTCTCTGTATAGCTGAAACTATTTATACTTAAATTTATGAAACAGTTATGCTAATAGAGTGAACTACCCTCCAACCTCAACCAAAAGGGATAAATAGCAATGTTAGCTTGGAGCTGTCTTTTTGAGGAGACTGTAAAGTGGTCTAAATTCTAAGAGTAAAGATGAATTTTTCTACTTTACTATTTCAGGCACTCCAGTCAACTTAGATGGACTTAGGTGATATTTGTTTGAGAAGAAATGCTAAGACATTCAGCATTCAAATCAAGTTTCTTTTCTAATTATGAGTTTTCTGATAGTTATTACCAGAATATAATAATCAAACATCTATTCAACAGTAAAGAAACTTTTCTTGATTTCATTGGGAATATTTCCATTTCCTCCTCAAAAAGCATTTGTTTTCCTATATGTTCCATCTTATTATGTCATGTGTTAATCCTTGAAAAATCAAGGTTTATTAAATCAAAGCCCTTCAGCCACAGGAAACCGAGCAAACTGAGAAAATCAGCATTTTAAATGGCACTGAAAGTCATTCTTTCTGTTCAGGCTAAGAAGCATGGTACCAAGTACCAGGAAAGTGAAAAGCAGAGAGAGCCGTTTCAACCCTCTGGAGGGGACACAGAAACAAAGAGGAGCTCAGGATGTCAGGGTCTCCCAGAAACTGACTGCAGAGCATGAGGACTGAATTTCAACTCTTTGTCATCATCTGGAGGCTGCTTTTCCCTCTTCAGTTCTTCACAAAGGTTTTTAAATGCTGAATGAGCTTTTTAGATTTTTGAACAAGTAGCTAACTTCAATAAATATTAGTTAAATATATAGTTTTCACTTTGTAACATTAGTTAATTTGAAACTTTAGTTTCCTCTTTGAAACACATTTTTAAATTCCAAGGGAATTAATCATAACACTGACTTCACTGCTGTCAGCAACATTTATCAATATTTTGACTATTGGTCTTACTAAAAAAGCTTAATTAAAGAAATGCCTGGTAAAATTTTCCAAAGCACTTTTTTATTCAAAGATTAGGTTCTGTTAAGAATAACTTGTGCAATGATTTATTCTCTGCATATTTTTAATAGTGGATTATTTCAGAAATACTCATCCTTTTGCTTGATATTTTCATGGAATCTAAAGCCCAGGTGAGGTTCCTACAGAAATCATTCACTTCAGCCCATTGGGATCAGGATTCTTACAATATATCTAGAAGTATTTGCTAATATAGAAGCGAAAATGTGGCATAGTTCTGCAACCATCCCATGGCAAGAAAATCTTACTTTAATATTGCCATGAGAAGTTAGCAGTCATACTTCATGTTACTATACCAGGAAGTGTGATGATTACAGAATCCTAGAATAAAGATGCATCTCAAACCATAAGGAGGTCAGTTCTCATTAAAATAGACAAATTAGCAAGTGCAAATAACACCTTTCAATTACCCATAATGGAACTAAGTTTTCTCAGCAAACTTTAAATAGGGCACACCAGGGATTGCCCGATGAAGGTAAAGGACTGTTTCATGCCAGTAAGTCACCCATGGAGCAGATACTAAAAATTCTGCACTTGGAAGTGGATATTCAAGTGAGTTTGATGAAAAATAGGTTAGAAATACAGGCACCTATCCCATTCAGCTCTTTTTGAAATGCCAGGCCGTGTATTGGCACAGCATATAATCATTTATACACACTCACCACTTGGATTTGATATATAAATATGCTAAATACCAGCCTAAATGGCAAACTGCCTTCTGTTGGTTCTCTCCAAAAAGAAAACAGCATGTTCATCTGTCAACATCCTTTTTGTAACAAGCATTCATCATCACAGCAAGGGATTCAGCTGGTATAGTAAGTAGTTTCTTCTGGAAAAAAAGTGAACCAACAAAGCACTGAATGTCATGGCAAGATCATTCTCTTGTGCAGAGGAAATACCCAATCAACAAAACTCCCCAGAATGGCCTTTAAATGAAAGGAAGCACTGCCAGGAGCCAGTTCCTGAAAACCCTGTGCCTTTCCAAGGAGGAATTGCTCTTCACAGTAGGAGCTACTGAGCTCAGCTCTAGAAAAGCCCATCTCAGTAACAGCTCATCATTTATTGTCACTCCTCCTCAGCTCCATGGCTCCATTTAAACAGCACTGCCAAGACCTCCTCCCAAGCTCCCAGAAGCAGCTGCTGAGCTGTACAATCATCTCTCCAAGAAGTGGGTCAAGAACATTTCCTCTTTTTCACTGGTGAAGGACCAGTGCCCCCCACATCCCAGCACACTGCCTAGAGCTCTCTGCAAACTGTGTCAGAGGTGGACAGAGAGCAGCACCTTCACCTGCTTGGGGGCTGAGAGGCAGAAATCACACTCAGGGAATATCCTCCACACACAGATCTGCCAAACCCAAGCCTTCCTTATAAGCTTAGGCCACTCAATGCTGTATTAACTCAGTGTTACACGACAAAACTGAGCTTTATTTTTATCTGAAAAAAGAGTGGGTAGCACAAGGGTGTGTTTTCCCACAGTTAAGGAAAAGTTTGAATAATTATCTGAAGACTGTTATAGCTGTTCTGCAAATATTTGGACTGCTGCAATTAGTCAGTGTAGTTACTTGAATATCATTGACTACCTGTTTTCTAGGGACAGCATTCCTCCTGGCACAGATAAACATTACTGCATCAAGAAACTAAGTTAATAAAATTAGATTGCTACTGGTCTGCTAAGACTGATAAACCACTACAATATGCAGATAATGTCCAACATGGCACATGCAAGAGCCTGACTTTTACTCCCTACAGAGTATGTGAATGCAGAACCTACAGGCTTCTCTCTGCTATTGCTTCAAAGCACAGAGAGGACCTCTGACTGTCAGCTATTTTCTCATTCATTTTTATGCAGGCTGTTTTGAAATCAACATCTAGTATAGTTGTGCTACTATAAAATAATCCTATGCATTTGAGCTGTACACATAGATGATTGCTTGCTACCAGATTTATTAACATGATCTGTCTACAAAAATATTAGGGACTTTTAAGAGAATGTCCTGAAAAATGGACTGGAAATATTGAACACTCAAACGTGCATTTGTAAAGTGACAGCTCTTTCTCTTGTGGTTCCTTGTGTGAAAACAACACAATCCCTCCTCCCCCCTCCTTTCTTTACTGACACCATTCAGTTTCAGCAAGAAAGCATTTTAAACATAATGGAAATATCACAAATATCACCCCTGGTAGAATGTGTTAGATTACAAGCAAAAGCCTTTTTAGGTAGTCAGCGAAATAGACTTATGCAACACAGAACAGCATCTTTCCAGTGACCCACTAAAAGGATGTTCTAGACATAGTGCAGCAAAACAGTGCCATTTCCTTCCTTTGGGAAATCACAACAATCCCCCAGTGAAATTGCACCAGGGCACAGTAACCCAGGAGAGGACAGAAATACAAGAAAGAGCTGTGTTATACAATTTGTTCTTAGATGATTCAACTGAAATACTGAAAAAAAGGAGATATTTGCAATACATAACATCATTGATAAAACTAACTTCCACCATGAAGACAAGAAGCTGTGTTGCTATGGGAAACAAATGAGAGGCTAAAATCAGCACAGAGGCCTGCAACTTCACAGATTTCCAAGAAACAAAGCAAACATGATTGCTTGCAAAGCCTTAAGTTTCATGGATTTTTCTGCCTGTATCCCTATATCTCACAGGGGCAAGGTCCCACGAGGCTAGAGGGGTTAAGAATTCTCTTGTTCTTCCTATAAAATGCAATGATTTTTCCTGGTAAAATATATCCTATCTAATTTTAGAACACTTTCAGACTCCATAACATCTAATAAGGACACTTGCCAATTGAGTAACTGGTTGCAACAATACTTTGAGCCATACTTTCTATGGCTCAAAATATAGGGGACAAAATAAAGGGGAATCAAATTTATTTAACATTTCTGACATACTAATTCATAGTTTATCTGAATTGCCTATAAAGAATGAAGCTTGTCTTTTGGCCTCAAATCTAGAAGAAATAATAGGGGGTATTAGTTCAAAAGATTCTGACTGTTTTGTACACGAATGGTTAAGTAAGTAAAGGTCAGGTAAGAAATGGATAGTGAGATTACTTACAGGATGAAATGTGATCAATCAGTATGAATAACTACCATTTAATCTGGCATGTTTCTGTAGTACAGTGCTTATATTAAAATAATACAGTTAGCTGATTTCATAAGGAAATCTTTGACCTCCTACCCTGTTCTAGATGATTCAGGATGTAGCATGCTATGAGAAAAAAAAAACCAAGAAAAACAACAGGAATGCCTGGCTCTATGAGAAGAATTCTGTGTGCTTTAAACTGCTTGTTCTACTTGGATAGTTACAATATTTAATTTCTCTTACATAAGTTTCTAAGATTGACAGTGGTAAGCACATGTTTTATAGCAGCACTGGCTGTAACACTCAGCTCACAGGGCTGCTTGACAGTCAGCTGAATTATCCAGAATATCAAAGCTGAGCACGATGATTTCTGGTTTAACATTCTGTACCCTTGCAGGCCAACAGGCTATTCATCCCAGTGAAGCTATGCACAGACTTTGAGCCTACTTTCAAATTATTTGTTTTTCCCCTCAGGATGAGTCCATTGATCTCTGCAGCCTGTACAAGCTCCTTTTTATATCGACATAGAGCAGCAGCTATCTCTGAAGGCCTTTTGACAGATGCTAAAAGAGGAAGATACTTCCCACGTTGATTATGTGGAGAGCCCACAGCTTCCATAACGCAATTCCGTATGTTGTGTGCCGAGCTGTGACTCATCCAGAGCTGCCAGTAGGAAGTGGTAGGCACTGGGTTGTGTCTGAGGAGATCACTGACTCACAGCATCACCGAGAGGCAGCAGCAGCCAGGCAACATCGAAAACATTGCATTTTTACAAAAGGAGCTTCTTTGCGACAACAGTACGAAGCCACTGCATATGGATTGTTCAGGAACTGCACAAGCAAGATCATTTGCTTTTATGAACAGATATTTGTATTTAAAATGGAGAGCATGACCAGAAAATATGTTTCCTGGCATGACAATCTAAATGTTCTAATTTTATTAAAATAGTATAGAAAAAGTCTTCCTTTACATGGCAGCAAACTAGTTTTCAGAACACAAAGAGAAAGTGTAACCTTTGATGCAGAAATAAAATATCAGGAGTCTGATAAAACCAGGAAAAAACATTATTCATACACATCCACCAAAGAGAGACCACATATTTAGTTTTATACATTATTTTTTGGGCGTCTTCATGAACAAGTCACCTTGTCATTCCCTCAGCAGTTGAGATTTCACAACACCCCTCACCTTGAGCTACAC
This sequence comes from Grantiella picta, assembly GCA_013397955.1. Lineage (NCBI taxonomy): Eukaryota > Metazoa > Chordata > Aves > Passeriformes > Meliphagidae > Grantiella > Grantiella picta. Next base: position 2,374,795 of record VZRM01001215.1, read on the forward strand.
TCTTCCTGATCTTGGTGATTAACTTCCAGGAAAAGCCTTAAGGCCTAACCTTGAGCATGTTTCATGCACATAAAGAAAACCACATGAGAAACGCCTTCGCAGTGTCTGCAGAGCAATATCAAGCAACACAAATGATTGCAGGATTGATCAAGACAGTGACCCCTTTTTTTTAAACATAATGCTACAAAATCCCACCCTGCGCTTACAGGCATTTAAAAGAGTATAACACACACACATACAAAGACCTTCAACTATGAAATTTGTACCTACAGTACAATGCTCCCTGCATTCCTACAGTATCCCTATTCCTGTGATCTTTGAAACTAACAACTTGTCAACACTGGCCTTTGGTTTAGTTATCCAAACAATTAGCACTTAGACATGCAATATACCAGATGAAACGCATTTAGTACAATAGAAAACTCAGCTGTTTCAGAGTATATTGCCTGAGCAGCACCCACAACAACAAACCTGGACTCCATTCTCCCAGGAAGATTTAATGAAGTTCTGGGTCCATATCCTGTTTTCTAGGACTTGGTTGTCTAAGGTAATTCATCAATATATGCTAACTATAGTTATTATAGATAGTGATCCACTTTAGCCTGCAATGAGGAGAAACCCCATTTCTGTGAAGACAGAACTTTTTCCAAGCTGCTCTTCACCTGGGGAATGAACTCCCTGAGAAGTACAGTCTATCCAAGATCTCATAATCTCACCACTTCCCATTCTCAGTAGAAGGTGGGGGTTTTCCTGCCCATGACTTCTCAGAGCATTCAGAACCATGTGCATACTAAATAAAAATAATTCCAAACCAAGAGGAATTCCCCCAGAAGAGACTTTTTGGCGCCCTTCTGAAACAGAGCAGCATGTGCAAGAGCGAATTACATTCCTTAGTGCACTTCAGAAGGACACCTGAGATCCTACAGAGGTCAAAAGGAGGCAGGTACAAAACCAGGTACATGAGCAGAAAAAGCTCATCAGAGCCACAGATGCTCAGCGAACCGAATTTCTACTGTTCTAGGTTCTTTCACTTTCTGTTCCGATTATCATCTTTCAACGTATATGGAAATCATTTAGAAGCAGACAACGGTTATCAGCTCGATTTGCCTCTGGCACACGGTAACATCCCGGACTCCCCAGCCAGCACACTGTCACCACCTCCTTGCAGTGCAGCAGCAGGTCCTGCCGGCCGGGCTCGCTGCCTGCTGCTCGCTGCTCGCTGCCCGCCGCTCCCCGAGCCCCCCGAGCCCCCCGAGTCCGCAGCCGCTCCCGCCCGGCGGAGGGCTGTTTCCAGAGGCCTCCGCCGCCCGCCGCACCTGACCCCGGGGCGG